>JASVER010000132.1:941238-953093 GCA_030449065.1 Oceanodroma leucorhoa | reverse complement strand
GGCATTGGAACAGGCTGCCCAGGGAAGTGGTGGAGTCACCATCCCTGGAGGTGTTCAAAAAACGTGTGGATGAGGTGCTTCGGGACTTGGTTTAGTGGGCATGGGTACTGGGTTGATGGTTGGACTCGATGATCTTAAAGGTCTTTTCCAACCTTAATGATTCTATGATTCTATGATTCTACCCCACTTCCAGCCAAGAGACTCTAGCAAGGCAGGGGGTTATTTATTCGTAGCTGCAGAAAGCAATTTCTGTGCCTTCTTGGCAGTTTCTGCTATGCCAGTCAGAAAAGCAATAGCCACCCAAAAGAAAGAAGGCCACTGTACCTGACTGTTGGGGTGGGACGTTTCTGCAGGGAGGCAGGTGCAGCAGGATCCAGGGGGAAGAGAGGAGCTTCCTCCAAATGGAAGAATCCCAGGCAACTGCTGAGGGCACTGGCACAGCCACCAAAGCCTACATCATGCCACCTTGAGAAAGGAGATTTCAAAACACCTAGGAAAAACAAAGAAAAGAAGAAAAAAAGGAGAAAAAGGAGTTTCCTGTTACCTTTCAGGGACAGCCTATGGCAGCTGTGCCCTGCAGACAGCTCAGCGAGAACAACTCCCGAGACAACACCATGGCACACAGGGGTGTGGGACAAAGGGATGCTTAGGGGAAGACACTTGAGGGATGATCAGGGAATTGGCAGGATTGGGCTCTGTGCTGMTGTTAGGAAAATGGTGATTTATTTGAGACCTTGAAGGAGACCAAGAACAGCATAAAATAAGCTGAAGGACAAGCACTCCTCTCTCCTGCTAGGCTGAAGCAGCTCCRTATGGCCAGCTCGGGAGCAATAGGATAGAGACCTTGTCTAGGCAAGAGCAACGGTGTGTGCCATTAAGCAGACATTAGACAAAGCCCACTGCTTTTGGATGTGGCAAACGGGCCATGTTACAGACAGGTGCAGAGAGGAAAGTATTTAATCGCATTTTCTGCAGAAAACTCAAACACAGTGCCCCTGTTGACCACTCTGGAGAACTGGCCTATTACCAAACCCAAAGTATCCAAGTCGTACATCAAGTCCTCTAAAGCTATGTGGAGGGACGAGGGCTGAACAGAAGTCAAGAATACCACATCTGGCTGCTCCTCTGCTCCTGCAGCAGGATGGCGCAGCAACTGCTTCTGGGAGGGACAGTCCCACCAGCCGTCCACCCCTGGCCAGAGGCAGAGACTGTATCACCAATCTGAAGACCTGGGGTCAAGCCTGGCACCACCTCAGAGACTCAGAGAGAGACAGAGATGGAGAGGACGCGCTGGGAGGGAGGACTGCCGAGGAACGTGCTAATGGTTGTGCCGCACTCCYGTGTTTGTACAGCTGGTCCCAACGTGCTGCTAAACCACTGCTGTGGGGGGAGGCGGGACATTTTTGCATGGGATATTCATTCCTCATCTGTCGAGCTCCAAGCAGAGGTTTCAAACACTCAAGTGTACACTTGAGACAGCACCTGGGGAGGCCTCATCCCATGCATGGGGGAGGGAAGACAAATGCTGCCAAGATCTAGCTCTTGCTCCTCGTAAAGAACAATGCAATCAAGTCACATTGTGATGAGTGCTAGTAGAGAAAGATGAGCGAGCCATGGCCGGCAGCGGAGCCAAGCGCAAGAGAATTATGCTTTCCCGGGCTGTGAGTAGGCTTTGAACCCACAACCTTCACTAGGCAATGGTGACCTTCACCCAGAAAGTACCCACTGCTTAGGCCTCCCACATGCCAGACCTTGTAAGGCCTGAATTTCAAACAGGCAAATCCCAAACTCAGTGTACAGGTCCCTTACACAGACGGCGGGAAGAGTGTAGGTTCAAGAGTCACAMAATGGGAATGCAGACCAGTATCTTGCATCCCATCCCCCTCTGCAGCTCAGCATGCAGGTCCCAGGACACAACCCATCCACACAGGTGTCCTCTGGCACAGGGAAGCCCTCATCTCTTTCCACAGAAAGCAGTTTTGGAGAGGACATGAAGACTGCTCTCATGCTAGAAAACAACCTCAAGCTGTGAGGTGGTGGTATGAGGACATTTCAAGATGTGAAGGCTCCTGTTCCAAAGGCACTAGACAAGGACAGACCATGGTCCATTTGAAAATCCAGCTCTATGCTCACACTAGGCTGCTCTCAGAGCATCTCAGGAAGCAAGATAGGGTCAGCCACAGGTGCACACGCTCCTGAGGAGCAACTGGAAGATATGCAAGGCTCTGCTAGGCCAAAACTGAACCATTGTGGCTCAGACTCCCACCAAAAAAAAAAGGCTCAAGCGTCAGATGTGCCCTYGGCAGCTAAGCCCTTGGCCTGCACGCCCCTCATTCCAGCAAAGGCTCTGCTAAACAGCATTATGACTGCTATCATTGCTTACATGGTGCAAGTACCCGTGAGAAACCACCCTCATGGTGAACAAGGGTCTGGCTCACATGATATAAGCAAGAAAAAAGTGATCCCAAGCTCAAGAAGCACAAGAACAGGCAGCACATAGGTGACAGACCTCCAGGACCTTGTATTGAAAGGAATCATCCTTTGCAAGTCTTCATCAGCTCCTGCTGATTTCCCCTGCTGATTCAGCTGATCAGAGGACCCTGAAAGAGTTGCACAATCAAATCTCACAAACATCACTTATTTTTCAAAAGGGTTTGGACATTTAATSAAATTTTTGATCCCCTACTTTTCAAGTGTTTTCCCAAATTCCTGGAGGCTTTCACTTCACACTAACTACCCCAGGAGAAGGGTTAATTTTCACYTTCCACAAACCAAGCACAGCCCTGAGCAATCCTTCGTACAGGATTTCATAGGTAGCAAGTGAGGAGGGRGGGAACCTCCCAGTCTGATGCACATTCGCAACTTTCTAAAACACCTTTTCAAGACCTGTTTATATCAATGCAAATGTGGTTATCACAATACACAAGCCACAGGGCAAAATCAAGGAAAAATGCAACTAACTGTAATCAGCTAGGCAGCCAGTGAGTGCGAACAACAGACTCGTGACGCAGCTTGTCTGGGGAATCGTGTATTACAGTCCACAGAGATTAGATACTCAAAACATGAATCCCAGAACCAGCTTATTCCCAACCTGTAAGGAGCAAATAGGATCCCACCCTGTGCTCAATTTTCTGTTAYGTGCAGTACCACCAGTGCCGATAATATCTGCTAGTAGCGTTATCCTCCATCCTGACACTGTTCCTTATCAGGCTCCTCTGTATGAGACCATTGAGGTGGGGCTAAGAACAGCTCAGTTGGAAGGGACCTACAACAATCATCTAGTCCAACTTCCTGACCACTTCAGGGCTGACCAAAAGTTAAACYGTGTTATTAAGGGCATTGTCCAAAAGCCTCTTGAACACTGACAGGCTTGGGGCATCAACCACCTCTCTAGGAAGCCTGTTCCAGTGTTTGACCACCCACATTCAAGTACCTGAACACCCTTTTTAAATGGTGGGGCCCAGAACTGCACAGAGCACTCAAGGTGAGGCTGCACCAATGCTAAATACAGTGGGATAATCACTTCTGTTGAGCGGCTGGTCATGCTGTGTTTGATGCACCSCAGGATGCGGCTTGCCCTCTTGGCTTCCAGGGCACACTGCTGGCTCATATTGAGCCTGCTGTCAACCAGCACCCCCAGATCCCTTTCTGCAGGGCTGCTTTCCAGCCACTCCTCTCCCAATTCATACTTAGAACTGCAAGTTCTCTTGTCCCTCAAGACAGTCAACAGCACCTCCCAGTTYAGTATCATCAGCAAACTTACTAATGGTGCATTCAACTCCTGCATCCAGATCATTGATAAAAATATTGAACAGAACTGGACAGGACTTTCCCTTTGTGAAGCCATGTTGACTGTGCCTGATGATTGCATTGTCCTTTAAATGCCTTTCAGTAGTGCCCAGTATGATCTTCTCCATTTTTTTTTYCAGGCACTGAGTTTAGACTAACAGGTTTGTAGTTTCCTGGGTCTTTCCTCATGCCCTTCTTGTAAATTGGAATAATGTTGGCTAGCTTCCAGTCAGCTGGCACCTCCCCAGACTCCCAAGACCTTTGGTAGGTGATTGAAAAGGGTCCTACTGGAACATCCCCTAGCTCCTTCAGTACTCTGGGGTGAATGCCATGCAACCCTGTGGACTTACGGACATTCAACTGACCATAACTTGCCGTTGTTTCCTGTCAGYGTTGGTCTTAATGCAGCTCTTGACGTGAGGGGTTGGTTGATCTGACCTTGGTGAAAGTACTGGCACAGATTCCTCCTCTTCTRTCTCATCGTGTCCTTTGCCTACCATTCCCAGAGCATCATACCTGTTCTGTAAAGATAGCTGAGAGGGTAAGGAGGGKTTCCTCTTACAGCTGCATGCAGTAACTTGCTTCCACCCCTCCCCATCCCTTATAACACTGCCTTCATCCTGGCACAAAACAGGTACTGGACCTACCTCAGCAGTGGCCATGCTCAGTTGGCTTGYGTGTACCAGAGATGGCAGAACACAGCTCCATCGGTTGATCTCCTCCTCAGACTCTCGGATGTTCCTCAGTCTGCCCACCTGCTCCAGGCRGAGCCGCTCACCTACCTGTGCACACAGGGGAAAGGGGATGGGCTCACCGCACATGGAGTTACTGCTGATCAGTCCCAGAGGCAGCACACATCTCCCCATCCCACACTACGATGTACAGAAGAAATGCTGATCCATGTCGAAATCTTCTTCCCGTAAAAGCTGGAAAGCTTTCCTTCGCTGACATCAATTAGACAGCAGAACAGTGTCCCTAATAAGGTGGTTTGGAGCACCATCAATAGACTCGTTTTAGAAAAATGTGAAAAACAGTAGGGAAGCTCATCCCTGGGGAAGTTCCATGGACTACAGTGGTCCCAGCAAGATATGGCCATGTGAAGAGCAAAGCCCTGATTCTGCAAGGTGTCCTTGGAGCCCTATTATCTGTGATTAATAAGGCATGATGCAAACACTTAGTTAAATCTGATTAGATCAATAGTACACCATGAATCACTTCTATAGGTTTCCTATAATATTTATATATATTGCAGTTATCAGCAAGAATCTATTGTAAAATTGTCTGCCTTGAAATTTATTTGAAAAAGTACCTTTTATACTCTATTAAAAAAAGCAAACCAACTATTTTATTCTCTCTTAGAGCTGAACTTACTGGGCAAAAGCTCGGGGAACAGCATGTGGTTTTGCAAAACAAACATTTTGAGACAGTGCTGCCTGTTTTATCATCTCCTGGAATGGGAATACCACCTCTATCCCTGTTTCCCCCCAGCCTCCCAACCACACACACTGCAAGAAAAATGCTTCTGCTCTCTGTGGCTTACTGTTGGTAGGACATAAGCAGAAAGCAGGAGTGCAACAGAGATAGCGAAGGGTGGGGAAGCCAGCACACTTGCACACTGGTTTGGTGATGACAAAAAAAATACCGTAGCGAAGATTTGCATTGGGTTTCAGGAACTCCTTCTGCACTAAATCAAGGCAGAGAATTTACAGCAAATTAATGAAACTAATTTTCTGACTGGAATCATCATCTGTGAATTATCATGTCTTTACTCATTAAATAAATTATCTGTGTCTTCCAAGACATTAAGAACGCATCATAAATTACAGCCCTTCATAAATAATTTGGTTTTGCCTGGGTATAAATATAGAGGGAGAATAAAGCRAGAGAGGAAGAAAAGAATACAAAAGATGAGGGAAGCAGAGGCAAAAAAAGAAAGCACAGAGAGAAGGGAAGAGAGTGAAACAGAGAACGAAATGAGAGGGGAAAAAAAAAAAAACATGTGAAAATGGAGACATACGATATGGCCAGCTCAGAAGGGAAGGAAATGAGGAAGAAAAAAGGAAGTGAGGGGATGAAAGAGGACAGACAGGACAAGTAGCACCGTGCAATCTTTCAGGTCCATGTTAATTGCAGCTTGGTGAATGTGGCAGGAAATGAACCACTAATATCCAAATCCTCTCGTGACTTTTATAAATGATTTCATTCCATTTGAGCTTGTTTCATGTCAATGAGTACAAACAGTCTGTCCAACAGATATCTGAAAAGGGATGCCAACGGGGGAAGCGCGCTTTGTCACGGAGTASTGACAGTGTTTGCTGAAAGGGGCCCTAGAATTTGTAAATGACAACAGAAAGGTAATGGCAAGGACTGAGGGCCAGGGAGACACAGCTCCCTCATGGCTTACCTGTCAAACGGGGGCAAACCAACACCACTCAGACTTCTGCTGTGAGATCCCTGCTGCAGACTGTGCCAACGCAGGCGCAGTGGTCTTCTGATCAGATCCTTGCTCTGCCTCTAACCCGGTGCAGCTCAAGTGCACATTGCAGAGAAATGCAGCATATCTGCACAGATGAAGCCTCCTTAGGAGGAGGAGGTGATACACCAGTGTAGACCACGTTCCATCATCCAGCAGGACTTCTGACTAGATACCATCCAGGATAGCAGCACCGAGCACCTCGCAACAACTTAATGCTAACGCCTTGCTACGGACAAGTACAACGTCTAAGACGTATTAGCCTGCTGCTCCAGGCAGAGGCTGCAAAAGTACCAATTAAACTAATGTCCATAGAGTGGCCGGAGCAGCTCCTTTCTCAGTCAGACCCTTGCCAGCTTCTGGAAGATGGGTTCCCACATTAGTTCYAGGGCCAATAGGACAGACACATGTCAGCATCATCAGTTCCATCCCAGGCTTCYTGTCACAGTGCAAGAAATGAACCATATTCTGTGAGGAAGAAGGTTTTGTGCCTGTTTGCCTGTACAAGGTGAGAGACGCTCTGCATGGAGAGTTGGACTGGACGATTGTTGTCAGTTGGGCTAGGTGATCATTGTAGTTCCCTTCCAACTGAAATAGTCTGTTCTATTCTACTAAACTGGCAAGTTGGCAAGAAAAATGAGAGCCTTCCCACTGAGCAAGACCCTTTTCCTGAAAAGTAAGTATGAGCTCTGATTTAGGGAGATTTCTGATGAGAAGTGCTGAGCTGGATGAAGTTTAGCAGCCATGATGGTGATGAAGAGTAAGTCTCTTGGCCTTTCCCATGGGACACAGCCACATGACTTTTTACTGGCAGATGTGAGCTCACTTTGAGATGGCCAAAAGTCATGCAGTCAAACTAGAGCAGCGCCAAGCCCAAGCCAAGTATTTTGCCTCTCGGTGAAAATCATGAGCTCAGCACCACAGAACTGCAGCCGCAATGACTTTTTTCTGGCCAGCTCAGAGCACAGGCACACATCTGCCTTCAAAATCTTACGTGGCCATTCCCTTTCTAAGCCTCTCAAGCCAGCTGTGGTTTACACCCTTGCTTGATAACCCTGAGTTTCTTGTCCTCCATCCCAGGATTTGGCTGTGTCAGCACCCACAGCCGGGCTCAGGGACAGGGCAGGGTCACAGCAGCTGGCCCACCTGTAGCCTCCCGGCTCGCAGAAGGGTGTTTCTGCAGGAAGCTGGAGGTTGGCCAGTTCTAGGAGCTCTTGGAGAATGAACGCAATGGCAGCTGTTTCCTATTTGGAAGTGGAAGGGCTCTGATCTCACCCCATGCGAGYCACTAGTCAGGACAAAAGGAATGTTTTCCCTGTTTGTCTTCCAAGTCAAAACCCGACCTAGGGTACTTGCAGGCTCAGAAAGCCTGCTCTGCTAGCACCAAAACCACTGCTTAACAGGCAACAAGAAGTGTGAAGCCACAGCAGGGTAGGTCTCTGGAAAGATAACATCAGTACAAGCAAACATCTCTGTGAGAAACCCCTGGCTAGGTGATAGCACACATGCCCTTATCATGGGACTTGGGTTTAACAGATGCATCTGAAGGTTTTTATTTTGAGAGTCCATCATTTGTATTTGAAGGGCAGCTCCGTCAAGACAGACTGTGGTCTTTGGTGCWAAAGGACCTCCTTGCTGCAAACATAGGAGCCGATGCACAACGTTTGTACAACTTTCACAGCACTAGCAAGCTGTCTGCTGACTCAAGCGTCCTTTTGCACTAACCTGCAGGCGCTGAACTCTGTGTGTCATATACAGGACATTCCCTCAACTTGAACCACTTTGACACGGCTCTTCCCACTCCTCAGATTTACCCAATTCGAGGCTGAGAATTGTTTCCCCAGATAATTTCATCATAAGCTCAGCAGCATGCCAAGGCTCAAACAGCAGCATCAGGGGCTGGTGCCAGGTTTGCTGCCTCAAGTCCCTACTCAGGGACCCTGAATGCTAAATTAAGCCATTTGGGTGTTCAACAAGRTCCTGAGCAATGCATCCAGCAAACAGGAGGCAGAAGAGGAGGGGAAGAACAACAACAGACACATCCTCTAGCAGGAAAAAGGAAAGAACTCAGCTTCATGTCTTTTGGGGGAGAGTTTAGCTGGGTGAGTGACTTCCRCCTGCTTCCCACAGACCCCCCTCCATGCCTGCTCACACTGCYGAGCAGAGGGGCTTCAGAGTGAAGCTCACCTGCAGCACCCATGTCTCCCCTGGTCTCCAGCCAGCCTTCCCCAGCAAAACAGTGGTCATACAGAACCACATAGGCTCTTCTTGGGGAAAAAAACTTCCCTTTCTCTGTCCAGAACATCTGCGCCCGGCMCTGCCACAACTGCTCACCGCAGCATGGGGTCACGTCACGCAGGCTTTTCACACCTCTTTGAAACTGCACAATTCCCTCCTCCTCCTTCCGACTTAGCTGCTTCTGAAAGAAATGACCCCAAATACTGTGCAAGCTGCAATGTAACCCGTGCCTGCCCTTTCCATCCCGATGCCAGCAGAGCACCTCCACTCCAGCTGCTCTTCCCATAGATGTCCAGCCCAACCTCTCATACCCCCCTTCCCCACGCTGCCCTGATGATCCTGCTGTCAACCAGCCCTCAAGGGAGGTAACATTTTACTGATTGCAATAACTCAGGACAGAGGCTGACTGGTAATGGAAAAGCCTTTCCCAGGACGGTGTTCAGCTGATTTTAGAAAGGGTCAGAGCAGCCAGCCTGGATCCGCCACCTCCATGCAGCCAGCGTCATCCCTGGGAATATTTACCTCCCTTTTYCTTGGGTAAACAACTCTGTTCTGCTTTCTGTACACTGCCCAGCGACTCTGTAGATGCCTCTTTCTTCCACCACCAGCTCAGACGATTTTGAAACCCAGTTCAAAAAAGGGGTTTTTCCATCAGTTCCTGAAGTAACAAGTGAGTCCRGCCAAGCGTGAAGCAGGTCACTCTCCTCCTTCGCGGCTTTTCGCGCCATGTGTTTTGTGTCAGGGCCGTGACAAGAGCTGGCCTCGGGGGACGTGTGGAGGAGGCAGCTGCCGCAGCCTTTGCTTGCCTGCAGCCTCGCCGCGCACGCCTCTGCGCCGTCCCCASGTCCCTTCCCTCGGTCTCGAGCCAGCGCACATCTGCCCCACAGCAGGCGTGCCGTTCCTTCCTCCCCGATCCGTGAGGATGGAGAGCCAGAGATTTATGTACTCCACGGTTTTTATGTGCTCTCAAGAAGGCTGTGGAGGGAAAACTTCGCCACTCACAAAAGCCTCCATCTGTGAGTTTATTTATCCATGCTGGGAAGGCTGTTTATTCTGTTTCTGGGTGGAAACTACACTGGGATCATGGCTTAATTGTATTGTTTGTTGAATTAATTGCTCTGTTTGATCGGCCTTTCTCCCATAATGCTTGAGAATGAGACGTTTTTGCTGCCATGTGGGAATGGAGGGGGTTGAAGCTGTTTCTCCCTGGCAGAYGAACACAGTCCAGCGTGCAGTTAGCAAGAGGGGCTATTTTGGGGACAGCAGGTGAGTTGCCTGATGCAAATATTGTTGCAGAAGAAGGGGCTCAGTGAGGTTAGGCATCCTGGGAAAAGGGTACGGGCCAAAGGCAGAGAAGCATATGGATGTGTAGGATACTGGGTTGGTCTTTTGTTTCTTTTTCCAGCTGACACTTGCCCAGCCAGCCCTCCCAGGATCGGTGTGCCCGAGAGAGGACCTGCTGCCGAGGGTCACCCCCTCACCCACCGGTGGCCTGTAACCTCCTCTCTAGCGATGAGAATGAACATAGTAGATTTTCCAGGTCACCAGAGCAGACAAGAGCTCAGCATTATTTTCATATCGGAACATTTTTCCCCTCATTTTCATTCCCAGCTTTTTTTTTTTTTTTTCCTTTTCTTTTCCTTTTTACGTTTTGCCAGCAAACACCCAGCTCAAATGAACTCCTGCTCATTTCACGCTCTTTTTTTCCACTTTCACAATCACAGCACTCAACCATTTAGGTTTCGTTCCTGCCTCTCCCACTTCCCGCACACACTCCCCTCTGCCCGCTGGCCTTTGAATGAAACACAATAACCAGTGGCTGTGTCTGACATGGCATTTCCCACACACACACTTTTTCATTTCCCCTCTTCCTCTCTGCCAAATGAAACCAGCATCAGGACTCCTAACACACTGGGGTCATCGCTCTTCCACCAACCCTTACCCCAGGCAGGACATCTCTCCATGAACCATAACCGTCTGTAGAGCCTTCTCTACACAACACAAGAACCAGGCTCTGAAGGTGATGATACGGTCAACCAGATGACCATCCTCCCACCACATCGGCAACGTCCCAAGATAGACAGCAGCCACTAAGTAGACATCCCAGTAGAGTTCAGGGGGCACCTCAGGCCAGGAAGGCGAGATCCCTGAAGGACCRACCCTCCAGACCTGATCCTGCCCCTCCCCTCTGCAGGCTCTGGGAATGTCCCTTCCATGGCAGGGAGTGAGCTGCTGGAGACAGCAAGATGTTTCAATCAGCAGATCTCTGGTGTCTGAGTCAGACCCGTTCCTTGCTGATAAGGAATGAATACTGTCTGTGTCTGTCCGGGTGCTTGTCTCTCTCTCTATTTCTCTTTTCTCCTTCATAAAGCTGTCAAACTAAAAATAACATATTAGTGGAAGAAAGGAATGTCAGGTGTGATATAATAACGTGATCAGGAGGCYGGGGGAGTGTGCGTGCCTGTCTGGCTGCCATGCTGGATTATCTCTGGAACAATGATAAACGGCTACAGCTCAGGAATGCCTTTTACTCCTTCACACCCTTTTCTCCCACTGCCCTCATCAGACATGGAAAATGGGATGATAAATAGGAGGGAGTGCTTACCCATCACCTTTCTGTTCCCAAAAGCCACCTATGTTTGACACTGCAGGCAGATCACACAACCCCAGGTCAGAGATTGAAGAATATGACAGGAAGGGCCAGGCCACACCAGGCTGATGGCTGGGCTACCCTGTGCCCCATTTTGCCCCCAAGACGAACAAAGAAAAGACATACTAAACAAGGCAAGTACAAGCAGCATCTCCCATGGCCTCCATCAGGCTGTGTKTTAGGGATTTGCAAGAACAGAAAGAGCACCATGCACCTCCTTGTATTTAATTAACAACCTTCCACAGGCTAGCCTAAYCCCCCTCTGAACCCAAAGCCAAAGGCTGGCATTCGGCCCCAGTTCTGTTTCAGCGACAGTGTGGTGCTGCACCAGGGAGTGAGGAACCCCAGGAGAGACAGTGTCCACCACAGCTAGCTCAGGGCTACAGGGAAGGAAGAGGATTTTTGGGACCCTTKTCCCAGGAGGTTGTCCTGCACTGCTCCCTTCTAACACAACACACCCATCAGTACCGGTTGGTGCTGTCGCAGGGTCCTTGGAGGCTCTCTGCAAACTCTCAGACCAGCAAAGACCGACCCTAGTCTGCTGCAGTATGGTGCATCYCACAGCTCTCTTCACAGTCCCCAAACCACCTCCAGAAGAGCGGATCCACTAGTGAAGTTTTCCTGACTGGGAAGGCATGAAATGGCAACAGCTTCGCCCACAACCACACTCATCCCCAATGCTCATGTTTGGCCAGCTGTGCTATA
>JASVER010000132.1:838332-941007 GCA_030449065.1 Oceanodroma leucorhoa | reverse complement strand
CCATTCTGGTCCCCCCACTCATCAGGCAAAGTACTCAGACTCCTGTTTGGACATACGTAGGAAGTTGTGATGGGTTAGTGCCATGCAAGAAAAGCCTTCCTTCTTCAACAGGTTTACAAAACATTTTCTTTCACCATTTTATTCCCCAGTCCAAAAGAACATCTTCTATGTTGTAAATCCTTTGCACTAGAGTTGACTGAAAAGGTGGCTGGGRCAAAGCACCACCAACTTTTTCAGGAGGACTTGGCATAGCATGGCCACAAGACCCGTSCACTAACACAGAGGCACAGCTATGSATAAGGGACTTGAAAATGCAGTCACAAGTGTTGACTGGAACAGGGTCTGGGACAARACACACAGTGGGGGTCACACTGCTGAGGCCAGCTCTAGATTTTAAGGCCAGAAGGGCCTGATGATGCTCTCTGGCCTGTTTAACCCATGCCTGGCAAAATAGCCTCCATGGAAACCAATGACTTCTGGTGGAGCRTATCTTTTACATAGGTATCCAACGCTGCCTGAATGATTTCCAGTGAGGGAGAACTGGATATCTACTGGCTATCTATTCCAGCATCTAGATATTTTTTCTGCAAAGGAAAAGARGAAGAGGAAATACATGAAGCAGAAGAAAATATGTCTTGCTCCCACACAAGTCTCTTATCTTCAACTTGAATGGGTGGGTCCCATTCTGGCACCACCTGGGAAGGAGGCCTCAGGTATCGGGTTCTCCTCACACACCTTCTACACTTCAGGAAATGGCACTGCATATTTCAGAACTTTCCAAAGAACCATCCCAGGGCACAACACTATCACATTTCACAGTAGTGCAGATTCTCCATCCCCAAGCTCTGCCGTGAACRGTGACATTAATTGAAATGGCTGCAGAAGTGCCAGGGCTGAGATCCAGCTCCGTGACCTGCTCGGAGTACAGGCTCCTACGCAGCTGGTGCAGACCCACTGGCTTTCAGCCCGCTGCAGAGATGTTCCTCTTTGCTATTAAATATTCTCCCTCMTGCCCCTTCCTTTCCATTTCCTCCACCCCATCACCACAAATCCAAGACCAGGGGAACTGACAGGCAGGAGCGAGCCCATGGCCATCTTGTCCAGTGTCCAACTTGGGGACACTCCAGGCTGAAGTATAAGATTCCTACCAACAGCACATATGCAAATCAGGCCTCCTTCTGCAGTCTCTAATAGCCCAAACTGATTTAACTCTTCAACCACAAAGAGCAAAATCCCTTTCAAAATGTGTGCTACTGTTCCAAAAATTCTGGCTACTTTTGATATGCAAATACCGACCCAGCCTCCTTATAAAACTTGCCAAGTCCTTGATTTCATTTTCTTAATTTCATCCAGTAGCACTGTGTTGCACAGCCTGCATGGAAAGATGAAAAGTGTTTCCTTCAGCAGTTATTAATTAATTCAACAACTGGTCCCTCCCRCTCTCTGTTTTCTATCCTACTCCTTTTCAACCTGGTCAGCTGCTGGAGGCATCTAAGGTATCCAGGAAAAGTAACAGGGCAATAAAGTCACCGTGATGATTCTTCAATTAGCTGTACAAGGATGTGCACCATCACGGAAAATGTTTCTTCTGCTAATGAGAACTAATGATCCCGTACCTGGGGGATTCTGCACTCTGATCAAAAGAGTCCAATCAAAACCTCTGCAAATTTCTGATTAAACCAGACAAAGGAGGGGAGGAAGGCACCAAGTCAGATGCTGAATAGATAATAAAATTCACTTCTACTTTTCCTTCCCAGAAAATGGTAAATCTAATAGGCATGACTAAGCAGCTATGAGGGAAGACATGAACAAATTTGTAAAGCAAAGGGGAGTTTAAAGTTCATCTCATTTTCCCCTTCTGCAACATTGTCTGCAATCATATTATGATTTAAAGGCCACCTTTCCCCCGGTGGGAAGCAGGTGAGAAGGGTGTGATTCAATTTTGCATACAAAATACGATGGGAGAAGGAGAAAGGCCAGGAGGCACAAGCCAAACAGACACATCCCTTTGGCACTGTTAAATGTGTGTTGCTTTTCCCAGTTCTTCGGGGTACAGGAAAAAAAAATAATAATGGCATGGTGGCATTTTCTGTCTAAGTTCGTACATGGAAGGACCACACCTTTCACTGCTGGGAACAAAGCCAGAACAAATCCTGATTCAACCAACACCAACCTTGTGAGACCCTGGTCTRCCTTGAGAAACCCGCTGGAAACCAAATGACAATCCTGCCCTTTTCCAGAAGCTGTCACCGTTCCCTGCTGCATTTCCAGCTCACCAGAAAACGGTTGTGCTGCTGTTGGCTTACACCTTTCTCTCTTGCCGGCAGGATTAACCTCATCTCCAWATTACAGCATTCAGGGGTGGCAGCTAGGCTATATTGATTTGAGGGAAATAGGAACGGATTATCCCAGAGGCTGCAGAGGAATGAAGCAAAGCAGCATGCTCTGCCTGCCCCGCCTGGCCCCCGATTCCTTGGTAGATAATTTTTTTCCAGATAATGTCCAATTCCAAAGATGACTTCACGTCAGTGAACAGCCACGGTGGGATTGAACCACAAGAAGGGAGGCACAAATGGAGRAGTGGCGTTGTTTTCAGCAGGGAGAAGGCTTGGAGAACTGTCACCAGCCAGATATAGTAATGAAAGTGCCAGTGAAAGGGATTCAAGAGCCAGTTGGCCCATTTAAGAGCTGTGCAGATCTGGATGCCAGAAGATCCGCACGCTGCTCCCTCTTCTGCCACTGACCTTCTGCAAGTCCACAGGCAAGTCACTGCTTGGCTCCACTTCTCCCTCCCTTCCTGTGGTGGGTTTGTCTTATAACAGCATGGCCCCAGGCAGGGGATCTCCCATCAGGCCCAGGCACAGCCCAGYGGTGTAACAGGCAGGGTCCCCAGTGCCCAACATCCTGCCGGGCTTTCCTCCAAGGCATGCTCTGAGAAGTCACCGCTGCCCCACCAAGAGGGCAAYGCCAGCAGCCAAGCATGGGAGAGAGCAGCTCACGCTCCCTGGCTCCACACACCTGTATCCCCCAGTTCAATAAAATGTCATAAAAGCAGAGAAATTTCACGATAAACACAAATAGATCAATAGCATTAGAGCTACTCGTAATAGCTGCCTCAGGCTTTTCATACTACACCTTCAAAAATGTCCAGTAGTGAGTAATTAATGACTGAACCAAGTAATTACTTTCTTGATTTTTCTCAAAACTGGAATTCACTGAAAGAACTTTGAGCTTTACTGGTGTTAYACAGCAAATTAATTCAGTAAGTGCTGATATTACAAGTCTGGGCTGCCCGTTAAAAAACAGCAGTGCTGTAGAGTCTGTCTTTTCTTGCTGTCTGATGTAACCCTTTGCATGCTTCTCCAGCTGCCTGCCAGAAAGCAACTCAACCCTCTATCGCTCTGCACATCAACCTTCACAGATTTTGCTACGGTGCTCTTGGGCCAGGTAGTAGGGAGGCAGCTTGTCCTAGAGGAGATGCCAGGACCTCAGCATTCCTGTGCCAGCAGCCATCACAAACAGGGATTAAAGCAAATCCTCACCTTATGCCTTTACCATCACAACGAACCAGTAGGAGTGGCAACAGGAGCATGGGGGCTTCTCTGAAGCCACACAAAAGCTGAGAATGGGACCACAAAGACTGCCCGACACCTTTGATCTGCTTTCACCTCGTTTGTTTCCAGCGAGCAGGGCAGGACACTTCCCATGCAATTGGCAATTCCAGCCTAATCCAGGGACTTTTAACCTTTGAGGAGGGCTAAGAGAGAAACCAAAGAGGAAGACCAAACAGCAGTGGATGTGGAGTGCAAGGGAAGCAAAAAGAGAAAGGAAGAGATCAGAGATCCTGTCTGTGAAGGCTAGGACCTCTGTCTCTCCAGCACACCACTCTCCTGGAGTAAGAGGATGGATGTAGCTCCAGTTTCTTGTCACCTGTTCTATTCCATATGCTTGATTTCTGCTAAGAGTGAAATCTCTGAAAACAGCCCGAGGTGCCACCTCAAGACTATCCATGGCTTGTTACCTGTGCCTACTGACCCACTCAAGAAAATCAGGACACAGACTTTAGCAACTGTGGCACTCCCTTGTACACAGCTGAAAGTAACCTTCACAAGATACTTCTAATGAGTCTATTTTTACTTCCTCATGTATTTACACGGCTTCAGCCACCACAGCCACCAACCGACCCAACACCATGGGAGGAGTTACATGTAGAGCTGTTCCACAGACAGCAAACAGAGGTGCAGAAACTCAGCACTGCATTCAGGCTTCCTGCTTGAGATGCTCACACAATGTTGAGTACCACTGCAGTATCTAGGAGGAAGAGGATGATGAGCAATTCAGGCCASCTATTACCCATGGCTGTCAGACATACTCTGGAGAGAAACACGCACAAAACTACAGGACCTCAGGTGGGAGGAGGGATGTGAGTCCGGGTCTTCCAAGACCCCTGGCCTTCCTTGCTGGCCCATCCTTGTCACTGCAAGGCATCTTGGACACCGTATCCAAGGGCAAACTATCTAAATGATCCTAGATTTCAACCATCTGCAGCATGAGATGCTAATAAAATGAGTGTTGCAATTGCGTGTGCTTGTGCGTCTGCGTGTATGTGCCCACATAAGAAAGAATACAAGTCAATAAGCAAATTACTGAAGTAATCCTTCCATCCCCACCAGTAATGAATKATTGTTTCCCTGCTCCCAAGAGCATGGTTGTAGCTTGGGAGCTTAACATTCAATCTGACATGGACCTCCAGCATGCACTTTTAATCCCTCTAAGCACAGTGACAGCTAACAACAAACCCCTCAAGCAGAGGAAGCGCTGCATTTCTTTCCCATCTTTCCATTACCATATTTTTAATTGGCTGGGAATATCCTTTGCTTTTGTCAAAACAAATTCTGCTAAATTACCACTTCAGATTTGAACAGAGGAGCCAGGAATCGTGAGAGAGAAACCAAGAAAATCCCCCTGCAAACGAAGATTTTTGCCGGTGGAGGCATGGCAGGGAGGAGTGGGACCAGTCTCAGCTCATCCCCAGTTTGCATTGCTGGCCATACGAGCGGTCCCCAGCACTGCAACCACTTCCGAGGCTTTAATGCAGGGCAGATGATGAAGAGKTGCCAACACAGATGGATCTGCTGACGTGGTCACAGGGAACTTGAGAGAGGAACAGAAATKATTATGATAAGAAAGGTATTAAAAGAAAATATGGTGGCAAGAGTTCGTCTAGAAGTTCAGAGGCCAAGAGCTGAGTGAGTCAGAGCTTGGAGTATGATGAACAAATAGCCAGTGCTATGGAGAAATCAATTTTAAGAACATGAGAAGCAGAAGGCCCTGGAAGGGAGGCCATGTCAGAGGGAAYATGGTGAGAGRAGGAGGAAGAGGAGAAGGAAGARAAGGAAATACTGTACAAATTATGCTCATGCATGCAAGCACCTGGCACGAGTTAGATGCTTTTCCCTTGTGTCCTTGTTGCCTTGTTTCCTTTCTCTCCCTTCTCAAAGGAAAATGGGGTTTTGACAAAGCCTAAACTTTATGAAAATGATTCAACTTCTCTGTTGCTTACTTTTTGTTTTAAAGAAAATGCTTTCCTTTTTGACCATGAGAAAAAGGCTAGCCTTTTTCTTCCCAAGTAAAACATTTTTCAGAAGGATGTGATTGAAAACAAACAAAGCTGAAGCTTTCTGGAGAGGCGTGGGTGGCAGGTTTCTACCCAGCACCGTCTTCCCCATGTCCTGAATCTCTCAGGCTGACAGCTCAGCATGTCCAGCAGAAAGTGCAAATACAGCCCTGAGCAATCTCTTTTCATCCACCTTCACAGCTGAGGTCAATAAGGAAAAATCTACCCAGGCAGGGAAGCTGGGGCAGGGGGAGAAGCTGTTTAAATACTCTCCAAGCTGTAAGSACACAGGGAATCCCACTGCAGTCAGTGAGACAAGTGACATAGGGAAACCTCTCCCGTGCCTAAGCATCCCGCTGGGCGCTTGCCCTTGGGACGGGAGCAAGGAGGAGATGCACTCGGTCTAAACAGGCTCATCACGTTTTAGGAAGAGCCAAGACAGCGAGGTCAGAGCTCCCCATGTTCATCCCAGGATGGACGGACAGCATTGGGCCATGTCGTGGTTTGGCTTCCATCCTCAATGCATCAACCAAAGCAGAGTCAATCAGGGGGGATATCATTTTCCTCGACAGAYGTACTGTCCCCAGGGACAAGGCGGGGAGTTACAGCCCCTAATTTGTTGCCTGCTCTGCTAGAGACTCCTTGGTGCAGCGGAGGCTGTTAGATCAGGTCACAGCCGCTGCTGCAAGGGGGCTAATCCAGGAAAGCAAATCCTGACTGCATTCACGCAGTTAAATGGRGGGAAATCACACACTTAAAGAACCTGACAGCGCAAGTGGAAGGATTATCATCAAGCACAGGTTTCCAGAAGCTTCAGTGTATCAGCTTTCAGTCCAGAGAGGGTTGGCTTTGGTGTGTTGGAGAGGCCTTTTTTTGTTCTTGCTTTGTTTAGTATAAAATGAGTKCTAAATAAATCAGCAATGTACAGGATGCGTACGAATCAAGCAACAGAGCCTGTTCCACAAAGGCGCTGAATGGCTCCGTCTCCTCGGGGATATGGCAAACAAGCTGCTTCGCCAGCCTGCTCGATCAAGTTAATTTCTCTGCCCTTTTATTACGACAGGCAGCCCCTACGCTCATTTGCGGTATCATACAACAAGGGCTATATGCAATAATCTGGGTTTGGAGAATACTCAATATCCCTACCCTGGAACTAGGCAGCCTTATAGAGCAATATGGGAAAGACCTCAGGATACGACCCGCAGTAAAGCAGAGTCCCCACTCCATGAGTCATACCCACAGTCTAGCATCTGCGGTGCACCAAAATATTCGTGAGAGAGCTATAAAATATGGAGATAATTCTCCTAATGTCTCCAGCATTTAAAGGCTGATTAGTGTTGCTTCCAATATAGCTGGGCCAGRGACCAAAGTGGCACGAGACATCTGGCCCAGAATTTAAGTGCAGGTGTCAAAGGAGATGGTGCTAGCACAGAGGCAAGGCTCCGTCCTCCTCCCCCTTCTCTTGGCTTCAACCTCAAGACATCAGTAGACCCGGGAGCACTATGTACACCAGAGACACGAATCCTGCCCCTGCAGATCAGCTCCTGACCTCCTCCCATGCTCGACACACAGAGTCCTGCTAAGACTATTTTGCATGAGGGCAAGYTGTACGGCCAGAAATTTGAATAGCTCCTACGAAGCCGTGCAGGTGAGACCCTCTGTCGCCCTTGCACGTGGAGGGCAGCCACACAACGGAAGGTGCAGCACTGCCAACCTGACCGTGTGGCACGTGTTAGGGTAAGTCACACCTTGCTTGGGTTTGGGTTTTTTTCCCCTGTCAGATAAGCCTAGGAAGCTAGGAAGACAGCAAAACACACAGGGCAAGAGCACAACCAAGCGCATTCATGGAAACTGCTGCAGAGCCACAGAGCACACCTCCACCAACTGCAACATMAAGAAATAACAAAACTTCCCAGCACAGCACAGATGATACTTGCCATCAACTGACATATCACCCAGGCAAGTTTCTTATCCAGGTTGCAACCCCCAGAATGAAAACAGGTAAGCCAGTATGTTACTGGACAGAAAAAGGCCAGATCTGCCTCTTTCCAGAGTTCCCTGGAATAAGGACATGACTTCATCAGCAGCTGCATTACAAAGTGGACAGCATTTGCCCTGCAGCAAAAAACTTAATACCCCCTCATCGGAACTGCAGCCTTATCTTTGGAGGGTCTCTCTGTCCTGGAAATGCGGTTGAGGCTGGCAGCCGTCCCACGCCACACCTGCCCAAACATACATCTGCTCYGCATCAGAGCAGCACAGAGCTCCAACAGGTGGGTTTGGTTTGGATCTCAGTGACTTCCTGGGGAGGATTTCCCCTTAAGGAGCCCCCTCTTCCCCCCCCATGGAAAGCCAAGGCCATGGAGCTGATGGAACTGGGGTGGGTGCACCTCTTGGGATACCATTTATGGAACAACAAATGTGAGCTTGGAGGACAAGAAGCCCGTGTTCATAGTTTCTGGTCAAGATTTTTTTGACCAAGTCCAAGGCCCAGCTGCTAATGCTGAGAGTTCAAGTTCTTGGCAGTTTAATCCCTCGGTTGAAGCTGAACGCAGAGGAAAAGCAGCCAAACCCGCTAACCTGAGTTTTCAGAGTAGGGGAAGCAAATCCTTCCCGCACCCCTAACTGGGCCATATTCTGATCCTGCAGAACTGGTGAGCACACCCCACCCTCCTTTGGCCACCACCACCAAGGAGCCAGTCTGCCTACCCACACAGAGGACGGTCACTCCTGACCATCCCCACCACCATCCCCATCCTCTGCCACAGCCAAGCCTCAAGCAACCAGAAGGTAGAGTCATGTAGGCACCCTGCTGCGTTCAAGCACTTCCCACTCCCATGGGATCCTTCTGTGCATTTCATCGCTAGCTGACAAAGCTAATGCAAGCCACTCTCTAGCACAAATGCTCAGCCTGTGATTGCATAAAGCCATTATTTTTTTGGAGACGCCAATGAAAGTTCTATTATGAGCTGAATTGCTCTGCCACTCAGGAAGGCAGGTCAGAGAGCTCGGGGAAGCAGAGAGGTTAAACCTAGAGTGCAGACATCGCCCACAATCAAAGAAGCTATCATTTCCTCAGGCTTTTCTCCCTGGTATCCCGTGATAGGACACATGGGAATGGCTCAAAGCTGCCCCAGGGGAGGTTTAGACTGGACATTAGGAAGCATTTCTTTACTGAGAGGGTGGTCAAACACTGGGACAGGCTTGCTGGAGAGGTGGTCGATGCCCTCAGCACTCCATGTACACTGGGAGCTGGRGGTTTTGAATGGTACCTGGGTTTAGCTTGGCAAAGCTGCAACGAGTCTGAAAACCAAGCTAAAAGCATGGGCCACAGATCAAGCCCAGCAGGTAGGTCATGGAGAGAAACATCTGGAGATACCATCCCACATTATCCCATGGGAGTCCATCCCATGGTGTTCACTACCATGTAAAGTGAACGTACCCCAATTCATCAAGGTACAACCAGGTGAAAGCCAACTACCGAAAGACCCAAGGAACAAACACGGAGGGAAGACCTGCATTTTCTAACCCACAGGTTTTCACTTTGGATTTTATCTAACTGCATTAGATATTTCTATACCTTGCTCATTTCTACCATGAAAGGCTTCTACTGAGAGGCTTTAGGCATGGATTTTTCTTGCACTGGGAGACACTAGGTTGAGAGCCCTAGAGAGAAATTCTCTGTGCACAGGAAGAGCAAAGGAAGCCCACTGCCAGCCTAACACACATTATTTYAGCCCCACTGTAGAGATCCAGGTCTCAGAGGAAAAATATTCGTACCCAGACAGGCCTCGGGATCTCAGCTGAGACCCCTACGGAGTAAACATGACAAATGCTGCACACCAAATCTCTTACACTACCTGCTTTGCTGCATCCACTACAGCTGAGCTCTGTCCTCTCTTGCTGTCATGTGCTCTTCCATCACTTCTCCATCTCCTTTTTTCAAGCCTAAGCTACAGCTTCAGTTTTCTGCCTTCTGCAGCTCAAAAATTTGGCTCCTGACCCTACATCTTGCATCTCCAAACCACAGTCTCCTCCTGTCTTGATCTCAGCTTCCCAAGCCATTTGGGAACTAGTCTGTGCYCTGATGACAGCAATCTTGCATCATTTGCTTTCCTGAATTTATCTTTGAGCTATTTCCTTGGATTTGCTTTTCTGGGAACCAAATTCCTTCTTCTCTTCCTTCTCTCAACAACTACTGCAGGGTGCTTTAGAGACTGTGTCCACCCCTTCTGCTCTGCAGTCACAACATCCTCAAATCCCAGCAGTTAACCCTGATGAGCCCCTTTCCGCTACTCAAGCCTGGCACCCTGTAAAGCCAGGGCAGCTATAAAATTGATTTCTACAATCCCTGCCTGCAAAATGAAGTAAATCACATTTACCCATCTTGCTTTAAGCACCTGGCCAAAAGCTTCCTATATATAACTGATGGAGGTGGGCAGCAYCTGCCCACAACTCAGTCCTCTCAGACTTAAATCACCGTGGCTGTGGGACCCTGGAGCAACTGCCTCCTCATTTCAGGCGCTGTGAGGAAGCCAGGAGATGGAGTTTGTATAAACTACTGGGAAGCAGTGCCCCACTTGAGCACAGGCTCAAGTCCCCAAGGACCCGATCTGCTGTTTCTCCATAAAGCCAATGCTTCCTTCCTAGCTGTAGCAGTTTCTACTTTCAGCTCAAGGTTCAATCCACACCATGATGACCAAGGTGGCAGCTGCCACCACCATGTTGCAAGCCAGCTAAAACGAAATAAACCTAGTGAATCGCTAATATGGATGCAGGGCTAGAATTTGTAACTCTGTAGACTGAGAGARGCTCCCCTCCTTCCCCAAACTGCTGAATGCTAAATCTTCCACTATCTGTCACGTCCATCATGCAGACTGTGGGCTTCAACAGCTAGAGATCTGTTTCCTATAAATTTTCTGCACGCTGCCTACAACACTTGTAGTCTCTCTAAAATAATGATTGGAGGGTGGATAGAGGAGAACAAACAGTTCAGATGAACAGTTTATCTGATGAATTTAGCCTCTCCTCCTGTTCCTGCAACATCAGGTGGACAAATCCAATTTCCTCAAATGCATTTGTTGGTTGAGTTTATTTGACAAATACTTCCCCAAACAATTGCCTCTACATTCACTTAGCAAATATTTAAAATATGAACTGCGCTGTTTAGTGAATCCACTGGCATTGCACTAGTCCCTAGTGGAGTGGAAAAGTTACTTTTCCCCCCAATATTAGTTAYTTCTGCATTTCAAATTAAATTTTTGCCAGTTCTCATCCTTTTGCTGATAACACCAGATGATTTGGTGGTGCTTATTAGGAAAGGAGCTGGTCAGTTGTCTTCTCATGAAATCRAATTTTGCTGGAAAGCAATAACCCATTGAAGCAGACACATTTCATCAGAAACACCCCACAGTCAAATGACTTGCAGCAGCTGAAGCAAGGACGCCTGTGCAAATTCAACTCTCAGAAATTCCTGATGGTTGTTTTCCCAGGCTATGGCCGTGCATTTGTGTCAGTCACCTGACAGCTCCACATCTCCAGCTGAAAGCTGGGTAATTTTGGCCTGGTTGACGTTCTTTGAGCTGGGGAAGTCCTATGACAGGCATGGATCAGGAGAACATAAGGGATCCAGAATAATGGTGTCTCGGGCATTTTTTGCCCCATAAGGAGGCACAAGGGAGGTGGGCTTAGGGGGACCTAACAGCAGCTTTCCAGTACCTGCATGGGGGTTACCAAGAAGATGGAGCCAGGGGTTTACCAGGAAGATGGAGATGGGAGACAACAGGCATATACTGAAACAACCAGCTATAAACAACTGGATATAACAACAGTCCCCATGAGGACAGTCAAACGGTGGTACAGGTTGCCCGGAGAGGCTGTGCAGTCTCCATCCTTGGAGGATTTCAAACCCTGGTCTGTTCTCAAAACTAACCCTGCTTTGAGCGAGATGTTGGAYTAAAGACTTCCTAAGTCCCTTCCCACCTGAATTATTCCAGTCTATGGCCCTAGGAAACCCTTTACCAGTACAGATGAAGCTAACAAAAATGATGGTTGTACAGAGCGGCAGCAGAGTTTGAGGGATATAACATCATACTTTGGCTAGAGTTTGTTTCTAGAATTGCCTGTTCATAGCAAAATTTGGGGAAAAAAATAATATCCATTTTTGGTCTAAACTGGACCAAAACCAACATTTGAAGAAATGCTGAGGGACAAACATCTGCATTTCAGCAAACTCAGCTACAAAGACGCATCATTTCAGACCTAGGGAAAATCAGTTTCTGGGCCCCATGATTACAAAGAAAAACTCAGAAGTCTTAAGAGTTCAACCAGAACCAGAAGGCAAATAAAAAGAAATCACAATTCATTATTCATCAAAATCTTCTCCAATCTGTTTTAAGACCATGTCAGGATATTTTAGCGCTGCAGGTATCAACAGTGGTAAAAAAAAMCTGCAAATGTGACTTTGAAATTTGCTTTTCATGATTTTATTTTTTTTTCTGCCAGTAAAAGTTTCATTGCTTGAACATTCTTGGAAAGGTACCAGGGAAAGGTTGGGAATATCGCCCAAGCAAATTCACTTAAGAATTCAAACAAACACATCAGGACACAATTTTGCTTTTGTCACCCAGCTCCGGAGAAAAGCTGAGCAGTTAGGAAGAGGGCAGTAAAAGAACAAATGCTTCATTAAACCTGTTTTTGGGCAGAAGAACAACAGGCAACCGATTACTGGAAACAGCCTTTCCCGCTCTTTAGTCAACCAAGAGCCTTTGAACGCAACACTGAGTTGGACAGCAGCTCTTCATATCCCCATTATTTATTTTGCAACTTGGACGGATGCAGCTAGGACAACTCATCTTTCTAAGGTGCGTACCTGTCCTGGTTTTTGTAGGTTTTTTTTCTACCTTCAGCCCAACCATGTCAAACGTTCACAGGTCTGGGTAAGGAGAGAGATGATGGTTGGGGTTTTAACTCATAGCTCCACGGCCAGGGCTCGCTTTTGGAGGCAGGTCCAAATCCCTTCCTTGCCTCGAGGGGAGGTAAAACACCAGCAACCATGCTTCAAGAACCACAGAGTTTTTCTAGGCTGGGCTGTCCGGAAGCCTTCCTACAGAAAGTTGGGTTGTCAGCCAGGCATGGACCAGCACCATGCCTCCAGCAAGCACCCAGATCTTCAGCTGAGGGCTCCTCACCYCCAGGGAGATGTTCATCTGAAAACACCTCCCACCAGCCCATCTCCGGGTCTCAGTGAGTTAAAAGAAATGGGACCTATAGCTCTGAGAAGAGATTTTTCCAATTCTCTGTCCCTGGGAAAAGTAGTTTCTGTTAGGCTTCTCAGAGAAGCCATGCTTTGTTCAAAGGAGCTGCAATTGCTCCTGGATGTCCTCTAAACCCTGGCTCCATCTCTCACTCAGCCTGCTCTACAGAATACCCCTTAATGGACTGGCTCACTCCAGCTACATGCTTTATATCTCTTTAGCTCCATGAGCAGATGGAGTCGAGGGACAGCAGGATTTATATTTCTTGCTTGAGTTGCAGCTTGGCTAGGTGGAAATAAAAAACGAGAAAGAATGAGGAAATGGCATCGTAACAGCATTTACTTCATGGGCTTTGGAGCCTCTATATTCTACCTGGGTAGTGCTTGCAGTTGTCAGTATTAATCCCATACCTTCCTCCCCAGCTGAAGAGGAGGAGGCCCAGAGGGACGGTTCTCCTCTCTAGACCATCTGATGGATGGAAAGGAGCTTCCAGAAGCGTGGTGAAATACTCAGTTGGCGAAGTCTGTACATCAGCGCCGATTTATATTGTCAGATAATCTGGCCCAGACCATTTCCTTCAGGGCATGCAAAGGAAAACCAGGAAATGCTTCTGACCTCTGAGGGCTTTAAAGGGAGAGAAAAGGAGGCAGAGGTATGAAAGCAAGCAGGGAGATTGACAAGGGCTTGGGAAAGAGCAGCACAATAGGCTCCTAAATGCCTTACCTTTCTCCACGTTTCATGCAATCAGAGGGGAAAAGGAAAAGCAGGAGAGGGAGGGAATTATAAAGAATSCAAAAGCTTCCCGATTAATTAATTACCCCTTTTATTTGGCAAAAAGGAGGCTAGAAATATCCACGTCTGCTCCACTTGGAAGGCAACCCTGGCGCTTGCTCCGAACGTCCCCCCCTCGCCCCGCTGGCGCGGGGATAATTAATCCATTACGGGATGGAACATGCCGCGCTGCCGTAAAAAAGAGAGATCTATTTCTCCTTCGCTTTTCCCCTCCTCCCCGAAGAGACATCTGAAACGTATCATGTAATAAATGTTTCTTGGATGGAAGGAGAGGTATTGTTCTCTTGCCGTGGAAACAATCCCGCTGGTGGGGCCAGCCAGGAGGGAGCGGGGCCGAATACTTCACTCGGCAGCTCTTACGATATCCTGTACGGCAGGGCGGCCTCCGAAGGACACATTTCACGATATTCCCTCTGAAAAGCAGCGCTCAGAAGAGGGCAGGGTGAACTGGCTCTAACCGCAGGAGGCAAGCTCAGGCTGCTCCCCGGGAGGTCTCGAGGGTCAGAGGTGGGCTCCCCCCTGCAACAGCATCCCAATGGGACACCTCTGGGACCAAGGAGGTGGCCCAGAATCCATCGCAACACACCTGAGAGAGCATCTCCAACCAAGCCTCTTCAACCCCGAATCCAGGCCAGTGCAAACAGGACATCCCTCTCCATCACACCCCGCCGGTGCACGGCCGGGGTTGGGAGCAGCTGCTTTGCACAGCTCCGGGCAAAGATCAGCCTTTCCACGGGCACCTCTCCTTCAGTTCGACACCTGCCTCCGATCCAAAGGACCTAGAAATGAGCTGCAGTTTCCAGCTATAACAGACTTGATCACCCTCCAGCAAGTATCATGATTTTTTTTCTATTCCTAGCCAGCCACGATCACTATCTGGGGTGAGATATTTCGCCCTTACACACCTTTTTCACCCCCTCTGCCTGCCCGCCACTCTGCCACACACTCAGAAGGGCAGGAGCTCTCTTCTGTTGTGCTCAAATCGCACACAGCACAAAGCCCGCTTCATCAGGGTATGGATTTTCACGTCCTCTCTAATTAAAAAAACCCGCATGCTGTGCCCTTCATGCCCCTTTGCTRGTATTTATGTAGAGCGCAACAAGCRATTACATTAAAGGTTTCTCGAGGAAGATGGGGTAGGTTGTCCGTTACCTGCCTGAGACCCTTTGCTCTGCAGTGGTTTGGTACCCTCAAAGCATGGAARTTGCATGAGATCAGAGCTACCCAGCGCTGATCTCACCCCTGATCCCAGCATCCAATTTGCATCAGTTTATCAGAAACATTTCTTCTTTCTGCTGACATCCAAATATTCTTGGCATGAAGGAGCTGCTGACATTTATTCCTGAATTGCCACATTGCAGGAGTTTTGGCTAAGACTAGCGTTACATAGGAAGCGTGAAGGGACCTTGTGACTTGGTGAAGATATGTCTTCTACAGTCTATCAGTCTAGATTAGACTTGGGTCACTTCCCCTATTCATTTCCCCAGCTGATTTTTTTTTAAGGCTCTTTCAAAGAAACGCTTGAGCTCAGTACAATGTTCTTGATTGCAACCAGAACTGGTTGAAAAATGCTGAACTAATTGAAAGAAATTTTCTTTTTCATTCCTTCCTCAAAACATTTCCAGGGTTTTTGGTCAGTACTTGGAACTGTGAAAAAAAMCCCTGGGCTACACTGTACAATAGCAAAAGTTTTTTTCCACAGTGTCAGCAGCATTTTTGAAAGCCTGCGAGTTGATCTTATGCCTGCAAAATGACTTCTCTGTCTATCAAAGACAGAGGGATGTCACAACGCCTCCTTATGTTTTCACCAAGACATCTCTCACACTGRCATCCAGGTCATGGAGAACAGTTCCCCCTACCTCTCCATCAGCATGTGCTCTGAGCAGATCCCAAGGCTCTCTAGGAGCAGTTAACATCATTATTCCTATCTGCCAGATGGGGAAACTGAGGCACAGGGTGGCAGCAGCTCCCACAGCAGCAGAGACCTGCCACCTCCCAAGTCCCCATGCGGAGCTCCACACACTAAACCACGGCCGGGTGTCCTACTACACACAAACCTCCACACCCACCTTTAAGCACGTGCCAGCCAGCCAGCCCCCACCCCAAGGTCACGATGCACTGCAGAGCCGGGCATGACCAGCTGTTCCCCCACCCCATCATCTTCTCTTGAGGCTCTCACTGGCCCATTCCTCCTCACCAGCATCTTTCTCCGTGGCTCCCAGGAAGGTGGCATATTTCATCTCAAACGAGCAGCAAAACAAACAACCACCCACCGGAGATGCCCAGTCTCTCTGGCATAGGGGAGAGGTTTCCGCATTGCTCATTTTCTTCCTTGTTGAATTAACGCAAGCTAAACAATCTCTCTGTTCCCCATGCGTTTCTCCTGCAGGCAGCTCCCCCCTTTCTTTCTTTTCCGTTTCCACTACCTCAAGCAGAAGGCCCTTCGAGGCACCAGCGACTTCAAAGACACTAGGTCCAATGTGCGGCAAGTGATAAAAACCTACACAGCATGTGTTGGGCAAATTAATATCCCCTCCAGAGCCACCGGCTCCTCAGTCCCAGCAGCACTATAATGAGATGTTATACTGAAGGGGAGGGGGAACTCGATGCAGAAGGGGAGATGTATTTAATGTATGCAAATTGACTAGCATGCAAATTGCCGCTAAGTTAAAATAACACATTGCATGAGGAGTCCGTCTTCTAAAACATTTGTTTATTCATTAGGGTAATATCTAGTATCAGTCTCCTCGTCTCCTTCCACTTCAAGTGCTCACTTTTAGGGGAGTTTGTGTTTTGCATATCGGGGGGGCAAATGCAATTTCCCACTGATCTCGGCCACGGCACAACAACACTAGTTCCTTCCCCTTCCTTTTCCTTCCTTCCTGATCGTAGGCAGCGGGGATTAAATTTGCCTTTCCTCACAGGGGAGGTGTTCAAAGAAAAGTGGTGAACTTCAAGGACAAAAGACGGCCCAGGCACCCAGACCGGCTCCCGCTAGCCAGAGCCTTCCCCAGGGCTGGACCAGAGCTGCAGCAGCTGTCCAGGCTGGGCTTGGCTCAGGATAGCCAAATKGGATCGAAAGCAAACGCCAGCCTCGGCTTCTGAGAAATCACAGTGTAAACTCCTCCTCCCAGCCTGAGCTCTGCATGGCAGCCTTTCSTCCTGAAGGCTCAGCACAATTAATTAATATTAGAGTCCTACCAGCAATGTTAAGCACTGGGATAGYTACCGACAGAGGCCAGCGCATCAGACTGATCCTGGCTGACTGATCTCATGGCAAATCCACTGCTGWTCACGTCTGGCATTGCAGAGGAGCAACGGGGCCAGCAAATGATAAGTGTRGTAAGGATGGTAGCCTGCCATTTCAAGATGATGGTGGCAGATTAAGTCCTACTGCCTGGGGAGGCATTTGGACACTAAAAGCACTTGCTTTGTCCAGCATTTTGATACTGAGGCTTTCTGTTTGCTGCAGGTGTAGGAAGGATCCCARGTGGGAAGTATTTGTCTCCTACACACATCTAGAGTAGTTCTTCATCCAGCCTTGCTGGAGTATGTTAACACCTTGCAGTCTTTAGCCATACAATGCCTTGGGAGATAGAGGTGGTGGGCGTCTATCCATTGGACCCAAGCACAGAGACAGAGGGAGCCCTGGCAAGCTGCCAGGGCTTACACACAGTTGATGGTGCAGAAGAGGACCGGCAACACAGGACAGAAGCTCCAGCCAYCCCCAAACAAGAGAACAATACAGGCAAAACTCTGCTTTAGCTGTAACAAACAGGCCTGGGTCAGAGCTGCCACAGCTGGACTGTGTCCAGGTCCCAGAGGAGCATGTTCTGTGGTTCCTTTTTTTGATCATTTATTATTATTCAGCCAAAGATTGGCAAAGTTACAGTGCTAGAACAACCCTCCAGCACCTGCCCATAAGCAGGAGATTTATTACTTCGCTAGTTAACTCTGCCCCTCTTGGGAACCTTGTTCTTCTGTCCTGTGCRTGGCAAGAGCTGTAAAAATCATATGGAGACTAAAAGGAGTCTCACTGAAGCAATTAGCGTTACTCATTTTATTTCAGCTAGAATCCTAAATCAKCATACAAACAGATATTCACACCGTCAAGAACCAGGCTTACCGTTCAAGGGGTAGCTGGGCAAAGAGGGGGGCTGTGCTGAGATGCTGGAGCAGCAGGGCTGGGCTCCCCTCTCCAAGCACTGCCCGCTGGGAGCAGGCTGCTCCTCCTCTGTCCCACCAAGGGACAGACCTGTGCAGGGATGGGGATGGAAATCCATCCTCTTAGCAGCGAGGGTGGATTCAAAGTGTATTGGGTTAAACTGCATTAACCTGTGCGTGGACATGGTCACTTCAGATTCAAGTGACCATTGCTCAGTTTAGTGCAAAGCACTTCAATTTGACCTAATTCACTACCTGAGTAAATAAGCCAAACCAAATAAAGGTTAATAACTGTGAGCGGGTGCCTCCCCAGAGGAGAGTGATCCACTCAGAGTTTACCTATCGAGTCAACACAGATTAACAACAGCCCACTGGCAGACACCACCTCTCATCCCTCTGGCTTGGAAGAGCGACGGTATCAGAAGAGCCCACTGAGTCCTGGGTGGGAGCAAGACACCAAGAGTCAGGGGATGACCCTTAATTAAGGCAGGAGCAAAGATCACAAGTCGGGTCAGCAAGAACACCTACCCCTGCTACACAACATTTTACTTCCAGGAGCTCTTACGTCAGCCAAGAAGTTTAAGCATGCCAAGAGACGGGAATGGAGCATGATGGAGAGAAGATGTTCATACAGCCACTTCCCACACATGGCAGCATGGCAGAGCACCGCACAGAGCAGCTCCCTGCAGCTGCCAGGCTATGGCAAAACTAGCTTCAGCTGAAGACAGTTGAAGTTCAACATTTGTCATGAAGATGCAGGAAATGCTGCAATGCTAGCGACCACCCTGCATCACCCAGTCTCCTCGACTGGGGAAGGCTGGAAGAGACAGGCTCTTCAACCCTTGTACAGATGTGATGCTACAACAGCAAGGAGTACAACAACAAACTCAGCTGGGATGTGGATGATGGTAAATCAGCATCAAAACACAGGGCCACTAGGCAGCAAAATGGGATTAAACAGATTCATGGATGGTAGATAAAAAAAAATATTAAAAAAATAACAGAGACTACAGAAACAAGGCAGAGAGAGACCTTCAATACTGCTCTTCCGATGGCTGCGGATGCTGGTCACAAGGGAGATGGACAGCAAGAGGGGCCAGACCCTCATGCTCTTTCCACAGGGCGCCTGATGATGATGATGACGGAGGCAAGGAGCTGAGCTAGATGAAGCACTGGTCTGGCTCAGCGAGGCATTTCTGTCCCAAATGGTCTGGCTTGCAGGTTGCTCTTCCCCACGTCTCTCCATCTCCAACCCTTCTGGTCCCCAGACAGCACATCCCCACTGCCGTGGCAGGCAGGATTCTCTCACCCACCCATCCAGAAGAGGATGGAGAACAATACTTATGCAACTGCAGCTGCTCGTTCAACTTTCCCTGAGCTCATCCAAGTCAGATGTTCCTTTCATGCGCTCCCCAGGCAATCCCCCTCTCCCTACCCCATGCTCCTTCCCCCCAGCTTGTCATTTCCAGCGACATGCCCTCACTGGTGACTGGGAGTTGGTGACTATCTCTTTCTGTCACTGCGGGTCGAGGTGAATAATCCTGCCAGGTGGTGCATTTTTCAGAGGATGAATAGTGACTGAGCGCAGCGTGGCCCTGAATCCCAATGAGCTGCCACCCTACCGCAAGGGTTCACTAATGTTTTCCCAGTGTCAATCACACGCAAATAGATTATCCTTCCCAGCCTGAAGCACACGGGCTGCCTCCCTTTCCCATTCATGAAGTCCCAGCAGCTGCTGGTGAGAAAATGCAGAATAAGGAGCACGTTTGGACGTCGCGTGGTGCTACACCTGCTCCTGCTACTGCGCGCTCAGGTTGGAGGTATCTTCCCGAGTGTAGGAGCTTCTCCAGGAGCTCCAGGGCACAGCCTAATCCCATCACAGAGCTCATCTAATCCCAAAGGCCATTTATGCAGTCTGCTGTCTGGTATACCAAATTAGTTTGTTTAGCCAACTGCCACCAGCAAGAGCTACTGTTGACCTGTTGTGTGAAGACCACTCGGAGTTGCTAAGCAATTTGTTTCCCCATGAACTCAGTGTCCTCTATATGCTAAGTGCTGCTCCAATACCTTGACCTAACACACAGTCAGCCAGCTACCCCAGGCCAAGGACAGACCAACCTCTCCACTCTTAGGTGAGTATTCTTTTTTTTCCATTCACTAGTGCCAATGCGACTTAAAGGTTATAGTATGTCGGCTGGTGAATTTGAGCTCATCCCAAATTAGGCAGCAGCATCAGGAATTCCTACTTTCTCTGCGAGGTCTGTTCTCTGCTAGTATCGCTGAACAGCCGGCACAAACTGGAATGCTTCCTAATTAACTGCACGGGAGAAGATAAAAATTCCCTCTCTCCCCAGTCCTGCAAGAGTCGGAGATGCAAAGAAAGCCGCCGTGCAAGCCTGACACCGGGGCAGGGGGACGGAGCGGCCGCGGTGAAACACATACTCACGAGCGCCACAATTTCAGCTTAATCATCTAGGGCATGTTAGGTGGCCATTTTCATAAGGCAGAGCATGCCCACAGGACCAAATAGTGGGGCCTGAAAATTAGGAGCGTCACAGCTCAAAGCACAGGGATATGCTCAGCGAAACTCTAATTGTACGGTGCGGCGGCAGCAGGCAGGATGGTCAAACAGCTGGCGGAGCAAACCCGGTCACCTCCAGGCCTGCTGTTACCTGACCCGAGTGCTTCAACCACGGCATCCTTTTCCAGATCCATTAATTCCTGCCAAAACGCAGCTACTCCGAAGAACGGCGGAGAGGGAACAACACAGCTTGCTGATGTCCATCACATCCCGAAGCCTGCACTGAGCTCTCCACCAGCCCCACACCTAATTCTCAGCTGCTAGATTCAGAGAGGATCTTATTTTTGAAAGGATCTGCTACAGCCCATGACCTTTCGCTCGGGATCGGGAAGGTCACAGCTAAAGGAGACTCCAGGCTCCTCGCGGCTGTCATTTTTCCAGCTCCTTGCTGAAGCCGTTTCATCACGGCTGCTCTGGTTGCAGGAGTTGCTGCTCAGTTCAGCTCCCAGCTTTCCTTCCCGCTGTCCAACTGCGGCACACCCACTGTGATGGGGAAATCAAGGTACCGCAGCAGTAATGAATTATTGCTCACAAAAAGTGAATCGCGCCCCGAAGATCCAGGGTGAAGCGACCTCCATGAATATCTTCACACATGCTTCCTTTGAGGATTCGGTGTCTAAGCACCAAGGCTGCACAGTAAACCAGAGATTAATGCAGAGTAGAACAGAGTATTCCTAAGGTGAGAATACAAAGCAGAACAAAGGCTACCTTGTCATGTCTTCAGTTTCTTTCCCATACTTTTATTTTATTTATTTATTTTAGGAAAAACTTCCTATGCCCAACTCCCAGCTTGCAACTCTGACTTTGCAAAATGCAAGAAAGCTATAGTAACCTCCCTCCTTCACAGGAAAGAAAAGCTCCCGGATAGCCAAGTCCCCGGCAGACTTTCCAGGCGGCCAACTCACCTTCCCTCACGCCGCTTCCAGAGGCTCTAGCCAGGCAGAGTCACTCAGGAAAGCTCATAGTTAAGCTCTGGCAGTGGAGAGGGAGATACTGTGAGCTCCTGTCCTCTGCAGGTAGAAATACACCAGGTCCGTGCTGCAGGACAGACCTAGCTCTCAGGATTTTTCTTTCCCTGGAATTAGAAACCCTTGTATCAGCCACACAGAATTACTTTAACTGTGCTGGTTTTCCTCAAAGCCCCTGGGCTTCGCTCTGGTGTCAACCACACCAGAAAATCCCCAACTATGTAGACCCRTGCTGAAGCTGAAAACTACACCTTAATGCCAGTCATCTGCACCCAGGGAGTYACACCGAGGTTTACAGAGCTCCTGTACTGGTTCAGCAAACCCCATTAACTACTTTGACCCTTAGCAGGAGCCAGGGAAGGTGTTTTGGGATCTCTGTTCCACCCGGCTTCAAAAGGCAGCCAGAGAAGCAGAGCCAAGAGCAAGTGAGAAAGCAGGGCTGCGTGGTGGGGTTTCACRTTGCATCTTAGCAGAAGGCGATTTATGCAAGTCCTTCTTGGCACAACGTCCTCTGTGCCTTACTCTGCTTATAAAACACTCTGAAGGCCAGTCAAAAGCAGTTGCTATAGAATATCGCTTTTCTTTCAGAACAACATTTTCAAGGTCTTCCCTTCGCGTCCACACAGCGCAGAATTATCTCCCAGAAGCTGCTGGTAGACCTTCACACGCRCTGCGGCGAGCCGTGGCAGAGAGTTACCACCGCACTTTGCGGGCCAAGCAAAGCACCGAGACTAACAAGGGTAGGTCAATCAGTTGGTAAATATGTGCTGCCCAACAACTTTATTTTAATGARCTTCTCTCATACATGTTTCAAAATCAAGCACATTGCAGAGTATCTATGGCAAAGGTGCTTGATTAAAATAACACAGATTTTGAAGCTTTTTTTATTTTTAATGGACAAGAAATGAGGTAGTACTTGCACTGGGCAGGTTGTGGAAGGTGGAGCATCTCTGGTCCATGTGAGGAGGCACCAGGGTGAACTCAGGAGGACTTGTAGCTGCAAGGCAGGCTTGGGAGAGCAGCTGGCTGCAGCACAGGTTAAGCACTGGTGAGGTGATACACCAAAAGGAACACAGAAACACAAACGCACTTGTATCTGTTTTTTAAGTTACAGCAAAGGGTAGACAGTGTTCTTATGAATTTCAATGTCAGAGGAGTTTGTATGCCAATACAACGGTTGGTTCTGACCTACTGACATTTCTGCAGGTCCGTGATTCGTACGTGGGGGCTGTCACTTTAAATTTGAATTGCCTGCTTTTTCTATCACAACAGCCTGATATTTTTTGCTTGTGACGAATAAATATTTACAAACCTTAACTCTCGCCAACAAAGGCATTCTGTTCCAGAATTTTCTTGGGGTTTTGTTCTGTTTTTAAACAGTTTTAGAGATCGTTGCCCAACACTTTAATTTCTATTATTAAAACAAACGACACAGTAAAAAATATACAAATGAGGGGACGGACCATAGAAGCTCACTGTTGATGTTCAAGGGTTTTCAGCGGTGTGTCGGARAACAGCTCAGACCATTTGCAAGAAATGCGAAGGATAATAGGACAGTAACTCCAGACAAGGACAGGTCACCAATCYGTAGGAAATATGTTTTCTTGGTAAACTAATGGCAGTTCAACAATTTTATGCAAGTAAATGTGAGGTTGTAAACAGACAAAAAAAAAAAAGATTCAAGACAAACAGCCACTCAATGCGGCAGCACCTCTCCTCCAGCCAGAGAAGCTGACTCCACGCTACTCAAACATCTAGAGAGCTGCAAACAAAGACCGAGCCCAGGAAAGAAGCAACCAGCCCACCATTTAACAAGCATTTGTCATCCCCAAGTACTTGACAACCCACATGCACGCAACATCATCTCCAAGTGCAATGCACTTCACTGGGATGTAGAGGAGGGTTTAGAGAGCCCCGTTTGGGGCAGTGAGCAAAGGTCAAGGTAGACATCTGACTAAACACAAGCTTCCAGCATCAAGCTGAGGCTAACCGCACTTTCTCTGCCCAGTGGGGTATAAAGGGAGTTGTATTTCACATTGCTACCTGATGCTGGCAAGAACATTGTGTCCAGTTTTGTATTCACACTTCCAAAAAAAAAAGTGTCAGAAATGGAGAGTTCAAATAATAGCTACAATAATAATTTAGGGTGTGAAAAACCAGCCTTAAGGTGAGAACCTTAAGGAGTTCAGTCTATTTAGTTTCCTAAGAAGAAGGTTAAAAGGCAACTTAACTCTGGTCTATGCATTCTTACACAAAAGAGTTTCTGATACTAGTGGCTCTTTAATCTTGCTAACTGCAATCCAACAGCCAGAGGCTGGAGCTTGAAACATCCAAAAATGGACCTTAGGTGAAAACTGTTGCCATATGGGTCCATGAGGTCTGTCCAGAAGAGATGTTCCCACTCGGTTACAAGTGGTTGGCCAATTGACCAAAATTCAGGGGTCRCATCCTCCTGCCTGAGTTATGCTGAAGCCAAAGCAGCTCTCCCTGGTTTCCCCGAAGCCCCATTCCTCRCCCATCCCAGCTCCAGAGGTGATGGTGGAGATAAGACCGGTTCAGGTTACCCTGAAAGCAGGGTGAGAAGTCACCCAGACCACACAGCTGCAGGAGCCTTTGCTTTCTGGATGTTTGTTGCAGGAACACAAGCGGGCAAGCAAGGACATGGGCATGGCTGAGCTGCTGTGGGACAGCAAAGTCAAACCCAGAAGGGGAGGAGAACTCCAGCACGTTTGCATTACAGTGCAAGGAGGGAGCTGCCAGGAGGGAGCAGCCAGAATGGGCAACCTGGCAGCTCCCGTGGGCAGAGACATGGCGAGACCAGGCTGGGAGCAACGAGATAAATGCTGGAGGTAGATGATGCATTGCATACCCCACACACAATATATAGCTGCTTGACTCTATTAGGTAGATGGATGGCAGGGAATTTAAGAAGAGAAATAGATTTTTTTACCAAGCTAATTAGCTAAAAAGGCTTGTCTGGAAACACGGGCCCCATTCTGTCTGAAGTCTGCTGACACACGGCTCAGAGCAACATTTTTCTTCCCTGTTATTACCCTGCCTCCCAGAGCATCCCTCACAGGCACACAGAGGGATCGTCATCCCTGCAGCAAACCACTGGCACCCAAGCCACCCAACAAGATGCTTAAGTGACACAGTAAATACAGGTGTGTATATAGTATATAGATGCACACACTTGCATGTATATGCATGCACCTACCCATATACACAAACATACCTTACTTATAAATACATTATATACATGTATATATTTATATATTAAAAAATAAAAACAATTCCAGAGCAAAGTTGGCAATAAAAACCAGTTTGCTGCTTCACATTAGCCTGTCCCTTAATTTAAAAGCAAAACAGGGGGTACTTGATGAAACAGAAAGGCTGTAGATTTGAGAGAAATAAAAGAAAAATATGACCTGACCCAGCACAGTCACTTCTGGAATCCACTACCCCAGGAAGTCATGGAGACGCACACCAGTGGAACAGACATTTTAAGGGACTGGATAATTTTATGAGCATTAATAACATTTGCAGCTATGCAAGCTAATAAAATGTTACAAGGGTAATCAAACTTCATGCTTCAACGTGTAAGTTGATCACCTGTGAGCACTGGGAAGGAATTTCCTCTCTGGTGCTGTTGCACTGAGCAAGTAGCCAGCTGCACCATGAGGGTGCTTTTTAAAAAAAAAAAAAAAAAAAAACAAAAAAACCCCCACAGTGTCACTGTTGCTGCCGCTGTGTCTTTCATTTGGTTTTCTCCTTCTGCAGTAACTGGCACCCACCAAAGAGACTAAACTCACAACATCAGTGAGAATTTTGCTGTCAACTTCCTAAAGTTTCCTGGTGCAGTTTTGGGACAACCTATCTACCACAATCCGAAAATAGTATCACTTTACTCTTGGAGGGTTGTTCTTATACGCTGGCAGCAGGCTTACAYCAAGCTTAACCTGTCGTTCCAGGACCACGGATCCCACATTTACTCTTTAYGGCTTCCATGCTGCACGAGTTACATTGGCCAGCGAAGTACTGGCTCTTCCGTTAGTGTTATTCTGAGCCCCATCACAGAAGAATTCCAGGTATTACCAGGTAAACTTGGCAGTTTTTGAGCTATGTATAACAATTCAGAACTACCCAATATGTTATAAATAACATCCAAGAAACAACTTTGGTATTTCCAGTATTTGCTAGTCGYGGAAGTTAATGCCCTCGTAATTAATGAGCCAACAGAAAACGCTGCAATCTGCTGCCACAGGCTTTGCAGAAAAATGACAGACTTTGCTCCTGTGCTTACCCTGCTGTTAGAGGGAATCCAGACACAGTTCAGCCAGCTGGGGAGGAGGCTGAAGGGAGGATGGGACATAGCAGAAATGTCAAAATAGTCCTGCCACTTGAAAATAACCAGCACGCGGGTTTACAGACAGAAGTCTGAAGGGCTGAACAGGGCTACTATGTGCTGTCAGGCGCTTGGTGGGAAAACACAAAAGGCATGGTGATGCTAGCAAGCAAGCAAGAGATCCCTTCCCTTTCCAAAACAAAAGCGCTGGAGTTTATTGGCAAAACATCTGCTCCAGGGTCTCCACCGGCTCGCCGTGGTCAGACCGCAGCAGAGTCTGGCGTGCTTTCCTGTGAAGTACGGTCCTTGGGAAGGCAGGATTACAGCCCCCTGCCGTACCCCCCTCCATCCACCCATCCATCCTGGTTAGAAACCACGCTTATCACCATGGTAACTGAATACCAACCTGAATCGTTCACTAAATCCAAGGAGCCTACGCCCAGGCCTGGCTTCACTGCTTGTGTTCCACCTGCCCTTGGGACCACCTTTTCTTAGCTCCAAGAGCCAGGGCTCTTCCCTTTCTTCAGCCTCTGTGGGAAGAGGCAAGACACACTTCCCTGGGACAGGAGGAAAAAACATCTTATTAGAATTAAGAAGTACATCACTTCTCACTTGGGGTCTTTTTTATTCACAGATTCCTCATTTGAGCAGAAGAAGGTATGTTCCAATGAGAACCATGAAGATCCACCAACCAACCTGACCATGCATGAGTCTTCACCCATATTYCCTCTCCTTCCTATTTGTCCTTAGAGAACATCAGTTCAATATTCCTTTGGGAGAGAGGAGGCAGACGACCTGGGGATTACATGCGTCAGTCACCCTTTCATCCCCTAACGATCATTCTCACCCTGACAGTGACCTCCAGGCCTCAAAACCCATATTTTTCTGAATACACAGCATCTGAGAACTACACTTGCTGCCCTCCAAAGACCTTYTGGAATTACGCTCCCTCCTCAGCAGCGGCAGCAGTTGGCCCAGAACACGACACGCCCCAAGAAAGCTGTAACTTCCCCCATCAGGACAGGAAAGCGCTTTAAATCACAATTAGAAGAGCACTGTCATCAGAGACCAGAGCTGACACCATGTGTGATGTCACACGCCTGAACCCCAGCACGGTGACAACAGCCATGGGCCCAGATAGATTTTAAAATTATAGGCAATAAAGTATGACATCATTATGACATCATGGAAGGAGAAATTTAATTCCCAGCTCAGARGCTATCAGTTACTGTTTTATTCTAAAACCTGTCATTATCTGCGTGAGCAATGAGCAGAATCAATCATTTCCATGGGTCTTTATGGCCACCATAAATTTTGAACACTTATGTCTCAGCCACCTTCTCGCATACATACAAGCCCATCTGTCAGCTCCCGCGATGCTCCCTCAATATCCCAGCACTACAAAACTCACAAGCACATTTCAGGCATAATCACGGCAAATAGAAGAAATTCACGGCCGGTATGAGATCATACACATTTGGGTTTGGGGTGTTCAGATACCTGTCAGCTCTGCACGTGGTTTCCTTCGCCGCCGTGCTGACACAGGTGATTACACCGTAGACTACCCCTCCGACACTTGCATGACCTTTAAAAGTAATTATAAAATCTGTTTTGACAAGCGCTCTAAGACAGATCCTTCAAGAAGATCGCCCTTTGCAGGCTGCCCATCTCCACCCCCCTTCTGAGAAGGCACATGACAATATGCGTTAATAAAGTATTATTTTCACACATATATAAAGCATGCAGCACAGCAMGTTACATCAAGGGCAGAGGTGAACATGCTCTGCCAGTGAAGTTGAAGCAGGTGGAATATTTTGGGATGTTTTTATGGGTAGATGATACTAATCTGGCTACTCTCACAAATAAGATCTGGCTCATGTGGTCTTACAGACAGTTAACTTGGTCTTCATAAGACCTCCAGCAGTGATAAGGGATGGATTTTTCATAAGGTTCTTGATATAGAAGAGATGCCCCTTGTCTCTGCCTCCTTTTTTTTTTTATTTTATTTTATCTGTTCCTGCAAAAAACAAAGCAGTGACACAACCCGATAGACATCTAGAGTATCAAGGTATATCAGAGACCTCTTGACTCTGTTATTTCCAGTCATAAGCTAGCAAACTTCTCCATCGCAACGAACGTGCCACTTCCAATTTCCTGATCTCCACAGTATTATATTAGGCCAAACAAACTGATCTTTACCAGATACCTTGGACATACAGAAATATCCTTCTATTTGCTCCCACTCGGTTGCAAGATCCARTTCCCAAAAGGTATTAAAATAGCAGGACTGACTAATTTTCATCAAYTGCAGCTGCACTTGTCCTGCTAACTGCTTACAGATCTCATGCAGAAAACTCATCACGTGCAAAAGTGATCCCCCTGTGTTATCAGTGTGATGGGGAAATGATTGCCAGCCACTCGGGACCTTCTAGATAGCCTTGACTCATCCTCAAAATCCCTGGCCAGGATGGTTAACGGCGGTGCCTTTAAGGGAGTTCAGTTGATAGGCATCAAACATGATATCAAGTTTTGACACATTTTTACCTGTTTGTTGATGTACAGAATAACCTTGTTGATGCATAATCCCTGAAAAAAAAAATCACAGAGGTAGTTGGGCACAAAATATTCAACTTCTGCTAAAGGAAACCTTAGTAGCAGTATCAGCTGGATCACAACAGGGTGCAGAGTTCACTTCATTTTCAAGATGTTTCATACGATAGTCTTTACACAATCTCAATTCATTACTTCTGCAGAAAGATCAAGGATAACACTGGATTTTGGAGATGAAAGAACTTCGCAAGTCACCTTCTCTTTTCTCACAGGCAATGAATAACCCCAAGAACAAAGCCATCTCATTTAAGAAGGGCTGTTGGACAAGTCACTTTTGAGGGAATTTGGGGGAGGCTGTTAGTATTCAGGGAGGGCAAAGAACTCACGTAACAGCCCACTTCAATTCTCGGGTCTTGCAGTCACAAAAATCACTGTATCATTTCAGATCCGCACCTCTGATTACTTGTAGGCTTTCTGGGAGTGTGACTTCGCACTAATATCCAGCATTGAAAGTGGTTTTTAAAAGCCAGCGAGCTTTTCTTAACCTGATTTCCATGGTCCTCATCAGTAACAGATGATTAACAGATAATTTTAGGCAACTTCTGAGACAGCAGCCTGCGTGCAACACTCACCGTGCTCAACATGGCTCAACACACTGTACAGCTACACATACGTCAACCAGGAGATATAAAAATGGGCAAAGGATTGACTATATTCCCTACAAGTTGCTGTATAAATGTAGCACAGAGTTAAACATTCAAAGCTTATGCAACTATAGGGCTAGCAATTACTGAATTTGTTACTGCTTCAACTATCATGACAGGCATTGAAATAAATCTTATTTATATGACATACAGTCATAAAAATGCAGGGGTTTTTTTTTAGAAATTCTTCTAGGATGTCAATGTGCTACACATGGCTCCATTTTGAGACCTCTCCAGACTGGAGATCAGGCAAGATATACAAACCTTTCAGCCTGCCAAGTTTCATACTTGTTAAGATTAAGCCTGAATTCTGAACATTTTTCTATACGGTGCCTCCATGAATGAGATTAAGGAGGGCCTCTTGCCGTTAAATGTTGGCTGAGTGCATGCAACACACACCCGCTCGATCGCTGCTGCAGCCTTTGGCAGCGGGGCGAGCAGCTCCCTGCCCGCTGCAGTAACCAAGCGAGCAGAATAAGTGCGGGGAGCGGGTAAGACAAATTCAATTTCCTTCCCTGCAGGGATTCAAAACCACCTCTCACATCATCCCGCAGGGTTCCCTAAAGGCTGCGTTCGTCACTGCTGTGCTCCAGGCACTAATTTTGTATTTGCCTCTSTAGCTTAGGTTCAGGATCTTTCTTTGGAGCCCAAACCAGAGCCCAGGCTTTTCCCCTCTCTCTTCTCCTGCCAATGTCCCAGTCGTAATGGAGACAGGCATCCCCACCCCCCTACGGGTACCCCGCATCCCCGTCCTCTTAGCACGCTGACACAGCCACACCAAGCAGAAGACAGGGCRGGCCGAGGAGTCTCTTGGTTGTCTTAGTCCAGGGACGCCAGACCTCCCAGATGTGAGGTCTGAACAATACGTTACTGATGTCAAAGCGCACCAGCACCTCCCGCAAGAGGTCCTGCCTCCGGGTTCAGGGCGGTTGCATTCCTGAAAGACATGGTCCTAAGGCAACGGCTTCACTGCATCACTCTTTCCTTAAATACTTAGGAAGAGGACATTATGGCAGATGCTGTAACTGGGACTCATCACGTCTACCCACTGAGCAGCAAAGAAAACCACCTGTTATATTCCTACATTTAAGTATCACGCCACCACAAATTACAGCTCAATTAGTCTCTCCTGGAATCCATCACACATCTCCATAAGAACGTGGTCCCAGYTACTGCGCTACCCAGGCAAGTTGAGGCATTAAATAGAAAAGTCTAATCGAGGAATGGGGGAGATGCTATTTCCTGATGCTAAAAATATCTGACACTTCCAGGAAATAATGGTATAAATAGAAAATGAAACCATTCCTCCTCCAAAAATATTTCATAATTACATGTCATAAAAATAATTAGGTTATGGTGAATTAGTACAAATGTTTACAACAAAATTGCCATGCAAAACATTATGGGTAATAACATGCTAATTGCTGTAGAAGCAAAAGCTGATTATGTTTCAGCAATATTAAAAGTTGCCAACTCGGCGCTTCTATCCAAGCTCCAATATCTCTCAGCGGTATCTAGGGACACAAGGGAAACTGGTGATGAGCAAAGGAGGTGGCAGGTAGGCAGGCCCGCGCCCTGCTSTGCCAAGCACTTTCCTCCTCGCGTGTCAGTTCCCAGAAAGCTCACGCCGGGTAATACTCACTCGGCACGCGCGGAGGATGCCTGCATCAGCCCTCGCTCCCTGGTTAGCGAACACAGAGCAACCGGAACACCCGGCGTAGGTTGCGGCACRGTCACCTCTCCATCTGCTGCAAGGAGATTACCCGGGCTGGGGGCTGCCCAAGCAGGTCAGAAGTAGCTGAGCTAGCTCCTGCAGAGCCGGCTCCGATCCAGAGCAGCCCAGTCATTCCTGCGGTTGTTAGCTTTGAGCYGGCTCCGTGCAGACACCATCTGAGCATCTGCTCTGCTCCGTGCAGACAGGTCTGCCCAAAGGCAGGCAGCCAGCCTGCGGCCGGCACGGCAGCAAAGCCAACTTCCCAAGACCCCATAAGCCTGGGCAACACGCTGCAGAACGGTGCTGAGGCTGAGCTGATGTGGCATGCCAGCCCTGAGGTCCCTGCAAGGTGGATTACTCAGTATCTACACCGCCTTCTCCAGCACGTCACACTCCACTGGGTACCTGCTCAACTGCCTGACGCATCCCAGCTCTCCCCTTTTCTTCAGGTGTAGGACACGTTCCTCCTGCTCCAGCCAAGAGCTGCCACACCACGTGCCCAGGAGGGAGCAGACCCCTGCCACAGTATGCACCAAAGGATGGTCTTAGCCCCAGGCCAGTCCCAGGGCWACACACGCTCCGCTCTGTCCGCTCCTGTTTCTGCTGCCCAGCACCATGAGGCCTGGGAGGGTACCATGTTCCTATTTGAGGCAATCCTACAGTTGAGTAAGAGCAGAGGAGCATGTATGGATCTGMGTGATGAGCAATACTTTCCACAGCACCTCTGCTCCACGGAGCATGCTGGATGTTTGCTCAGGTGCATGTCTGGAGCCTTTCAACACGACAAGAAGCCCACAGCACCCTGCCTACAACCTGAAGTGTTCTCCCTCCTGCTTTTGGGAAGAGCAGGGGTTGCCACAGGCTTGCTCCCAACAGCCACCACATGCCAAGGCTGAGAGGTTGACTGCTCCTTCTCTCAGATGCTCCTGTGCTGRCCACATCAGAGCAATCCCCTGGGTCACCAACAGGCAGCAAGARGGTGGCCTCTGCCCATCAAGAGGTCAGCTGCGTTTTCAGCCCRCCATGCATTGCCTCCAAACTCCCACTCCACTGAGCTCCTGCCCTACAGCACCAGAGGTCTCCAAGGGGCGAGCTACATGTGCTAGCAGGCTGCAACATGATTTGCAGCGGCAGCAGCCCCTGCCTGAAGACGTGTTTTTGCRCTGCGAGATGTTCTCCTGGGAGCTGAGCTGTCTGGAGCCCACATCTCCAACCTGCCGCTCAGCTAACTCATGTGCCCGATGCTTTTTGATGGGGATGCCAAGATGTCTCAGAAGAATAGAGGTCTACATATTTCTAGAGCTTGGGCAGAGGTCTTTCACACGTCCAAATAAATCTGTCGGGTTCCTTATGGGTCACGTTTGCTTGTCACCAGATGTGGCTAACCGCTATCTAACAAGGAGCACTAGGTAAAGTTTGGACATATTAGTTGAAGGTGTGAATTTAAAGTGGATAACTTCAAAGTTAGTAAATCCCTACGGGATGCCCTCATTCAGAATTGAAGTGACATTAATTGGGTTTACCAAACTCATTTCCAAAGCAAATGACAATAAACCGGATTACATTTGAATGAGGGCGTTCATATAGAAATTTATTTTAACTAATTAGTTTAGAAATTAGTTTAACTAATCCTCTTTAAGAGCAGATTTGGCTTAAACCCTCTAAGTGCCCCATATTCCAGTTTCTCCCACAGGGGAGGTGCCAAATTTTTCTTTTGAAGACTTCATCATCTTTGTCCCTTTTTTTTTTTTAGGTTGGAAACGAGGTGCTTTCCAAAAGGCAGAAATCCCTCATCACCCTTTTACCGGTGCCTGGAGCAAAGGCAATTCTCGGATCATTACAGGAGATGACCTGAGTCCAACAGCAGGCAAAGCCCATCCTCTTACAAGGGACCGTGGACCAGCCTGACACCTGCCCCAAACCCTGCACATCTCCGCAGACTTCAGCGATGCCCCTCATATTGAYGCCACTAAAGCACCTCCTCATCCCGGCCTCCCAAGTTTGCAAATACTGAATGAAAGCAGACGTGGAAATGAATTTTTTTTTATTTTTTTTTTTTAAACAAAGCGTCGTTTCAGACATTAATTCCGACGCCGGCTAATGAGAGGCTTTGCTGTGAATAGACTCGGCAAGCGGTTCAAAGCCCGGCCTCTCCCYCCCGCTCAGCGTCGCGGTGTTAAAAGTGGTGTTTCGCGGCGCTGGAGCACTACCATCTGCCGTGCCCCCTTCATTACGCACCGAGTCACGCCGGGCAGCTCCTGGCAGAAAGCGAAGATGGAGGTAAACTAGTATTTGAAAACAAAGGAGGGCTCTCTCCATCCTAATTAGCGGCAGGTTGCAGAGTGCAGCGGCGGAAGGCGAAGGTCACTTCCCACAAGGCTCTGCTCAGGATGCCAAAACACCCACTTAATTCAAGCAGCTCAGCGGGCAGAGTCAGACCAGAGCAATTACTCTCCCTGGATTTCCCTAAGGAAGGTTTTAACAATGCAACTCTTAGAAAAAAAGATGACTGCAGGAGCTCTTTATTCTGCCACCTTGGAGCGGGAGGAAGTGCAGTCTACCCTGCCACTGACTCGGGGAGCGGCRCTCTCTTTGTGCCTCTGCACGGGGCGGCAAGCTTGGAGGGTTGGGTTTGGGKTTTTTTTCCCCCTAAAGAAAWGAATAAGAGCAAATTTTAACATTTAAAAAAACAAAGACCAAAAAACCCACAAACAYGAAGACCCTTTGTACTGGGTCGAATTCCCTCTGAGCACTCCAGGTTTCCTTACAGATGCTGCCAGCGAGAATTAACCTTTAAAAGGAACCATTTAAGCATGAACTCTGGGAGCCTTCCTGGGAGACGCGGCTCCTCTGCTGGGATACTCTCTGCCTGGCTCAGCCCAAGAATTCAGCTGYTCTGTTAAATGATTCACGGCACCACGGCCACCCCACACAGACAGCTCTTCCAAAAGGTCAAAGCATCATTTTTAACCTCAGCGGATATTTCCTCCCTGCACACACCCTGGGTGATGTTCGCCCACATCTGCCRCCCTACTCGCACCTCTCACAGCTCCACGATGCAGCAGCTCTCCCTTCAAAAGGACCTGCACAACCATTGACATCTTCTGCCAATGGCAGGAGCATTTTCCAGGGGTGCTGCATAGGAACCCAACTTCCTTCATCCCTTCCAAAGGCTCCAGAAAGGAGAATTCATGGTAATTTTCAGTGGGAAAGGAAGACTGAGATTTTTTATTTTATTTTATTTCTTTATTTTTACCCCGATAAACAAGAGATGCAGACACCATCTGGATCCCTCCTCAAAGGCTCCAGATACAAGATGTTGTCCAGACCCTTCCTCACTGGTCCAGCTAACAGCAAGTGGTCACCATCACATACTATACAGGATCCACCCCAGCCTGTTCTTGGATGGGGAACTAGTTCAGACAGCAGCTCTGCAGGAGGCAGCGTAGCCATAGGTTTAGTGCAGTGTTTTTTAAATCGTTTGTAAAATACTTTTCGGAYGACAACCTGCAGCTCTTTCCCTCTGACACACTACATGCTGTTCAGTAATCATCTCCCAGCACCAAGGAGTCTCACAGACCTACTGGTTTCCAAGCCTGAGTCACAGCTGACTGGTGCTGCCTAAAGCCACCCTCTGCATCGTACCAGCCACCCCAACAACCCAGGCAAAAGCCTTCAGAGATGCAGTTCCTCCTTATTTCCTCTCCCAGCTACATCAGCGGTAACTAATACTCAGCACTGGCATTACAGAGGTTTCCAACTGTTTATAAGCAGCCCATAAAATAGCCGGCAGTGCTTGATAAGGCTCCAGTGTTTGTGCACCGTAGCTTTGCCCGCTGCTTCCAGCAAGCAGAGCTGGTTGCGTGTTTGCCCTGGCACAGAGCTAGGGGCACCAGACCGATGGGCACGTAGTACGGGTCTCAACCGCGTGCCACCCCTGTTTGGTCACAGGCTGTAAAGCCTTCATCCATCCTGGCACATCTCGGCGTCAGATTGACTTTGCAGATCTGGGTGGCTGGAGCTGAAAAGTGGTTTTCTTCTTGCTCAGGAGCTGTTTGCCAGGTCCCTTCTGGGTGTGCTAAGAGACAGTTTTAAGTGCAGGTTCAGCCAGGCCTGCCAGAAAATCAGAATGATTCTCTGGGGTATGTGGGTTGGTGGGGTTTTTTGCCACCAGGGATGCACAGCTCCCCACTAAGCTGGTAACCCCATCAGACCTCCATCGTCCATACTATGGACGTTTGCTGAAGCATCCCGTTTGCTCTCCGGCTGCAGTCCCAGTCACCCCTGGCCACAACGCTGGCCGCTGCTCCGCTGATGGATCCCGCTGAGGTGTCAGCTGCTGCCTCTTTTTCTGTTGCCCAGGTTTGCTCTGCAAACACTCGCTAAGTGATACAACCTATAGTCACATGAAAGCAACACAGGGCGTCGGCCCCGCTGCCGTACCACCCCAGCACACAGGGCAAACACTCTTTTACCTCCCAGGTGTCTGTCAGTCCGGACGGCAGTTAGCATGGTCAAGCAATCAACACTCACAACCACCAAAACTGCAGCAAGGGCACCCATGTGCTTGGCTGTTTGCCTCTTCTCTGCGTTAGATGCAGACTCGTGAAAGCACTAAGTACCTCACAACCAGCAATTCAACAAAGTTAGCTCTCTCCAGCCTTCTTTCTCCTGACACTCACTGCTTGCAGAGCCAGAGTGAASAGCTGTTTACCCCTCCTCTCCTCCTCCTCCACATCTCCAGAGCCTCCGTTTCGATGAAGTTTTAACTGCTCCCTTTTTCTGTGCAGGGTGGTTCTTCACCCGTTTTGTTCCCGGTCCCACGCGTTGTTGGGAGATCACTCAATAAACAAGAAGCTGCCCTGCTCACCAAACCTCCTCTTTGCCGAGCCCAACAGCCAGGCCCAACACAACTCATGCCGTTGTTTTTAAAAAGCACACCCCTCGCACCTATGGGGCTGAAGGAGAGGGTGGAAGTGGAGCAGTGCCGTCCAGCTCCCTCCCTCCCCACGCTGCCAGAGCTGGGGAAGCTCCCTGGTGAGCTTCTTTCGGGGACAGARGGTGCTGGCAGGAGAGGAGCGCCAGCAAGGAGAAGCGAGTGCCGGAGCATCCMGGCACGGCAGGGCTCGGCACCGATCCAGCCCCACCGCTCCCGGGGAAGCCTCCTGCGCTCCTGCCCCACGGGTGCTGGAAAGAACCCGGGACTGCGACCTGCGCTCCCTATGGAAAATGCTCTGCCTGCGGTCTCCAAACCCGCAGGTGGGAGGAGATCCCCATCTTCAGCGCTCTGCTGACCAGCACAACCCTCCACCCTGACGGACCCTCAGAAACGCCCCTTCCCCTCTGCCCACTCCCCCCCACACACAGCAATTAACCTTCGCTGCCTTGTCCGGGCAAGATAAATGGTGTTTATTGGGATCGCTTTCCTGCGTGCCAAACATAAAGCAAAATGCCAATCGATACGGCTGCCTCACCTGATGGTTTTATTTCTCGTATCTCCCCGCCCCCGTTTTTAATTTTGCTGTGCACCAGAGCTCTCGGTGGGGCTTGCACTGCGGTGATAAACCAACAGATCCCCATTAACCCGCGGCCTGTAGGCAAGAGCAAGAATTCGCCTTTTCTCTCTCTTTTTCCCTTTTTCTTTTTTTTTTTTTTTTTAAACTCTCCCTCTATCAATATTTGATGAGGGTAATTTCAAAGACTTGTTTAGTATGATCTCCACATAAGGAGTCCTTCGGAGTGTTTATCACGTTCGAGGTATAATTACATTCAAATCCTGAGACACAGTTGCCAGGGTTACAGCTGCTGGTGGTTCCTCCAGCTTTTGTGTATCTGGAGGTTCTCACCGCGCACACACGCACACCCCACGCGCTCCGCTCCCCTTGCTGCTGGGCTAGGAGAGGAGGATGACGGGCAGGTTATGGACCAGCAGTGGCCGGGGCAGGYCACATCAGGCATCTCCCAGCCTGAAGGAGAAGTCAGCATCACCACGCGGGGCATACGGAGTGCAGGACTTTGATGCTGCCCTGGGTGGGTCGTGGATGGGGTAGAGGGAGAGCTGAGCAGAGGGTTGAACATTGGTGACAAAAATTAGTAAGAAGCTCAATGGCTGTGGAAGCTCCATGGAAGGAGAGACGGCAACATGTCTCCTTCATCCCTTGAATACCAAGTCAAAATGAAATCTAAAGAGCAAAGACATGAATTGCCAGGCACAGAGAGCTGCATAATCCCAAAGGAGAGGTCCAAGAGAGGCCAGCGCTGCTGCTGCACCAGCCTGGGACCTCCTTGCACTGCCACAAGGGACGGGACAACCACACAGCCCTGCCACAAGCTCCTCTGGTCTAACCAGGCCAGGAGAAGCCTCCTGAGAGGCACCTGATGCCCAGGGACACCGGCTCTGCATGCACAAACTCCATCCTACACATTCTTGCCAGCATTCCTGGCATGAGCCTGGTTTAAAGCATATGTATATACATCATGGCTATCTGCTGGGGACCTGGCCTCGTGTTACTGGCCATGCAGAAAGGGAAGCCTTCAGCTTAGCAGAAGCCCGGCTGCAGCAGGGTCATGTGCGTGAAGCCAGCTGCGACCACTCTTAGCGGATGGTGACCTATTGAAATGCCCCCGAAACACTACTGTACTGGAAGTTTTTAGCAAGCCAGAAAGAGAAATTAAAACCTGAGCATTTCCACTGCAACACCATTTCCCCTTCCTGCTGCAGCAACTACTTGGAGATCTATAGGTCAACAGCAATGCTTAAGGGGGCATTAATAACAACCGTCACGAAACGGGCAATCCAAGGAAAAGCCATTCCTCCCCTCTTGCCCAAGCTCTGGCGCTGAACGGAAGCTGCCTAGCCATATTTAACTCCCTTCCTTGGCCTCAAGACAGGCAGAAACTCAGCTCATACCTTGCATTTCCTGGACAGCGTCGGTAAATGCTATTTTATCCATACAGCGAGGAACTGGAATTGAATTGCCTTTGTTCTAGTTCCAATTTTAAATAATATGAACCTTCATACAATAGGCAGTGTTATCACTAATCCCCACAGTTGAGCCTGAAATAAGCTTACAAACCATGCAGCAGTCACTGTGGGAAGAACAATTATTCTAACAAAGGATGGAGAGGGGGGGAAACCACCGTGAGCTCCTTGGGTTATATGGAGGGTGAACACAATTGTTGTCAATTCACAATAAATAAATAATAAAATTTTAAAAAAAAAAACAAAAACACAAAACAACTGCAGTGTGAAGGCCTGGTAAAATATTTACAAATATTTCAATAATAGAAAAACCTACCTGCTACAGTCAATAGGTTGTAAAACTAATTCAGATGGAAGCTATTGTTTACCCCTAAATCAGCTCTAATGCACTAGCAAATGTGATTATCAGCATTCTGTGGGGAACAGCAGCATCAGCATTCATTACAGGTGTGCTCAGTAAAGGCTCTCTTGGTCACAGGTTCATTTGTAATTATTAAAATGCATCTTGTTAGCCTGCACCGAGCATGCCGCAAGTTCCAAATTTCTGAACACTGACATGCAGTATTTGCTTTAATTTATTGTGTGTATTTTATGTATTATTTTACTGTGTCAATGCCACAGTGCAAATGAGAAACCCCATCTCAAAAGCACCAAATGGAATATAGCTTAGCATTTTATGTCACCCATGCACTTGGAGTTGGCACGTTTTGTTCCTAGGGGAAAGCTTTTACATCAAGGACAAGCAACCAGAAAGCTGGCAGCCGCGGTGGCTATTCTCACTGCCAGGCGTGGAAAAGGGACTAGCACAGCACCTGGGTGTACACCAAGGGGAAAGCAATAATGTAGGAACAGGAAAGCCTTGTCATCTCCCTAAGGCACAAACCAGACTATTGCTGGGCCACCCTGAGCGGTGTCGTTATCCAAAATAACAGCAAATGCAGAGAAACGACAGCAAAACAGGAAGGGAGAGAAGCCACAAGATAGTTTGCAGCATGAGATGTGAAAGACGGATGCAGCCTGTCTCTTCTCACTTACTCAAGAGAAAAGTGAGGGCAAAACCATGTGAGAAATCCTGGAGCAACAGTGCCTAAGCCGGAGCCTGGAGCTTTTGAGGAGAGGAGCTCATACCTGGACACAGCTGCAAGGGAAGGCTTGGGTCTGATGATGAAAGGATCCAGCACAGGGAGATACCAGAGTCACCGGGATCTGAACACCTCACCCAAAATGCACGTCACCATTCGTCACCAGAGGGCCAGGCGGAGAGCTGATCCTAAGTATTTCCAAATATCAGGGCGGGAGCATGAAGACACTGGGATGAAGGTCCAGAGCGGCGTAAAAAGCACTGCTCTGTGGTCTCACCTCAAAACGCAGTGGTACAAAGGATGCTGCTTATCAGAGGAGGGAAACGGGAATGAGATGACCACCGAGCATGTCTGAGCATTCAAATTACAAGCAGGGCTTGTAAGGGACAGGATCTGACATTTAATGCCTCTGTTTGTAAAGCGCTTGACATTCACGGTAACAGGAGCGGCGCAGATAGGCAGCAAGGCCTTCTGTCTTCCTGGGAAAGCATGTGCGCTGCTAAAAACAGCCTGGCTCTCCCTGTTTGCTAGCTGGGTCCCTGGGAGACGGGAACGCAGGGAGCTGCGTGTGCTACGTGAGCACCTGCAGCATCCCTGGGACGGACTGCATTCAGGCTCCTGGAAAAGTCACCTTATCCCCTTGTGCCTTAGCTTTCCTTCACAGAAGATGGATCATCTATTCTGCTTGCAGGCTCTGCAGGACACGTACCACACTTGTGGAGCACACAGCCCGAAAGAGACAGGTTTTGATCTTATTTGGYGCTCTGAGGAGCCATTACAAGAAAAATAAAGTTCAGCAGTCGTTCCTCTCTTGGAAAGCTGTGCATTACAGCAGACTGGATGGAAATAATTTTTTTTAACAGGTGCCTCACCTGACAGCAGCTCAGAAGTTGAAGTGGCAGAGGTGGAAGGAAACAATTAGCAGTTAGTGTCTCAGGAAAGCCTATGCTCAGCAGAAGCTAGAGCCCTGGAACTAGATTTAATGCAGGACTCAGCTTAGAGCAACCTAGTTGCCACCACTGGTGTGAGCACCTTGGTCCCCAGCAAGGAGTCCCAAGTCCTGGGAGGTGTCCAGCCTATCTGATCCCCAAGGGGATCTCAGTTGGAAAGACAAGATGAACCTGGTGAGCAAAATAAACACATAGCGGAAAGAAAGAAGATGGAGTAACAGAGACCATCTGTCAAGTAGGTCGAGCATCACTAGTGCTCTCAGCTTCCCRTCCCACTGATGTTGCTTTAAGGGCTTCAAAGTGTTCCTACGGGATTTCCACCCCTGGCAGACACTGCCCTGCAAGCCGGTTCGTCCTTCCCCATCCCCTTCCCCCAGCACAACTCGCAATCCCACGTTGGCCTCCAGAGGCTCTGCTGACATGYGGCTGGAGAGCGGTCCACAGGAGCAGACAAGTCTCAGGGGTGGTCCCCCAATGGTCCCAGGCTTTACAGGGCAGGTCCTAGCAAAGCTGGGCTCGGGAAGGCTGATGACAAGACTAGTTAGTATTGCCACGTAACAGTATTGGCACCACATGTGAATGAAAAAAATATTACTACCACGGTGTTAACATCTTGCCCAGTGAGGAGAAAGGACACGGGTGGTGGCAGAGAAGGGAGCAGAGCCCAAGGTCTCTGGAGCACAGCAGAGATCCCTGCTCTCTAGCCCATCCATCCAGCTGTATCTTCTCTTAATTACATTAAAATAACACTCTCCCACCTCATTTTTTATTATTAGAAATGAACAGATTTAAAGCTTTTCCCCTCAAATTATGGTTCACCTGGGTAGATAATTAAAAGACTATAAAGGAGATACATTTTTATGTGTAATTACGCCTACTTCTGCTGCTGTACCTGGCTTCAAAAATATTTGCAAAACAACTCAAAACTTTTATTTTGTCAGTGCAATAATTGCTGCTTGTCATGGCTACCCGTACAGGTGTCTCCGCTCTAATGAGAGCAGCGTCTCGCAGGCAGCTTTGCTGGGAGAGGGAGGGCGGGCGCCGGAGCCGCAAAGCATCCGGGGGGAGCTGCTAGCAGAAGAGCTGTGACACGGCGGCAGCACGGCCGCCGGCGGGCCCGGAGCTCACCCAGGCCCCAGGCTCCGGCAGGTACGGCTTCGGAAAGGAGGACGTTTGTTTGCATTTTATGGGGAGATGGGGGGGATGGAGGGGAGGACGCTGGCTGTTTCCCTGAGCAGCGCGAGGTCTGTGCCCCATCAGCCGTGTTAGTGGGCACRCACGGGGCCGGATCTCCTCCACACGCTGCTGGATGCATCTGGTTTTGTTTGGCACACTGAATGCTCGGTATAGAATCACAGAATGGGTTGGGTTGGAAGGGACMTTTAAAGGTCATCTAGTCCAACCCCCCTGCCATGGGCAGGGACATCTTCAGCTAGATCAGGGTGCTCAGAGCCCCGTCCAACCTGACCCTGAATGTTYCCAGGGATGGGGCATCTACCACCTCTCTGGGCAACCTGTGCCAGKGTYTCACCACCCTCAYTGTAAAAAATTTCTTCCWTATATCTAGTCTGAATCTACCCTCTTTTAGTTTAAAACCATTCCCCCTTGTCTGGTCACTACAGGCCCTGCTAAAATGCTCAGTAATACCAACACGGGACCCCCTGCCACCTCCCTGGGCAGGCTCAGACCCCAGGCAGGTGGGGAAGAGGGGTAAGTCGCCCGCCACGTGCAGGAGGCTCCTGCAGAGGAGCCGAATCTGCCCCTCTGCGTGGTGGTAGCACCCACACCTACGTGTAGCAGCCCAGGTGCATTCCCGTTCCTGACGAGAACGGGCTGGAAATGGGTGTTTGCTGCTCCTCAGGGGCTTCCTCTGGTTCGGGGGACGCAGCGCCGGCTACCTCTTCCAGCAGAGAAGGGTCTCGGCTGCTGACGCCTCGGTCCAGCTCGGCCCCGTGGAGGCCACAGCTCCCTCCCGGCACCTCCCGGCACCCTGCACACTCACTCCCCGCAGCGCAGTCCGGCAGCGCTAATTAGGGCAGGCTCGGAGGCCACCGTGCCTGTCACAGGCTTATTAGTGCAGCTCAGCGCCGCGTTCGGCGCTCCCAGCCCCGAGCTGGTTCCCGGCTATCGCACGCATCACACCTCACTTCATAAATCCCCCCCGAGCTAAAACCGGCGCTGACCGACACCTCCTGCCCTGGTACACGCTGCTGCTCTSCACACCCCTGGGCAAGTCAGTTGGGGCTTAGCAGGAGGGAAAATCTAAAAGGGGTCCGRCAGAAAGCCGAGCAGTGGGACACACACAAGGAAGCAAATAAGAACTGAGCACTGCAAAATGATGCTGACTCAGCACAGTGCGAGGCCACCTGAAGAGCAAGGGACCATGGACAGCTGGGGAAGGCAAGGAGCCTGGGGGTACCAGGAGCTCTGGAGGGCACAGCACCCAGAAAAGAGGTCCAACGGAGAGGCAAATAATGCCTGTGGACCCTGGTGCAATTCAAAAAGCAGAGAAGAGGGGAGGGAAGCTTATCTAGGATTGCCTGCAGCAGCAGATGGGAATGGGAACCAGGCGAGGATGGGGTTCTCCTGCACCCCAGGTGGGTCCCAGTGTGCCCACGGGCGAGCCCRGGGCCTTGGTTACAGCTACAGACAGACCTGAGCTTCGTACCTGTGTCGGGGACAGCAGGTCCCAGACAAATAACCCATGGGGTGTCTCCCTGATTTGTCCTGGGGAAAAAATCCCACGGTGGTGGATGAAGCTGCTGAGGTGGTTTTATGCTTCATCTGGTTACACTTGTTTTAAGAAATTGAATGTGTGTGCTGTCTGGTGACCCTCACCGATCAACACAGGAGCCGCTTTAAGAACAGGCTCGGCCACCTCCCACCAGAAACCGGGTGTTAATGCTCTATAGTTGGGACATGCATTTGGGGAGCTATTACAGACCTGGTTGGCGTGCAAAGCTGCACCCTCTTCTGCAGCATTAAGGCAGACAGACTTCCCTGAGTGCGCAGGCAGCAGTCCCGTGGTGGAGTCACCACACACGATATTGCACCCACATGTTTGCAGAGCCAAGCAGTCAAATGCTAAATACGGGAGGGAAGATGGGTCCCCCRGGAGGAAGGTGCCCCTGGGATGAAGGCTGAGCGGGGACCACCAGCGTGGGGGCCAGTACCGGGGTGGGCATCATCTGCCCTCCTGCTGGGACACCCRGAGCCGGCTGAGTGCTCACAGCCACTGCAGGGTGCACTGAACACGCCGGGTGCCAAACACGACCGGTCCATGGCAAACCAGAACTCCTGGTCTCCCGGGGTGCCTATGTGGCTTTGAATTCCCCAAATCCGTGCTCGAACTCGCTGTGTATAAAGAAGATATAATACCCCATCTCCCTCATAAGGGCATCGGGAAATAAATTCATTAGTGTTTATAAAGAACTAAGAAACTCTGATTAGAGAGCCATGGAAAAAGCCCACAAGGGAAATGAATAATTCGGCGTGCAGCGCTGTGCTGAGAAGGCGCACGGTAAATAATGCATGGGCTGCGCGTGGCGCCAGGAGATAAAAGGCTTGGGAGCAGCTCCAGCGCCGCGTGCCGAGTGCGGCAGAGGTCCAGGGAGGGCAAAACGTCCTCTCRGCTGGGGTAATGAATGACCACCTCGTAGCGCCGGGACGTGAGGGRTATTTTGGGGTTTTGGGGAGCCCAACTTTGCATTTTCCGTGTTCCTTTGGTGCCAGCTGGCTGGGGAGTGGGCAGCAGCCTATGGCAGGCCCCTTGCTGAGCCCCGAGTCCCGTGTCTTTAGCCCTCCTGCTTGTGCATAACCAGAAATAAGGGCTTGCCCATGCTGCTGCTAYGTGAGCCGGGCTGAAGCTAACCCCCTCCCCAACCCCACCGCAGCGCTGCTTTGCCGTCAGGCCGGGCGGAGGGGGGCTAGCAAGGAGGCACCCACCTCCCCAGCAGGTCCACAAGCAGCAGGGACAGTCCCCAACGGCTGGGGTGACAGCAGAGACAATTCCCACCCAGGTTAACGCCAGCACCCTGGTGCACCTCGGAGCGGAAAGCATTGCCCACTCTTCCAGGGCCAGASGGGTGCAAGAGGTGCTGCCGAAGGGCTGGTGCAGGGAAGCATCCTGCACCCTCTCCATCGCTGATGGTGGGGCAGGGGAGCCCAGCTCACAGCAGAGGAGCAGCTCAGCGCTGTCTTCCCTCCTGCCCGAATCACAGGAGGTGCACCCTTTGCCCAGTTAGCCTGGTATGAGTGCATTACTGGGAGCTTCATGCATRATGCCCGGAGGCATCCTCTGCAGAGGAGAGGTGTTGCAGGTTGAAGYTGTTGCTACCGATTTTCTCATTCCCTTGCTCACCAAGCTCCGGGGTGCCGGCACAGACGATGCTGTGGGCAATCCCTTCGTGGAGACGCACAGATGTCCTCACGCCAGAGCGTGAGCAGAAGGAATCRCATCAAGGGGTTGCCCAGTTGGCTCTGAAACAGGGCTGGGGGTTTCGATTCCCGGTGCTGGCGGTGACTCTGGGGGCAGCGAGGGGGGTGGCCGTGCGGCTTTAATCAAGGTGGTAACGGGAAACCGGCTAAAAGCAGTTGAGTGGAGTAAATCTGCCCTGTCCCGAGCACCTTGGGGTGCAGGGAGGATGCAAGCTGTGCATGCGCGGCTGTGCATGCACACACACGTTCGTGCATGTTGCTCAGGAGGTGTGTGCGGTGTGACCTGATAAACAGAAACAAGCAATTTGGCTGGGGACAGGAGGTGGCTTTCTTGAGCGCATCCCCCAAAACCTCTCGCACAGGGCCTGGAGGAGATTTCGACASAGCGGCAGCCCTGCTCCGTCTGAGCCCTCCTGGCTGCGGCACAGACCAGCACCACTGCAGCCTGCCTGCCTTGTCCTCCAGGAAAAACCCAGCACTTTTAATAGGCRAGGAGGCATCTCCAATAATTCCAGCAGATGCTGCCATTTAATGCGGGTTGGCACATAACTTTATAATCGGACCATATTGCTCCAATTACAATTTAGCCTATAGTCCTCTTGGGTTTGTCTTTTATTTGTCTTTCAATGCCAAGCGCGGGAGGGAGGGGAGGTGGGAGAGGACTGGGGATGTTTGTGTCTCCGACCWCCCCCTCCTTCACTGCCACGTCTCTTTGCGCAGCCGGTACCTTCCCGGTTCCTCTCTTGCCCTGGGCCAGGGCTGTCCTCAGGCCAGAGCCGTGCCCYGTGCCTTCTTTTGCAGGGAGCAGCTCGCCCCAGAGCCCTCAGCAACAGCAAACAAAAAACCACAGGCTGTCAGAGAGTGTTCCACAAACCCTTAAAAAGGCAGATTTTCTCCYCTCGGCAGGGTGTAGGTCAAGCCTCAGTGGGGGTCATCTTTGTCCCTGGAAGGACAGACAGCCTAGACCATGCGAGACTGGGGGGTCCCTTGCTGAAAGCTTGCCAGGAGGGTGGTCCCCAACTGGTCCCCATTGCTTTGGCTCCTGAAAAGCCTTTCCCTAACAGAAACCACCTGCTGCAAGGCAGCATCRAAGGAGGCAAAGCAGTGCCAGCCCAGGCAGCAACCAAGCACAAGTGTCKCCCACCAGATCCCGGGGGTGAACCCCCCCCAGGGGCAGCCCCCCATTGCACCCCACGGAGCTTCGTGCTTCCCGGGCAGCCGGCCCAGCAGCGCTCGTCCTCCCCGCCCTGTGTCGAGAGCAGTCCTGGCTCAATTTTCTGCTTGCGGTGGGGTAAATCAGGAGTTACTCTACTTGACGGCGATTGAGTTAGGTTGGCATCAAGCTGGTGTGCCGGAGTATCAGGTATATTGAAATTTCTGGGAGCTGCTGCAGAGTAATTGGAGCCAACATGCTGCTTCCATTTTTCAAACCTGAGAGCCATGAAGGAAAGATTTTTCATTTCGAGAGTTAGCCTCCGTTCTGGCTGTGACAGCCGCCTGTATCTATATTCAAAGCTCAGGAAAACTTTTTTGGACTCTTGTGTGGCTTGGTAAATGACATCTCATTCAAGCTGGGATGCAGGCGAAGCTGGTGACTTGTGACCCCCCCAGGGACAAAAACCCGTGGGGGCCAGAGCCTGCAGCCGTACRAACCCGTACCAGTGAGGCGAGGGCAGGACGGGCCCAAGCCCTGCCCCAGCTGGGCTCTGCGACGTGGCTCCGGGCTCTGCGAGTGACCCCCCGCAGCCCSGGCTCCCCCGCCGTCCTTCAGGGTCCCATTAAGCCATCAAACTGTCAGCAGGGCTCCTCCAGACCCTATTAAAAGGCTATTCCCAGGCAAGCTACTTTGGGAACGTTAAGCACTGGCTGTAAATGTCTTTTGGTTACTTAAGAGGAAAACCTCAGGGCGACCTGTGTAAGGGATATACCCTCTCTGTGCCCCAAATCCCAGAGGATTCGAGAAGCATGAACCTTCATTTAAACCACACCAGTAGCCCATTAAATCAAGTATCTACTCAATTAAGGACACACAAACAACTTCAGCTCTGCCCTCTGTCAGCCGCTGTCCATTTGCGTCTTGCATGTCCAAAGAACTGCCAGGAGGCTGGATTTTATGGCACAGGCGCTCTGGTTTCATTTGTCAGGATGGGTTTGGCAAAAAAAMCCCACCAAAATACCCCAAAACAGTTACTCTGGGCCTGCAATTCTCTCCCTCTGTACAAAGTGTGAGGCAAACCTCACTGTGCACATGTGAGCCTGGGGCAGCAGAGTCCTGCCTGCAGGGACCTGGAGCCGTCGCCGTGAGCACGTGAAACTCACTTGCTCAAAAAACTCTATCGCAGAAAACATCAGCTCTTAATGCCCCCGGAGACGCAGCAAGAACTCAGAAAGATCTCTTGATAGCAGCCGTGAGAAAGCCCCACATCAGCGATACCACTGATGTGAGAATTACAGGGCAGCAGAGACCTCAGGGACTTGCCAGCCCCACCTACAGCTGCACCAGCGGTCGCCTCCCTCCCCGTAAGATCGCCCCAAAACCACGGGGCATGGGAAGCCCGTACCCCCCACCTCGAAAGCTCTCCCAGTAGCAGCTCCTCTTTCTGAACCCCACATAACCTGGGTGGTGGTTGCATACTTTTAAATCTATCCATTTACAAAACTTTCCCGGTTTAGCCCTCATCGCTGGCTGGAGGACGTTCCCTGTGGTCACCCAATGCCGGCAGGGTCAGCTGCCCTCAGGTAGCATCACCTGGATGGGCTGCGTGGTCCCAGCTGGGTAAAATGCCCGAGCGTAGCCGATGCAAAAGGAAGAATCCATTTTCCTGCAATCATTTACAGTAATCCTTAAGGCAAGGAGGTTCAAGCTGAGCATCAGCCTTTTAATCAACAGGCTCCAGCAAGACTCGGGAAGCGAGGAGCCGCCGTGCTCCCCCGGTGCTGACGGCACTTTCATCCCAGTCAGCACTTCCACCGTGGCTTCCCCGAGCGATTGCACGAGGGCTTTGAAATGTACTTCGCAGAAAAACCCGTGCCAAGAAAATTCCTTCTCCTGGCTTTTTGCAGCAAGCAACCTCCGATAGGGATCGCTGAGAATAAAGTCACTTCATTTATAAACCGGAGAGCCAAATCTGATAGACATCAAAATTCGAGGTAAGTCAAGGAGCAATGGAGCGCTGCCAGTTCCCCAAATGAATATTCATGGCAAATATTCACCCAGCTCCGAGCTGAAGAGAAACCGGCAGCAGAAAGGCTGCCCCTGGGAAGGGGAAGGAGAGGGATCAGGCTTATTTCATCATTTTTATTGAGTGCAATTTTCTCTTTAGTACAATATCCTCTGAAAGTTACTGTTACAAACTCCGACAATTTCAACACAATCAACAAATTGGGGAAGGGCAGGGGGGAGAAGGGCAAAAAAAATTACAAGGGGTGAAATCTTTTACAGACATCTCACTGGTTATGTACAGGACAGGGTACGGCCRGCTGGCACAGGGCACGCCACGGCTCGGGGGGGGACGGGGCTCCCGGGGCGCTGCGGAGACCTCCCGGATCATCATCTCGTGGGTGGCGGGGGGGGAGCAGCCCCTGGGGACCGGTGTCAGTCCCCTCTCTGTCGCTGCTGCCCAGCTGCAATGCTGGACTCACGCCCCTGCAAGGCAAGAGAGAGGGAAATGAGAAGAGGGTGAGAATAAGCACGTCCCACGCTCGGAGAGGCAGCACCTCCCCAAAAACGCAGGCTGCTCCTTCGCAGCCGAGCCCCGCCACGGCCCCCTGCCCTGCAGCCGGCGGGGACTGCGCCCCCCGAAACCCGAAGACTTCTTACAGCAGACACAGCCTCTCAATAAAAAAAAAAAAAAACCCAACACAAAAAGCAGTGATCAATTAATATGCTGTCAGAAAAGTGACCATTTCACTGAAAGCTCTCAATTTTTCCTTGGGGGGAAAAAAAGGAATGGAAGAGACGCGTTCCTTTGTGAAGCTGAGATGCTTCAGGGTGCAGAGGCTGAGCCTTGATTTTGGGGGCAGGAGGGTTACCCTGTCCCCCAGCAGTGAAGATGCTTTTTTCCCCCCCTCCCACTGCAATATGTGCACMCCCAGGTCTAAAGCAGGAGCAAACCACCAAGCTCTCAGAAATCACTTTCCAAAACAACAAAAACTACCCATTTTGTCTGCTGCCAGGGGGAAACCAGAAGGTCTCCGAACCAGAAGAGCAGCCCCAGGAGCACCTCCTTCTCACCCTGCAACCAAGAAGTGCCACGCAGCAACAAAATCCCATTATTTAGCCGCTTCGGAGAGGCAAAGATGCTTTTAATATACAATTGCACCTTTGAAACATAAAGGTGCCACATTAAATAACAAAGCAATTGACCGCTGCGTCCCTTTGCTGGGCCACCAATAACCGGGGCTCGCTGGCGTAATTATTGCCGGGCGTCTCTGTGCCTCTCTGAACGTACCCATGCTTTAAGAAAAAACGCCAGCTGTGTCTGACATTTTGCTCCTATTAAAATTCATCATTCTGCTGAATGAAAATAATTTTTTTAGCAAACCCAGGTAGTAATGAAACTTTTATTTATTAATTTAGTGTTTGGCAGAAAAAGGGGCACGGGAGAAAGGGTAAGAGAAATTGAGATTATCTTAAAAAAAAAAGAAAAGAGCTTCAGCTGGGGAAAAGATATCGCTGTGTATTTCTTAACATTAACATTAATGGGAGCAGAASAGCTAAACGGCTGGAAAAAAGCGACAACAGAAATACAAATAATGTTTTACAAAAGGCAGCAGAGGCAGGGCGCAGCAGACGATGCTGAACACGCCGCTGAGCCGGGCGGGTCCCCGGGGACCGGTGTAAATCAGGGTGGTTGCACCCAAGTCAGTGAGGTGACAGCGATTCATATCGGCTGCGGATTCGGCCACATTAAAGCTGAAGCCGAGCCATGGCTCCGGCTCCGGCCCCGGGCGCCGCTCCCGGCTCCGCCACCGCCTTCGCCCCGCGGCCTTTCCCAGCTCATTTAGCCGTAGCCACCCAACCTGCCCGGCCGCAGCAGAGCCGGGGACGGCTTTGGGGGTTTATATTCCCCTGGGGAGCCTGCGCCTTCCCCGGGGTGGCGGCTGCCGGCTCGGCTCTCCCACGGCAGCTGCAGCCCTTCCCTTCGCCCTGGCAAAAATGAGCCGGGGGCAGCTACGGATGATTTGGGCCGATCCCAAAGGATCGCTCCCAAAGGACCCGAGGGACAGGTCATGAGCAGCCGGGGGAGGATGGGGAGGGGGCAGCATCCCCCAGGTACGCCGCCACCGAATCACCCCCCCGTCGCACAGCCTCCTCCCCGTGCTCCAGCGCGGGAGCCCCTGCGAAGCCGTGCGGCGCGGAGGGCTTTGATCTCAGCCTGTAAGCGTTGGCGTGACACAAATAGCAATAAAAAGGCCACGTTTGTGAGATGAGAAGGCATCCCGTCAGGGGAGGTGTTATCAGCATCAGCGTGGCCGTAGGGGAGCGAACGGCGCGGTTGGGATGGAGGCAGCGTGCCGGCCCCGGGGCGCTCTCCCTTTCCGTGCTCATGGGAATGGGGCAGCCGGGGCAGAATCACAAATACCCAAAACGATCAAAGGATGGACGGTACTGCACACCCAGCTGCTATTCCCGAGCTCTGCCGAGGAAAAGGGGAGCAGCAGGTGGGAGCAGGGAAGGGATGGAGGACGGCCCCCAGCTCTGGGAGCGCCCCGAAGCCATCGCCGTACCACTAACCACTSCTGCGAGCCCTCCCCAGGCACCAGCCCGGCTACTGCCCCCTCCCAACCCTTCYGCAAAGGGCAGTCGCACCTCGCTGCCGTTCCCCTGGGACATCGGGGCAGGAGCCTCCCAGAACCCCAGCCGGGTCAGGACACAGTGCCGCTACCCGGGCAGTAACCCCAGCCAAAAGACCGCAGCCTGAGTTCCAGACCACCAGCAGCCTCCTGCTGTGGACACCTCCCCAAAATCTTTATGCTGGGAAATCTGAAAAGAGTTCAGCCAAAGCGTGGTGGGGAAAAATAAACAAACAAACAGATGTGTGCACGTTTCACAGTCGCCTGCCCCTGGAAGCCCCCAGAAGGCTCCAGTCCGTGTTTCCGATGCGAGGCTCACCTTGCTCCATAGACAACCCTCGGCGCGGTCTGCACCTCCCACCGTCAGTCCCGCTCGGCRCTAATTAGCATTGATAATTGCACTGATGGTGACCATAATTTTCCTGCCCTTTCTCCCCACCTTCGCGCAAGGGTTCAATTGCCTAATGAGACCCCTGAGGATAACCGTCGCGAGAGGAGCAGGCTCACCCCCACCGTGACRTCGCTCCTGGGCCACGTGCGGGGACGGGAGAGCAGAGGAGGGACAGCCACAGCCCGGGCCGGCAGACGGGGAAAGCTGCCGAGCCCTGTTTACTTGGAGACACGGAGAAAAGTTCACTCCAATTAATTTTTTTAAGTGGATAGGCATTAATCCCCCTAACATTTATCTAGAATTAACGCAGTCTTAAGTAGATTTTTGCCTAATCCACAGTCCCGAAAGGGCGCGTCTGTTTTGGGAACGAGCGGAGTTCAGCTAATCCACTTAAACTTCACGCAGCTGACTTGTTCAGATTAACCTCCTCCAGCATCTCCCTCCAGAGACGGGCCAGGAGACCTCAACACCATCCCACCTCTGCCACCGGCAGGGCCACCCCATCCACGGTCATCTCACCTAGCAATGGCACTGGTTTCTCCTCCACTTGCCGTCTGTGTGTTAGGGAGTGCTTGGACCCAGCGATGTCCCTAAAACAGCCACTACAGCGGAGCCACACAGCGGGGGACGGACAGCCAGGGGCTTCAGGACATTTTTAAATGCTGATGGCCAGAGAGGAGAAGAGCAGAAGCAGGGGAGATGCTCAGACACAGACAGGGAGGGAGCGGGCAGCTCTGCCCAGGCTGGAGGGATGCTCGCGATGCTGCTCCGCRGAGGACGGCCAGCCAAAGCCCTGTGGCACAGGTGGCCCTGGGACACCATCCCCGGCGTGCCAGCAGCTCTGACAACCCAGAAAGACCCAGGTGAAGGCGAGATGCACTCCCCTCCCCAGCACCGATGTGCTTCTCTGATGCGACCCAGGAGACCAGATTTAACGCCATGGATGCTTACAGTCCCCAGCAACACGTGCCTGGTTCTCATCTCGCGTCTCCTCCCACCACACGCAGCAGAGGAGGTCCTCTCCTGACCAGAGCAGCCGTGTCTGCTCCTTTTTCCACACCAAGCCCTGGGCTGGCAACGCAGCCCATCAGGGTCCAACGACAGATGAGCCAGCAGACCTCCCCCAAGATGCGGATGCAGAGCCAAAACCCCAGGGCATCAAAAATGGCAAAGCGCAGCACGACAGCAGCGCTCACACCTCCCAGAGACAGGTTTTTGGAGGAGGCTGGGCTGAGCYGGGACAGGCGCAGCCAGTCCCCAGTGACAGGAGGGTTGGTTGGACCCCCCTGGATCTTTAAAGGTCCCTTCCAACCCAAACCAATTYTATGAAAAACAGAAGCCAAAATGGGAGCAGCGGGGAAACCGCTGTCAGGATGAAACACCTCACCACGGGAGTCCTGTCGGTGTGGACTTYGCCTCTCCTCCGTCATCACTCGGAAAGTTTCTGCCTCTTCTGAAATCAAGAGAAACCTCACTGGGAACCGCCGGAGAAGGTCTCCTTCAGGCTCTTTGAAAATAATTTGGAAGGCACTCAAGTTGTAATTAGACCAGCATCCATCCTGGCAGGATCTTTCACACAAGGGCCACCAAAGCAGATGATGACACGGGCGTTAAATAACCCCCCGTGGCTCCTCGAGCAGYGGGGACGTTGCGGGAGCAGGAGACACGCAGCACCTGGGTGAGTGCACGAGCTGGATGTGAAGCCCTGGCCCCGACCGCCCRCCTTTCCACGTGCAGTTTAACAAGGACGGGGGGCCCTGGAGCTACAGCATATTCCTGAGAGCTTGAAAACCTGCCGCAGGGTCTGTAAATCCATTCCTCATCTTAGAAAGCCATTGAACTTTTTTTAGAAGTCAAATTCAATGTTTAAGAGTAATGATTTCCAAGTGAACATAGAGTGCCTCAAATATATCAGCAGCTTTTATGGATTAGAGGCCAAAGCCTTAATTCAGACCCTAACGAACGCAAATGTCTCTGTCCCCATCGCAAAACAACAGCGTCTGTGGCGGTGCCAAAAAAACCTTCACCGGTGATGCCCAATGATTTATCCCAGGCCGTAGGCCACCTGTGATGCTCCCCTGGCTCCCACAGGGATGTCCTCGGCCGGCAGGCAGGGATGCAGGCAGGGATGCAGCCAGCTTTATCGATGAGACCTCTGCAAACCAATCCCGCAACAACCCTCCCCTCCCTCCGAATCCAACACCCCGGAGCAGCGTCCTCCGCACCGGCTCGTTGGGAAGATGCGATCGCCCTGCAGAGGAGCCGAAAGCAGAAGAGAAGATCCCACGGGGCTCGGGCCGGCGTGCAGGGAGCTCCTGGAGCAGAGACGGAGGAGAAGGGAAGGGAGACTGGGGGAACGACAGCCCTGTTTTCTCCTAGSAAAAGGAGCATTACAAGCACCAAAAGCTGACAGGCTCAGAAATAATGGTCTGAGCTCGCTCTTATTTAAAAACTAGCTGCCTGCTGTTTTCATCGCAAGCCCYGCTCTGACTTGCAGCAACATTTAAAATTAAATATACATAAGTGCTTTCAAAGAACTGTTAATTTGAAGGTCATTAAATGGCATAAAATAATTCCTTTTTTTTCTAGAAAGAGCCACATAACAATGCTATTAATACATGCTCCTCTTCCACGTTGAAAAGCTCGCTCTCGCCGTGGATGTGCMAGTGGCTGAGTTCACCTTTCCTTGCAGCGGCATGATGTCTCATTTTAATTACTGCTATTGAGAAAGCTGCTGTCTCCTCCACTGCGTGCGGCACAGCCCGCCAGGGACGGGGTTTTATAAAAGACGGGGCAAAGCCCAGGGGGAAACAATGCAGCTGAATTGCCAATGGGGATTTTTGGGGGGAGGATGAGGGGAGCAACATAGAGGGGCTGGCACCGGAGGACACAGAAGGGAGGGGGCAACGTGAAGCCAGTTGGCAACACCCAGTCCAGACACGACCATCTTGCCCACCGATTCCCACACCGAGACCTTGGGCCAAGCTCAGAGCAGGGTTTTTGTAGCAAAAAGTCCCTTTTTCGATGTAATGCTACACGCAAAAAAGACAAAGCCAACACAGACACACACAAAAAACCTAAAAAAGACACAAAAGGGATGAGGTTTTTGCAGTTGCCATAGAAATGTGGAGAAGGAGCTGACAACTGCAAAGCGTTTCCGTGAAAGGATGGGGTCGGGGCGAGCGCGAGGTGGGCTCACGCGAAGGCAACCCGGGCCAGCGGCTGCAGCCGCGGGACGCAGCCRGAGGAGCTACAGCCAAGCAGCAGCTACGAGCGGTGGCTGGGGACCAGGATCTGCCCCCGCGGGGTCCACCAGCGAAGGGCACCTCCCAGCACCAGCACCTGGCAGATGAACCCACCAGGACCTTGCGTGATGGATGAACCCCAGCCCGGAGGAAAGGTCTGTGAAGTTGGTTCACTTTGATCAGAAATGCCGTTTTCTTCCTTTTATTTCTGTGCAAACCAAAACTCTGGGGGGAAAAAAATAATTTTTGAGCCATCCCTTCCCCTTTGGGATCAAAGAAAGGAACTCCAACACCGACCATAGCATGGATGGGAAGAAGACGTGAAATGGGAGCTTTCATTTTTAGACCACACTTAGTGGTTTCATTTTTCTTCTTTTTTTCCACTGGTTCTTTTACCACATTTGGCAGAGCCCCTCCGTGTTGGCAAAGCATCCAACGGACCCAAATCTGCATCAATCCTTGGTCCACCAAAGAAGCAGCAGTAGCTGTAAGGCAGAGCCTCCTGCCCCAGGCCCCACCGCTGCCTGCGGCTCCCGCCCCATCTCCACACAAGGCAAAGCCGCAGCATCTCAACAGCTTCTCCGTCACATCACCGACGGAAGAGACTTCTTGAATGACTTGGACAGTGCAGTCACAGGGCTACGGCCAAGYGCCTGGGAGACTCCTGTTGATGCAGAAAAGTGAACGTTGGCAGCAAGCCTTGACTTAAGAGGCACCTCTTCGATGGTGCCCTGCACCTCCTACCCYGGTGACAGCCTCCTCCTTGGCACCTGACACAGGAAAAGAAGGGCCAGTCCGAGGACACACAACCTTGCCATCATGGCCAGGCAGGGATAATGCTGTCACTCCGGGACAGAAAGGCTTCGTGGTTTGGAAAACTTACTTTCCTTGAAAAAGCRAGCTCTGAAGAAACAAAATGGTCCRACAAAAGTCTTCTGATTTTTCTTATGTTATTTTTTTCAACAAAAAGCAAAAATCAAACATGGCTATTTTGCACTTTCYCCCTTGTTTTCCATTATCAGATCAGAAAACTGACACCTTTTGGTGAAATCTTCCATTTTGGATGAGAGTCTTTTACTGAAAGGCAGGAGAGCAGGTGGCCTATGGTGGCCCTCCSTCAAGTATCATCTTGACAGCAACCCCCTTGGCCAACTATGCCTCATCACCGAAGGGATTTGTCTGCCCCACCTTCAGTCTCCTTGCCCAGCCCTGAGCACCRTCAGTCTGCTGCTGGGCTCTCGCGTGACCCTGGAGGGGACATCTCCAGGCCCCTGAGCCACCGCTGGTGGCCTCACCCCACTGACCCAGAGATGCCACCCTTGTGGCAAGGGCTGCTTAGAAGAGGTGGGATATGGAAATCACCTGCCACCACACAGCCCAGGAGATGTCAGATGTTGGCCGGCTGGGAAAGAGCAGCARGGTGGCCAGAGCAACAGCCCCGGCATCGCCAACGGGCACCACTGTGGCCATGYGTCACGAGCTTAGGACGGTACACGAAGCTTCTCTGGGGCTGAGACTGGTCTGGAAGACATCACCTCCTCACCCAGCCCATGGAGCAGCAGGGAGGCTGCACGAGGCCAGCCCCGACACAGCCCCTGACTCGCAGCACAGCTCCGTTCTCCTTGCTTTCCAGCCAAAAGAAGAGCGGGCGAGCGCTGGGCTGAGTTAGCCATCAGCAGGGCGTAACGAGGGTTTGGAAGGCATCCCACAAATTTTAAGAGGTCAGGATGGACCCTCCTGTTCCCTGCACTGTGCAAACGCTGCGCCGCTCTCAGCCAAAAGCCTCTCCCTGCTCCAACGGCCGCAGTCCTGGGGCCCAGATGTGTTYCTTTCCCACATTGGCAACTACAGAGCAAGTTTCTCCCCTGCCAGAAACCTGCCCRCAGCCACCCTCCCACATGCAGGGAGAGCGGTGGCCGTTTGTCCASGGCTGTTTTGCAGCACGGGCAAGTGGAGGGCTGGGGAAGGCGATGAGCATCATCCGCCCCGGGAAATCGAACCAAGATGGAAAGCAGGACTCAGCATCTCCGAGAGCATCCAAGCACCTGGACAGCCGGTTTATCCACTCGCGGGTACCCAGTCTGCTGGGCTGGACGGGCAGGACTGAATGCTTTATATTAAAGGTTTTGTATTRAAAAAGGGCTGCGGTGCCATCACAGCATCCCGCCAGCCCCAGGCGCAGAGCGAGGAGGACGCCGAGCGGGGCTGCRGGACCAGCTGCCTCGCAGGTGCTTGCGCGGCCGGGCGGCACACAGCAGGGCAGTCGTAAAGGTAGAGTTTTGATATTTAGCCTGTGCCGCTGTCATTCGTTCTTTAAATGCCTTTAGCTTCCTTCTAATAAAAGAGAAATCATAAAAAAAAAAAAAACACAAAGGATCCTTCGCTGCCGGCGAATATCAATGCAGTGAGGCGGCATATTAGTATGCACGGCGCCCGCTCCATCTGCATGTTGTATTCAGTGTGACAACATCCTGGAATACAGATTTGGGCCGCAAGTATCCCAAGAGGTATTAGCGATCCTCTATCAGACAGGAGGAGGAGCAGTCCCTGCTGTTGTAAACAAGGGGTGTTTTTCTCTGCCTCTTTCTCTGGGGGGAGTTCGGTGATTTGAAACAAGCTCCTKCCTGCATCGTTAGTTCCTGTTCTTCCCGCAGAGCAGTGGGTCATCTTCCTTAAGCAATTAAAGAAATAAAATTGGAGGTGTAAAGAGCACCCCATCACCAGGGTCCTTCAGCCGCTGGTGGTGTCAGCCGCCATCCTCCCGAACCGAGCACGGGCTCCCCACAGGACACAGGGAGGACCCCCCAGCCAGAGAGCACCCCGATGATAGCCCCGGCACGGGGGACGAAACTCACACCCAGGACACGYGGACAGGCGCTGGCAGCAGGCAGGGGAAGGGCTCGTCCCCTTGTGTTCGGTGGCAGGAGGCAAATCCGGGGAGGCACCTCCGTGGCACGGACAGCCGTGGGGCAATCCCATGGTGCGGACAGACATGGAGCAATCCCACGGTGCGGATGGGTGTGGGCATCCTCACGGCAAGGACAGACAAGGGGCAAACCCACAGCGCAGACGGACACAAGGCATCCTCACRGCACTGACGGACACGGGGCATCCCCACGGCACAGACAGATGTGGGGACGCCCACGGCACAGACGCAAGGCATCCCCACGGCACAGCGGGATGTGGGGCATCCCCGTGGCGCAGGAGGACGCGGGACATCCCCACGACATGGATGGGTGCAGGGCATCCCCCACGGCGCAAGCAGACGCGGGGCATCCCCACAGCGGGGATGAAGGCGTGAGTAGCACGGAGGGTTTCTCGTACACGTATGAGCCACCGCGCCACCAAATTACAGCAGGCRCCGGCAGAGCCCTCGAGGCACAGCCGGGCAGCCCGCCCGCGCCCCCGCTCCCCCTGCCACATGGGTGCTGCTTGCTGCCAGCGTGGTGCCTGCAAGAGCGCGGTGATGGATCATTACAACGCGCACACAATCGTCTAAGTAAAAGCCTTATTAAGAGTTCATTCATTTTATAAACTCTCGGCGCGATCCACAGAGAGAAGTTAGATTGCCCAGTCTTACAATATTCTGTGTAAACACTGACACGCGTCTAGTAATTTTARCTAGATCAATTTGCAAAGGAGACCAACGGTGGAACAGGAAAAAAAAAAAAATCAAATTAAACACGGGGAAACGTTCACTGGGAGAGGCTTTAAGGAAGCGAGCTGAAAAATACAGAGGAGGAGGATGGATGGATGGAAAGGTACACGAGACAAATGGACCTACCTCTGAAGCCATGAAACCTAAGTCTGTAATTCAGTATCAAAATCCTTAGGTCCGCAAGATGGGGAAAAAAAGTTCTCCATAGCCATCTTCCGCACATCGCCGAGGCTCTGGAGGCCTTAGCAGTCTGTTTCCCAGAGCATCTCTCCTCCTTCTCCAGCAGTCACCGACCCGGTCACAACCACGCGGCGGCTCCTCCGGTCCCGTCCCGTCCCGTCCCCGCCGCGCCGGCCGGCCCTTTGCGTCCTCCTCCCCGCCTGCAGGATGCTGAGCGTTTGCTTTGCCGCTGGGCGCTTCCCTGCTACCTCCTGCTCCCGGGGGCTGCGGGCACCACCCCGGCCCCCCTGCACCCCCCGCGCTGGGAACCAGCCGGCCGCCGGCTGCAGGGTCGGCGGTGATCTTCGGTTAGGGACAAGCAGTGAGTCCACGGTAAGTTGACAACGTACACACGCGCACGAGCGCACACACACACGGGAACACCTCTTTCCGTTTCCAGGATGGATTATTATTATTTTTTTTTTAATCCTTTTTTTTCCTTTTTGCAAAAAAAATGCAAGCAAAAGAGAAAAAAAAAAAAACCCAAGGTTTTCTATTGAAGGTACATCTCTTCTTCAATATGAAGACATTAACTGGATTGAGTCGGATCCCCCATGCAGTGGTCAGCGAAGTCCTTTGGTAGTTGCCAGAGCAGCACCCGGATAGGACGGCAGGGAGCTGYGGAGACGTCTGAGGACACTTCCACCCGGTCCATGAGCAGAGAGGGGAGCGGAGTGAGCAGGAAAGGCTGGGGCAGGGAGGGAGGGTGAAAGAAGAAAAGGAAGGTGGTTTTTCGGAACAGGACACTCCATCTCGTGCCTCTCCCTTCCCCAACAGCCCCTTTCTCCTTCTCAGTTTCGACCACTGCTCACTGGTGGTGGGATTGGAGTCTGGTCTCTAGGGTTTGGGTTTGCTTCCCCAACGCACATTGGTTTTGTCTTCATTGTTTTTCGTCTTTGTTTTTTTTCGTTTTGTTTTTTAAATATATGATTTGTACATATTTATATGTATTTATACGCTGTTCCCCATGACATTGGTAAGTGTGCTTCTGTTGGTGAGGAACGGAAGTCACCAGTTAGAGATGAGTCCCAGGAACACCCTTCGTCTGCGGTCACAGTCCCCGGGCAGCGGCAGCACCTCTCCAAATGCTGCCCCGYGGCACCCGTCAGTTCCTCCCCTCCCGCCTCTGCCCCTCGCTGCGTGCCCTCCCCGTCCCCTCCTCGTCGAACGAGGGACGTCATGCCATCGAGGTTGGAGACTGACTCATCTGTACTCGCATGGACTGGACGCTGTTCAGGATCTTCTTCTGGTGCCCAGCCAAAGTCACCCCTATTCTCAGGAGGTCTCTGGAAGACAGACAGACAGACGGAGGAATATCAATGGGCAGCTGAGGGTTGGTGTACCTGTTTTGCCGTCCCTAAGTGAGGTGAGGGATGTAAGCCCAGCCGGTCCATGCCTCTCAGCAGAAGAACAAACACAGAGCCCAAGCGCAGCGCTGTGAGCATCAGTGGGGCAAGGAGGGACCAAGCGCAGGGACCCTGCATGCCGACCCCCGGATGGGGAACGCGGCCACCTCCAGACTCAGGGTGCTTCTGCTGACCGGCGTGATGGACGCTCACACCCTCCCTCTGCAAGTGCCTTGCACTGACCTCCCCACAACCCCAACCTGCCCCAGGCAGCACCCAGCTTTCAGCCAGCCCTGGCACAGCACCCAACTCACTCGGACGTCATCTGGGCGACGAGCTGCAGGGAGGTGAAGCCAGCAGTCAGGAAGCTGTCCCTGTACTGGCTCATCTTCACGGCACTCAGCCAGTCGTCTACTGAGGTAAAGGCAGTGAAGTCGGGGATGGAGCGGTCGAGGAGGGGCTGAGAAGGCCTGCAACAGGACACACCGCTGGGGACAAGCCCGGCCRGCACCGAGGGGCTGCCGTGCATGAGCCCGGCCGGTGAACGGCAGTGTTCCCCAATCCACCCCCCTGCGCCCTCGTGCTCCCCCCAGCACTGCCCTGCTCCTGGCACATGCCTGAGACAAGGAAGGCCACGAGGACGGCCTGTCCCATGGGAATACCGCTCTGCCAAGCAGCGCTTTGCAACCCCGCACGTTGTAATCCAGCTGCGGGAGCCGCAAGGACGGAGGCGCCGGCAGAGGAGACACCGCGCCCGTACGGTCACACACCATAAAGAATCAATAGCAAAGAATTACTGCTGTTGCTCGACTGAAAACTACATGTTCTTTGTCTGACTGTCAGGCAGAGCAAAGACAGAAACCCCCCGTGCCTGGCGAACGATTTATGAATTCCTGTCCTTCCCCCCGGCAGTAYGAGCCGCTCGGGAAGCCTTTTGCTGCAGCTTGGGATGTCGACACGAGAGCATCCCCTGCGCGCTGGAAGACTCACACAGCGGTGATGGTAGCCACAGTTTTGAGGCTTGCCGGGTTGCGGATCATTTTATCAAGGGTGTTGACTATCTCGGTGAAGCGCGGGCGGGTGTTGCGATCCTTCTGCCAGCAGTCCAGCATCAGCTGGTGCAGGGCGGCGGGGCAGTCCATGGGCGGCGGGAGCCGGTAATCCTGCTCGATGGCGTTGATGACCTGCGGGGCAGCGGGGGAGAGAGCAGCAGGTGAGGACGAGGGACTCGGAGGTCTGACGCAGGGAAAACCGCAGCCCCAGCGGGGAGCGAGCCACCCCTGCCGCTCCTCTCCCTGAGCCGAGCTGCCTGTGCGGGCAGAGGCGTTCCAGGCAGCACTGCCGCAGGCCGGGAAGGCAGCTGCCAGCCCATTTGATCATCAGCAAAGGGAGCAGGAGGAGACGCTCCCGGCTCCGACGGAGCCGGGGGTCTCTGAGGTTAATCTCCGCTCTGATGCTCCACGCGCCGCAGTTCCTCCCGGCGGAGAGCTGCCACTCATTATCTCGGCGGATCGCATCGGAGTACAGCAGTCCAACTACCAAAGCTCTGTCCCCGCTCGTAAACCCTTTGAACATTTTCAAAGGCCCTGCAGCTTCCTGAAGTCCAATTACCAGCCCACTGGCTTTTCTTCCCAATTTCCCTCCTTGCATCCTCTCACTCACCAGCCTGTTTCATCTACAAAACCGAGCTCTGCCGAGGCTCTGGGAGGCTGCAAATAGCCGTTCAGGCAGGGCTTTCTTTTGGGAACGAGTGTCCCCCCCCCCAACCCCTGGAGCTGCTTGGATGACCCCCAGTGCTTACGTCTTGGTTGGACATGTCCCAGTAGGGCCTCTCCCCAAACGACATCACCTCCCACATGACGATGCCGTAGCTCCAGACGTCGCTGGCCGAGGTGAACTTGCGGTAGGCGATGGCCTCCGGTGCCGTCCACCTGACAGGGATCTTCCCCCCCTATGGAAAAAGGGAGAGCAGCTGAGAAACAACTCCCTTGGCAGAGGAGCCTGGATACCCKCGAGCCAGGGTTGGAGCCATCCCGCACACCCCTGGCCGCTGGTCCCCGGGGACCCCACTGAGGAGTTGGCAGGTGGTACCCAATGGGATGAGGAGGTGGGAGCCAAAAACACCTCCATGAATTTATCTTGTACCTGCACAAAAGAGTTTAGCTAAACTAAACAAAAGGGTTTATCCAAGGGTTTATCCCACTCAGGTGTCACCCCTAGGTGACACCTCCTTTCTCCGGCTGCTCTGCAGGACCTGGCACATCCTGGTGGCCCATTCCCAGGTCCCTTCCTGGGGAGACATCAGGTGACAAAGGCTACACAGGACTCCACTAGCACTCAGATAAGGAGCCGCAGGTACCCCCATCCCTCAGTTTTCAATGGAAACAAGGTCTAACCTAAGAGCATCCTCTACAGCATCATCTGGGCTCCCACAGCTGCTGGAAGGTCCTTCCAGCCTCACCTTTGGGGCAGGAGGCAAAAAGTAAAACACATTTAAGCCCCAAAGGAGGTTTGGAAAGCACTGGAACAGGAAAGCGCCTTCGGCAGAGAGCCCTAATTTCTCCTGAAAGCTCAAAACCACTCGGTGTCTCATGCCACCCCACCAAGGCAGGGGCAGGTTGCAGCTCCAGGCAGGACAGCCCTGCTGCTCCTCACGCGGGAAGGGCTGGAGGCCGCGCCGAGGGGGCCGGGATGCTGCGGAGGGACTCCTCCCTGGGCAAGCACCGCTGAGGTAACAGCAAAAAAGGCAAGGGATGAAGGAGAACCACAGAAATGCACGGTATTTACTCGGGGCAGAACTGCATGGTAAATCGTTTAGCGCAATTGTTTTCCGTAGCCTTTCCGATGAAGCGTCAGCTGCTCTTGAAGGATGAATGGCAAAAAATTTGATTTGAATAACTACAAATGGAGAAATTAACTGCTAGGTTGTTTTTCCTGCCTTTCCCCCAGAGCTAAAAACCTGCTGTGGGAGGCAGAGTGATGTAATCGCAGGCACAGCATCACTTCCCAGCTGCCGGGGAGACCTATTATGGCCTAAATTAAATAAAAACACAGATGAGATAATCTCTTTTATCTCTAAAGGTGGGGAAAGGCTACTTCATGCCGCATCCCAGTAGCTACTGCTGGGGTCTTTGAACAGAAAAATAAATGATGTGTGTCTGCTCAGGGGCCGCTGCCTGCAGGACGGGTGTGGGCAGGGAGCGGGGCAGGTCCAGGGAGGGGGGAAACGTCCCGCAAGCAGGAGAGGAAGAGAAGGGGCTGCAGCCGGGCCAAAACACGAAGCCAGCCTGAAAGGCACCTCTGTGGGTCTCCTATTTTTGGAGGTTGGAGCTGGCCCCYGCACCTGGGCACAGCTCGGCAGCCCAAGACACTGCTTCTGCGGGAGTTGGTGCAGCCTTGTGCTTGCACCCAACACACGCTCTTTTAATTACTCAATTAGATGAGGTCAACGGGTTGCTCGTCCCCTGCTCCTCTATTCATCCTCAACACCAGTAAGGGTCTCRCGAGCCCACTGGCAGAAGGACGGCTGTGGTGGGGAGCTGGGGGTTCCCCTGGGGCAGTGGGGAGCAAGGGGAGAGCGGGGCCTTCATTACCTACAAATGAGTTAATTAAGGAGAGAAGGGTGGCTGGGGAACGGCAGAGCTCCTGCTAGGCTTGCCTCTTTAATTAATGCCTGGAACAAGTTTCCAGCAGAGAAAGGCAGACCAGACCTGGAGCGCTGCAGGAAGGGGAGTTAAAATGCCGTTGCTGTGCCGTCGGGAGATGCTGTGATCTCCCTGCCTCCCCTTCCCAGTCTCTCCAGGGACTTGTCCGTGCACCTTCCCTCCATGGAGGAGAGGGAAGAGGTTTATCCGGAAACTGCCGAGGGCAGAAAGGTGCTTGGCGGTGGAGGGAAGCAGAAAACTCATAAGAGGGAGGAAGAGAAAGGAGGGAAAAGAGGATGATGGGTGGGATGCACAGCCAGGGTCTCTGGGCCACGAGCCTACGTGGTGGGAACCCTCCTGAGATGCTCMCACGCATGGTAGAAGCTCCAGGGCGTATGTCCAGCGCCCTTCTCCCAGGTTCAGCTGGCAGCGGGTGCAGGGCAGGCACAGGGGATGCCGAGCAACACAAAATCTTGCGAGAGGTACATACCAAGGAGCTGGTATAGGTGGGGTCAGACGTATCGTCCTGCAGGTAGCGCGAGAGGCCAAAGTCTGACACTTTGCACACCAGGTTGCTGTTGACCAGGATGTTCCTGGCAGCCAGATCTCGGTGCACGTAATTCATCTCTGCAAGGTACTTCATCCCGGCAGCAATTCCCCTGAGCATGCCCACCAGCTGGATCACTGTGAACTGCCCGTCGTTTTGCTGCGATAGGAAAGAGCAGGCACCGGGGTGAGCGTGCAGACCCCACCGCGGGACCAGARCCACTCACCCCCAACCCTGGGAGGATGCTGCACCTCCCAGGAGGACTGCCCAGCTCCCTTGCCCTGCCTGATTAAAGCAGAGGTATGCCAGCACCAAAACACATGTGTTTTGGGGGTGTACGGCACACTGCAACCACCTCCCGAGCTGAGGGAACAGGCTGGGATTTACAGGACGGGATGCCAACACCTCGTTCCCAAATCCCACAGCTGAACAACAGCCTGCAAGGCCCCACCTCGCCTTACCCGCAGGAACGAGTCCAGGGCCCCGTTYTCCATGAACTCTGTGATGATCATGACTGGTCGGCTTTTGGTYACCACCCCTTCCAGCCGAATGATGTTGGGGTGGTCAAACTGCCCCATGATGCTGGCCTCGCTCAGGAAATCCCGGCGCTGCTTCTCAGAGTAGCCGGCTTTGAGCGTTTTGATGGCCACGTAGATCTCCCGCTTGCCGGGCAACTTCAGGCGTCCTTTATACACTTCCCCAAACTCCCCTGCAAGTGCAAGAGCATCCACTACCACCTCCTCCTCCACATAAAACATTGCAAAGAGTAATGGTACCTTGAGCTGCTTGGTCTCCAAACCAACCAGCTGACAAATGTCAGCCAGTTAACACTYCAACGATGCTCTCCTCTATAAATCTACTCGCCTGTCCTCTTTAAAAGGGGCAATGWCTGCTGCTGAGGATGTGTTTGGGCCTGCAACCTTCTCCAAGGTGACAGAGCCCAGCACCAACAGAAGCAGAGGCTGGGGACACTCTTGCAAACCCCCGCAAGAAGGATTTGCAGAGCAGGAGGATCAACATTTAAGGACTACCTCATATATAAGGTGTCGGCTTTGATAATCTCGGTTGCCTTTTTACACATCTTATCTTATCTTGGAATGGAAAATAATTGGGCTGTTTTCATTGCTGCTCTCTGATTTAAAATACAGAGGAAGCATCCTCTCATTTTCAGCGGGAGAGCTTTTCCTTCGCCAAGGCAAAATTTGCCTGTGGAGGGATTACATTTAAGCCAGGTTTGCAGCCACTTTGCCTTGATGAGCAGYAAAGGGCAGCTGATACATCGCTCAACTTGATCCCAACTGAAGTAGCTCATTGTTTCTTTGCAGCTTCCCCCCGGGCTTCTCACTTTCTCTTCTACAAGTATGACAGTTATTTAAAAATGGCAATAAAAGCAGCACAGATGACATACAGATACATGCACGCGTGTGTGTATATACATATGTATGGGAATATGGCACAGACTAGAGCGAGATCTGGCTTTTTCTTGTTATCACATGGAAAAGCCAAGTAGGAAATCCCAAGAGGCCCCACGGTCACCCAGCGAATACATTCATGCAGCCTYTCCCACCTCAGAGGAACTTTGAGAGCAGAAACCATGTGTCCACTCTAACCCATCACAAACCCAGGAAAGCCTGTGTCTCAAGGTTTCCTTGAGGGTTTCCTGGTGAAGGACCACGTGTGCACCCCCAGAAATATGCTCCAGGTGGGTGTCTGGCCACGCAGGAGCGACGAAGACAGCAAGGAGGGACAGGCAGCAGGGGATGGCGAGACCCACCTGCTCCAATGACTTCTTCAATCTTCACAAAGGATACATCGATCTCCTTGGCGAACTCTCGGACCGCCTCGTTGGGGTCCTCATAAGTGAAGGGGTCGATGTAGATCTTCATCCCTGGAGACCCTTGTTGCAGGAAATATGGGAGCAACAGCAAAAGGGAGAGAAACCAAGAGCAGTTGTGCTTTGGCCAAGAACTGGAGACCCCCATGTCCCCAGACCATCTGTACGCYCGTTAAGATGGCTGCTATCGCTGTGCTCACCTGCGCCACACCTCTATAGACCCTCATCATCCTCTTTGGTCCCCCTGCTCCACCYGACCCTCTCCAGCATCCCCTTCTCTCCCTCTCTGCCCTCCGCTCCTCCRCYGCTATCCTTCCTCTTCCTCCTCCCRGCGATGGGGAGCAGTTACAGACCTGAACTACAATTAGCWGGCTTTACGGTGAGGGCTTTAYGAGGCTCCATGCGTTAGTGAAGAAATATTTATTTACCCAAAAAGGCCTCWGATAGCTTTGTGGTGGCTACTAAATTGACAGAGTGCAGCAATTATAATCAACAACCTGTATAGAGCCATAAAATACGGCCTCGCCGGCCTCCGTGACAACTGCCCGGTCCCTTGCACAGGGGCAATGCGTGGCAGCAGGATCTGGCCACACCGCAGGGAGATGCAGCAAGCGGGTTCTTGCCCTTTTCAAATGGGGGAAAAACCAAAACAGGCCCCCGAATTCCCCAAGTGGGGTTTGCAGACACCATGTTTGGATGCCCTGGGGCTTGCAGAGCTGCTGGRGGGCACAGCCACGGGGCAGAGTGCGGCCACCACCGTCCCCAGGGCTCAGCGGGGCACCACAGGGGACCCAGAGAGGGCTGCGGTGCCCCTTTGGGGGTTCAGCCTCCCGTGCCATTTCTCACCAAAAAAGGGGACCRGGGATGGCGTGGCAGCCCCTCAAGGTCATCTCTGGAGAAGACGAGGAGGGATATTGCTGCCCGGTCCTCCTCCCCAGGGTACCTCGGCGTGACAGTGATTAACGGCGTTTGATTACGCTGTTAAGGACCTCGCCAAGGGCCACGATCCCGTTGCACTGGCGCTTCCCGGGACCTTTCTAGAGCCGACGCGCAGACGACCGCATAGACCGCAGCACCACCTCCGCGCAGCTCCGCGCCGGGAATCTAAATCGGCTCCCGGCTGCTTTGCAAGTTTGCCAGCAAGTAATTCGGGAGGAGGCATGAAAGCCTCGCAGCGGGGCACTGCTGGTGCAAAACAGCCGCCAAGGGAGAACCGCTTGCGGGGCCCCCAGGACTCGGGAGGGACCAGGCAGGAGCATCCTCATCCCCAAAAGGGGCGTTTGGGGCAAAAGCTCTGTGCCTCGGAGGCGGGCGGGGAAGGCTGCAATGAAGCCATCTGTGCATCTCCCAGTTCATAAATCCCTTTACGGCTCTGTCTCATACACTTTAACTGCCCCATAAATTTTTTTACAAGAGCAGCTGATGCTCCAGCCAGGATTACAAAGGGATTTACAGGATCGTAACCGAAACTGACTCACTGATCAAAATATTGAAGAAATAAAGGAGACAATAATGCCGAAGTTTCCTGCCCACTGTCAACACAGGCTGGTTTTCAAACAGYCTCTGATGTGCCCCAGGGTCTGCCCGTGGGCTCAGTAAACACCAGGTTCAGCTCCCCCCTAATCCCCAYCCCATCCAAATGAGTGGGATTAGGGCACCTAAACCCATTACCCATTTTTCCTTGGGAATAAATATCRTCAGGACAGAGAAAAACCCTTGCCTGCTGAATCGCCGCCACTTCAACAGGGTGCTTTCCYTGCTTCCCCTATCTCAAAGCTCCCRGCGAAGCAGTGGCAGAGATAAATCATGAGAAATTACAACCTGAGAGACCTCATCTCACCCCAAAACCCACCTGGGGAAGTCCTTGCCAGCAGCAGGCAGCCAGCGATCCCCGGGGGGCTCCCGGGAGGGACGGCGGAGCTGCGCCGGGGAGGCTGTAATTGCCGTGCCACTAAACACACGGGTGATTTGTTCCGGCGGATGCACTCGTTACTCCATTAGTCGCTCGCCACAAATTTCCCACCTGTTTTGCTCAAGCATCTGCAATAATCGAGCGCCTGGAGGCTTGCTAACCTTGAAAGAGTTTTGCTGCGTGTCCGGGAGCCCCAGCACCTCCAGCTTTCGGGCGCCGATCCTCACATCACCCAGCTTTAAAAACTAAACACAGACACCCGCTTCATTGCTTTCCTACCTGGTTTGGACACCCTGGGGTTTTGGGGTGCTTGGGGCGAGCTAGGGATGCATGCGGCATCAGGAATGTTTCAAAACAGGGGGAAAACAGGAAAAATAAGTCCACCTGCAGCCYAACATGGGTTTAGCCATCAGGCATCAAATAAATCTTCCCCTGGCACCCACGGTGCAGAAACGCAAAGAAAAGAGGGAGGAAAAGCACAGGTCTATCATATTTAAGTATCACCTGGTGATGTTTGGAAAACAGTTTATCGTTTGCGGGGAGGTTTACGGCCCCTCACAGCCCCGCCATCACATTGGGAGGGTTTGGTATGAAGCTGAGAAGGYCAAAAGTGATCTAGCGCGCTGTCGCCAGCTTGGCTGGGCTCTCCCGGCTGCCTCCAAAACCTTTCCTTCCCTGTCAGCCCTCCCGTCTTCTCTGCCAGGCTGATTGCTCCATCTCCATCCCTCCCCTCCGCTCACCCATCCTGCTCCTCTCTTCCCCGGCCGTCCCTCACCCATCCCTGCATCCCRCCACCACCCCTTTTCCCCAAGCAGGTGCCCAGGACCCAGGGACAGTTTCTTCCCACAAGGTGGAAAAATGCACCTGGGAGGCATCTTTACAAGCGTAAATGGGATTTATGTCCCACGGGGACRGGGCTTGGAGCCTGCAGGCACCACGTGGCAACCCCTCACCCCCTGRAGCTGCTGCTTTGCTGCTTCACTATCATTTCCAGTGATCACTGGCTGCTCTACCAGGAGCTGGAAAGCACCTGAGCACACATTATACACAACAAACGCCTCAGATTTATTCTGGTGCACAGCTCCGCCAACCGCAAAGGYATCTTAGGAAAAGGCCTATCAAGCTCAGGCTCTCCTAGTTGTTTGCCAAGGCGATCAGCAGCCCAAAGCCAGTTGAACCTTCCCAGTCACTGGCCACACATCCTTCCCAGAGCACGGTGCAGGGCAAGCATCAGCCACGCAGCCAGGACAGCAGTAATGCCAGCCACCAGCCCTCATTCCCTGGCCACGCTCCCAAAATTCAGAGTCCCTTTAGCAGTACGAGCAGCCCAGCACCAATCCCGGCCCGGGCAGAGCCTGTGGCAGGAGATCAGGAGCTCATCCCACCTCCACACACTGTCTCTCTCCTTCCCTTCCTCCTTTGGGACTCTTCACGGCATCCYCTCCCCATCCCCTGTCCCAGCACATCCCCCCTGTCCCTTACATACCCCCATCCCTCCAAATCCATCCCCATCTCCCAAATCCCCCGTGTTGCTCTTCTTTTCCCACCCACAATGCTGCACCACYRCAAAASCCCCACAGACGCCCTGACACACAGCTGTGGACATCTCTACTCCCACCRTACGGTCCTTYCCATCTGCCCCATGGGGCTTTCATSCCCCCACCGTGCATATTTGAAGGTGGAGGAGTGGGGCACATGCCAGGTGCAGGTTTAGGAGCGTTCCCCCTGCCCGCTCTTCCCCGCTCACCTCGCCCGGTGCTGTAGTGCTGTAATTTATCGCTGTACACTGCCTCCTTGCTGTAGGCGCGCTTCCTGGGAGAAGAGGGGAGAAAACAGCCAGGCTGAGGAACCAGCGGCTGGCGATGGCCCCGAACCTCTCCCCTGCCAGCAACACTTGGCAAGCGGTGGCAGCTCGGTGCTCTCTCCAGCTACRGGAGTACCCCGTCCCTCCCCTCCTACCCCAAATCTCTCCCAGCTACGTCTTACCACCTCCGCCTTCCAGGGACACAGCATCCCACAGGGACCCACCTGCTGCAGACGATGGAAATGGCCACCAGTGAGACGATGAAGACCACCCCGGCTGCTGCAGACCCTGCGATCAAAGGCAGCTGCTCTCTCAGCTCTGACTTGTAGTCATCTGCAAGAGAAGAGGGACGGGGTGGATTCTCCCTTGCACGCTCCTGGAGTAAAAACAGCCTCCTGGGAAGGGGTCCCATAACGCCCCCTCTGACTCCGTGGGTGCTGCTCCTATGGGAGGGTGGTGGGACAAGGAGGATCTAGGCGGGAGCGTTGGTTGAGGCAGGTGGTGAGCCGGTGCTGCGTTGCAGAGGGAAGGATTGTCACACTCGGCTCATACATACTTTGGGTTAAAAATATGGAAGAGAAGGTCCTGGGCATGAAGTCAACCCAATGTGCGTGGCCCCACTTTCCCAAAGAGATGAGGTTCACAAAGTGGCTTTGTCTGTGCCTCTGGGGTTTCTCTTCCCTCAATAAATTTAAACCTGTTGGCCGTTTTGACCAAATCTAATACGGGGTCTCACAGACATAAAGTTCCTACAAGTTGCAGGAAAGGAGGAAGAGAAAAGACCCCATTAATAACCAAACCAGCCAGGGAAGGCTGCGCCAGGAGCCCACCARTGAGATACCAGAGAGTCCACCATGCAACTGTTAACCTTGAGAGAGAGGCCCAGGAGAACCTGAGCACCTTCGCTGCAGGTCTGCTCGTAGGTTTTTACATCTCAACAGATGGCATGAGCCAACTCCTTTTGCAGAGCCACGGCAACCACAGCATCCCTTCCACACCGAGCATCCCTCAAACCCCCTGCGTCCCCTCGGCCACCCCCTGCGTCCTTCAGCAGCAGGCTGGGGTGAAAGCCAAGGTGGCACAGGGAGGACTGGACATGCCTGGAGGAACCCCAGGAAAGCCACTTGTAACCTCCATGTGTCTCCCCGCATTTTCCCCTTCTCCTGCCCTGCCCCATTAGCGGTGTGGGTACCCGCAGWGGGCAGTATCGGGCAGACCCCACACTCCTGGGGGCTTCTGCAGCCCTCCAGAAACAGCCCCCTCTCCAACCGTCCCCAGCAAGGTCCGCCAGGCTGTGCCAGCAGCCACAAGCAAGGGTTAAAATAAAATTCACTCCAAAAGAAAGTATTTAGCACCCTTTTATCTGCACTCTGCGGTTAATTACTAGCAACTAGATTTCTCTCTTGCACGCTGCTTAAACCCTGAGAAATTCTCATCTAACAATCAATTATTATTTAATAATCTATCCTATCCATTCTTATTAAATTTCAATTAATTGCTTATTTGAGGCAGGATTTTTCTTCTCGCTTCTCTAATCCTGAATATTCGAGGCATTGGGGGAGGCATTACCACTTCCTTCCCTTCGGTTGCCCTGCGTGGTTTTCCTCTTCCCGCCCCAGCTGGCACTTGACATGAGTGCGAGCACGGGCAACCCGGTTTTAAGAAAGAAGAAAGTTTTAGGAAAGACAGCCAAGCAGGGCTGGGACCCACGAGTGTCACCTAASTGGAGCAGGAACCATGCCAGCAGCGGCTCGGAAGGGGCTCTCTGCAGGGACTTCAGCTGCCCCAGGGGTAGGAGGACCACGAAAGGAGCCTTGCTTCACTCACTGACTTCTGGATTAGTCCTGAAGCTGGGATTAATGAAAAACCCTCCCATGAGTTATTAGTCTCTAAAGGGATCTAGTGTTTGTGGGTGCAGGGAAGGGCTGAGGCCAGAACGACAGCACGACGCTGACAAGGAGGCCAGAAGAAGTCGTGAAGATCATGAGCTGGCCCTTTCCCTTCCACACCACCTCAGCATGGGAAATCAGCTTTCAGTGATGGGTCTGACCCTTCTATCTTTGCCCTGATGGCTCAGATGTGGCTTTGAGCAYCCCAGGAGAGCATCCCTGGAGAGCATCCCAGGAGTCCTCCCTCCGGGGGTCTACAACCCTCTGCTCCTCCCCACCCTGCCATGCCGGACTCACAGCCRGTGGCAGGGGGTTCTGCCACCACGGTCAGAGGCAGGAAAGACAAAACCGCAGCTAAATCGCAGGGGAGAAAACAGAGCTAAGAGATTTAAAGCAGATTACTCCTCCAGCTGGCGATTAATAAGACATCGCTGTAAATCACCTGGCTTTTGCCACGCTGCCCGCTGGGAAAGAGGTTTGTGGAGACAAGTTCGTTTAATCCAATTAGAGCCTGAAGCTGTCACTGGAAAGACGACCACCTCCTTCACCTCCCTGTCCCCCCCCTCAGACTCACCGTCCGTCAGCGTCTGGAAGCACATCTTCCCGCTGTACTTGCCGTAGCCGGCCACRGTGCGGGCTCGCACCTGCACCACGTACACCATGCCGGGTCGCAGCCCCTCGATCCTGGCCGTGTTGGTCTGGCTGCGGGCCATGGAGGAGTTGTACTCGTTGTGGTCCTGTGGGCACGGCCGAGAGAGACGGTCAGCAGTGGGGACAATGTGCCCTGCAGCCCACCCGTGCCCGTTGATGGTAGGGATGATGTTTATCTGCAGGGGGACAAAGCGGTGGCCCTGGCTCTGCTCCAGGACARGCGCCGGAGCCTGGGCAAGGTGGCTCGGACCCTCCTGGTTGCTCTCGATCCCTGACACGGAGGATCCCGCAGAAACAGGACCCACAAACTCTGCCTGGCCTCTGGGGAGGTCCCCGCAGCACGTGCCTCCCCGGCAGCCCGCTGGTCCCACCATAGCGAAGAGCGTGGAGTAGCAGGGGGAAACAATAAGAGCATCCAGAGCAAAACCACTCATGAGCAGCAAATTCCTCGTCTTCAAACCACTGATGTTCCTGCATGTTTCAGAAACGTCATGCAGTTATGGAAACTGTAACACACCCTACATGACCCCACTCAAGCAGGTTCAAGGGCAACTTGCCTCTGCCGAGAGCCCCGGTGGCAGGGGTCCTTCTGCTAAACCTTGGTGGAGACATTGGGCGTCTCAAATCTCATTTTTTGCAACATTCCCCAGTGATTTKCCATAAAGGGGCTGCTGGTGAAATCAGCTAATTATTCACATTTAGAGGAATTCATTAAAGCTGGCAAGACGCGGGAGGGATGGAACAGCTTGGGCTCGACACGGTTCACCGCAAGGGTCGAGAGCACATCCCCTGCGGGGAAGGACAGCTGCCAGTGAAAGGACACGGTGGGAGGCAGTGACCCAGGACAGGGACAACCCTGATAACCTTCACCGCTCCTCACTGTCCCCCTCCTTTCCTCCTGACGCTGTCCCCACGCTCCGGGGCCCTGCTCAACCCTAGCAGATACCAGAGCCAAGGCAGCAACGGGCACTGATGTGCTGGAGCAAACGCTGCCCACGGGAGAGGAATTGGCATCTGCAGCCACAACACCGCTTCCCTTCCTCTGGTTGCATGTCACTCCCACCCTCCGGAGCCAGCGCGGTGGCTGTCCCACCGCCTGGACCCTTCCCAGCAAAGAGCCTGACTCAAAGCTCATCGATGTTTCCCCCTCTCCCAGCAAGCTCAGGACCTGAGCAGCCTCCCGGCAGCGCCGTGCGAAGCTCCGCATGCCCCCATGCCACCCTCCGTCGCGAGGTTTCCACCCGAGCTTACCRCTGCCGGCCTGGAGCCCACGGTGCTGCTGACGTCGGGCGTGCAGATGCGGCTCACCTTCTCGTAGTAGCGGATCTCGTAGTCCAGGATGATGCCGTTGGGCTGCTCGGGCTGAGGCCAGGAGAGCGTGATGCTCCTCATCGTGGCGCTCACCTGGTGCATGATGGGGACGGTGGAGGGTGCTGCCGAGGAAGCGGGGAGGGAGGGAAAATTAATGGAGAGGGTAAGACCAGCAGCCCTGGGGAGGGGGAAAATCTCCTGGGCACGTGGAGCATCCCGAATCTCCCACACCTGTGGTTGTTCGCCCCATGGGACAAGCTCACACATTAGCAGTGGGAAGAGCGGCATCTCAGCAGCTTACACGGAGCCAGAGCAGTGAGCTGGCGAGGGAATTCCTGTATTTAAACCAATTATTCTTTTTAATTAGGGACTTAGAAATCCTCACTGTTCCATCTCCCTGGGATTGCTTGCTCCAAGGACGTCTCCCACGGAGGGACAAAGACAGCAAAGCTCTCCCCAGTGGGGACAAACCAAGGCTGAATGACGGTCCCCATACGGCTTGCCATCTTTTGCCGTGACAGCCTCTCTGGGGGAGCCAGCACAGCAGGAGCCTGCGCCACAGCGGCAACCCCACGTGCTGTCAGTAATAGGACAGTGGGAGCAAAAATCTGCCCACCCTGAGGACAATGATGCAAAACCAGGGCTGGGACACCCCAGCCCAGCAAGGGGACCCCAAGGTGCCGGAGTTTGTAGCACGGCTTTGGCTCAGYCCTGGCCTGGAGGAGCTGCTGGGTCCGCTCCTAGGGGCTCTCTGGGGATGCTCATCCTCAGYGCCCAAACGTGCTTCTCCCGTGAGTCTTACTTCCGAAGCCCAAACACTTGCAGAACAGTCTCAAACCATCCTTCAGCTCCTCGCCCACCCCGGGGCCATGGTGCAAGGGTGCTCAAAAGGCAGCACCTCCACCCCTGCAGCCCCCAAGACATCCCGGGCAGCAAACCACAGGGGTCCCAGGCATCTTGTTGTAGCATCCCCAGAGAAAGCAAGATGCTTGGCATCGGGTGTGAGCCCGGCACGGTTTGTCCGACTCCCTTCCCTCCCTGCCATGCATTTCCACCCAGTCTTGCTGGCCACGCCACACACAACATTGCTCTGCAAAGCCACCCATAGTATTTAAGTTCACACACCAGACTGGAGCTAAGCGAGCAGGTTTCCTAAAATAGCTGACAGGCACGTTGTCCCCACTGCTGCTGCTCCCTGCCCCGCTCTCTCCATGCACTGGAGCAATCCYGGGGCTGCTCTGTGCCTGCCAGGGAACCGAGCCACTTTTCCAAAGGCTTTTTGCCCTCCAAGTTATACTTGAAAGGGCCAAAGCCAGCCAATACGGCCCTGATCCTGCACTTAATCCTACCAAAAGCCTCCAAGAAAGGTACCCAAGTCTCTCCGCACCCAAAGCAGGGCTGACATGACCTGCTCGCAGGGTCAGCTCCCTATCCAGTGCAGGCAGCACTGGGTAGGGAAAATGCCTCCTCCCTACGGATTGAGGGCAGAGCTGAGCTCAGCACGACCCTTGGAGCGCAGGATCATGTCGCGGAGGGAATCTGGGGGCAGCAGCAGCCCCGCTCCATGCGGCCGCACCGGGAGATGTCGATAGTCCGGCACCGCCTTTGTTTACCCGGCGTACTTAGTCCCTTTTTCTTTTTTTAATCTCTCCACATCCGCTCMGAGAAGATGCTCGTGGGCTGAAATTAAACACTTAGCTTGATTGCTGTTTTGTTAATTGCTGCATTCCCCGCCCCGATAGCATGGATAGCGGCGTGCAGGCGGACGGGGCCGGGGGCAGCCCTGCGGGGTGAGATACACTCACCAGCCCAGATCTGGCCCCACGCGGGGAAAACGGGTGGAAAAACCCGCTGCAAAGCGAAAGGGATTTTAGAGGGACAGCACTGATCCTGCCCTTGACACACCTGATGCATTTCCATCAGGTTACCCCACAGCCCGTCCTGAGGCACTGGGAGCATTTCCATATTAATATTCAGCCTTTGCAAGACAAACAGGGAGCGCTGCCGTACAGACAGATGGACACGGGTGCCSTGGCTGTTCCCAGCTCCCGGGCAGTCCAAGAGTGAGAGACAAGGAAAGAAACACCCCAAAAATCCCACCCCAGGAGAAAAGGCTTGGAGACCAGAGGCAGTTTTGACTGCACGTGGTTCAGGAGACAGCAATGCCAGCCAGGCACAAGCGTAGATTTGTATTCCCCGGAGCTGGGAGACTAAAATATTTACGTCAGGTTTCTGTCTCATGCTGTCCCGAGGGAGCAGGTTGGCGAAGGCTGCCTGCGTTACACGCTCGGCACAAAGCAGAAATTACCATCCCCTTTCTCTGCCCAAAGCAGATGGGTTTCCATCCCCTCGGCTCCTTGTGCTCCACATTGCAGCCTGGGACAGGRTCCCCCCTTGCCATCTGCACACCCACCCTGTCACAGCATTCCCATTTTGGGCCAGAGCTGCTTGTTCAGCTCCTGATGCCTTATCGGGAAGAGGGAGGGAAAGGGGCAGGGGAGCCTGGAAAAGGGGACAAGAGGAAAATGATGGGCGAGGGATGTGCCAGAGGAGACCGAGCCTGAACTCAGCCCTGGGATGCTGCTCCCCCGATGCTGCAATGCAGCCAGGCTGCGTTTTGAGGCTGGATTCACCCCACCTCCCTGCTCCCACCTGGGAAAAGGGGGGAAAAGGCGATGCCATTTTATCCCCAAGCAATCTAGAGCAGGATAAAAAGCAGATATCGGTCCTCATCCCCTTCCCTCCCACAACCCAGCTCTTGCTTTGCCCAGGGCGCAGGCACCCCCTCCACCTCCCCCATCCCTCTCCCTCCCTCTTTTCCTGGCCTTTCTCCCCGCTTGCTGCCTTCCCCCCAGCCCGCCCAGGGCAGGTTTACACCCCAGGAGCTTTTTCCTTTGGACTCAGAGCTTGCAACTCATAGTGTATGGCTTAAAAGCCCCGGCACCGCGCCATCCCAGGACTCACCGGCTTGGTTGGTGGTGATGTTGACAGAGACGTGCTGCGGTGGGAAGGGGCTCTTGTTGGAAACCCCGTTGACAGCCTGGATCTCGAAGGTGTATGGCGTGTGTGCCCACAGGTTGCTGATGAAGACCCGGGTCTCCGTCAGCCCCAACTGCCGGGGGACAAAGTCCACGTTGTCGTCACAGCGGGAGCAGGCGCGTCGGTCCGACCGGCACTTCTTGCAGACGATGTTGTAGGTGACGTCATCCCGACCCCCGGTCTCTCGCGGCGGGTGCCACTCTAGGATGATGGACGTCTCGTTGACGATGGAGATGACATTGCGGGGGCCAGACGGGACACCTGTGAGGAAGGAGAGCACCTGAGACAGGTCCTTGCCCAAAACATTACACTCAGCCCTACCAGGGCTCAGCGGGAGCCTCAGAAGGCTCCAGCACCGAGAAGGACACCCCACAGTTCCATCTGCCAGTCTACCCATCACCTCCTGGCTCAGGAGGGATTCGGTTTCCATGGCTTTGCCCAATTCAGGGTCAGGCTMTCCCCACTGGCAACACCAATCACCCATACCACCAGCTGCAGAGAGAGGTTTCACAGTTGGGGATGGGGAATTCCCATGCCACAAACCCACTCAGTCTCCAAAAACACCCCCCATGCAGAGCACACGCAGATCCATCTGCGATGACGGACCCATTTTAATGATCGGGAGAYGCCGAGATAGCTCCAGTGCTCACGTGGAGAAGCCCCTCAAACAGATTATCACAGYGAGAGAAATGCCACTTAGCCAGCACCGCAGAGAAATGGAGGAGCAGTGGGCAAAAAGAGAGTCARAAATGGAAAGTGGTTATTAACGCTTCGATATCTCAAGTTGGGAGCCCAGGTATTCAACAGCACAGAGGAAGGCTCTCCTCCGTGCCCGGCACCACTCGCTGTTTTGCGAGCAGCTCGGATGTTGGCCAAGAGATCAAAATTGCATTGATCAAATCCGCCGGGAGCCATTGCAAATGCTTCAGAGGACAGGAACTGAACACGGCTCCGATTGCACGCGCTGCTGGAACAGGGCCGGAGTCGATAGGGAGTGATTCAGGAGGAATCCAGGCAGGAGAGCATCGCTGAGGCACAAACATACATCTGCCCAAGTCTGGGGAAGGATTTGGGGTTAGCCAGGACAGCTCCGCAGCCAAAACCACAAAATCCAGCTGCTGGGTTATATTAAATAATGAAAGCAACTAATTACTCGTGCCTGCAGGGCTCGGCGCTGCACTTCCAAGGAGGAAAAAAGACTTTGCCATGATATGGGGGGAGCAATAAAAATGATGGCRGACTTGACCTGTGAGGAAAGGTTAAGAGAGCGAAGCATGCTCCGTCTTGGGGAAAACCATCCCAGGGGAGCCCTCCACGTGTGTGTGCCGGGGAACATCRTTAGTGGCTGCAGATAAATTAGCCCCATTATTGGACGGGGATGGGCTGGGCGRAGGCGGCTTCATCAGCACAGGGGTGACGTGGCTGGTGGGATGGAGAGGTCACCCCATGTGGGAGACCTCCAACTGACGCCCTGCTCCGGCCACTGCTGTCAGCCAGCCGGGGGGGGCCGTGGGTGGCCGCCCCTGCCCAGCTCCCKGCCTGCGCTGCCCTCTCCCCCCGCTCCTTAACGGCACCCAGGCAGGCACTTCGGGAGCCTCGCCGAGCCGTTGCTGCAGATACCGCAGATGAAAGCGTTTTGTTAAAATGCCTAGAAAAATGACAGCCTTTAAAAAAATAAATAAATTTAAAAAATTCCGTTCCTTTGAATTTTTTTCCCCTCTAGCAGAGTAAACGCACGTGTCGGGGAGCAGTCGCCAGGGCAGCGTCCTCGCTGGAAAGGGCTTTCGTGGACTCGAGGCACCACAGATGTCCCGTCATGGGGCTCCCCAGGAATCCCACTAGCAGGTAGTGGAGATGTCAAAGGGGGTTTATGGGAGGGGAAGTAGGGGACACGTCAGGGGCAGGAGCCGGGGGAAGGACATAGCTCCCCGCGGGGAACCAGACCAGACGACTTGCAAAGGCTGGGCAGAAGGATCAATAAATAGCAAGTTACACCCAAAAAGCTGCAACCTGTCTCGGGAACCTTAATCCAATCCCCCTCTTTGTACCTTCAGCAGACAATATCTTTTCAAGCTTTTTTCCAAGAAGAAGGGAGAAAACCATTTTTCTTCCCTGGCCCAGAGGCAAACCACTGTCTCCCCAAATTCCCCCCCCCCTTTAATTGCAGCCCCTTCCCTCCCCTGCCAGGGGTACGGGGCAGGAACCGCGCTCGCAGGCATTGCCCTCGGGAAGGGCTCTGGCCCAGCGCCCACAGCTCCACGCTGTTATTTACTCCTCTGACATGCAGAAACTTTGTCAGTGAACAGCTGGCGTCTCAAATTAGAGTGTCGTAAAATTAAGCATCGACGAAAAGGAATAAAAATCAGCAAATGGACTTTTTTATACTGTATTCGTATAGCGCAGTAATAGTGTAAATCAGCTACGTAACGAGACATAATAAAGATATATAGATTTATCTGCAGTTGTGCTACCTGCCAACTACCTTCGCTCTGACAGCTCAAGTGATCCCGCAAAACACACAAATCCTTTCCTTGTTTCCGATGTGTGTTTTGGGCACTCCCCAGCACCAAGGGTCCAGAGCATCCTTGTGCTAAAGCTCCCTGATGGCCTGATTCAAGGGCCTGGAGCGTATTTTCGGGAGGGAGTTGAGGCTGAGACTCACGTTCCCAGCGGGCTGAAGAGCACAGTGGCTCTTTCTTCTCTCCTGGGCTCTTTTCTCACCGAAAGACAGGCTTGAGACTGCTGCTGCCATCCCAGGCAGTTCGGGCAGACAGCCGAGCAGCAATGCATCACACGCAACACCGCGCTGAATACCAATGCTTAACGCACCCTTTCCCCCTATAAAAAAATACTCCATCTGCAAGACTATGAACAAGACAGCAACAGCAGATATCTTTAAATTCTAATTTATCCTAGGGACTATCTCCCTGACATTACCCCCACTGCCAGGGTGAAGTATAAATTCGAACGGCTGCCAGAGAGGTGGGTTGTGGGGCCGTCCCATCGCTCATCATTTGGTGCGTGCCACGGAGGTGTCCCGGGAAAGCAGAGCAAAAGGTGACGAGACATCACCTGCTTATGCCGGCATGGCGGTGAAGGGATTCATGTTGGTGCGAGGAGCGTTTCTATAGCACGTGGAGGCGATGCCGTGCCGTGCGGAGAGGGATGGACATTCAATGTGGGTACCCCAGCCCTCCGCAAAGCTAAACCCTTGCGGTGGATTGACCTCGGCTGGCTGCCAGACGCCCACCCAGCTGCTCTTTTGCTCCCCTCTGCAGCAGGACAGGGGGAGAAAATAAGATAAAAAAGCTCACGGGTTGAGACTTTATTCCTGCCGCTTCCCCAGCAGCAGAGGGGAGCGAGACCCTGCAGCCCCCCCTGCCAACCCTGATCTGTTACTCACTGGTGCAGGCAGCTGCCGGCAGGTCAAAATCCGCCCGGTAGTAGCCGTTGCGGCACGTGCAGACCGGCGAGGCCTCGGCGGTGGAGCGACTGTTGGAGGGGCACAGGGCGCAGACCCCCGTGCCCTGGCTGGCCTTGAACGTCCCCGCTGGGCAGGCTGCAAGAGAAAGGAGAGGAAAGCGGTTGGGTGCCGAACCATCCCCGGGTGGAGGCGAAAGCAGGTCCTGTCCTTCAAACGGGGCAGAAAGAAAAAGAAGAGAAAGAAATAAAAGAAGACACAGAAAGGCTTCACATGTGTATCAGAGCTAAACAGGGTAGCACCTTCCCACAAAGCTAGGATGGCCATAATTTTCCACGCTGGCCATGAATTATTTCTGGAGCCACCAAGAAAACACTGAAATCACACAGCAATGACACAGTAATTAGCCAGACAGAGCAAGGGGGCTGCAGCAGCTACTTTGCTCCCTACCACTCATACCCAGGCAGGGGGACGGCGGGGGGCTGCGGGACACCCTTCCCTGGCAGCACCCATAGGGACGGACATGCAGGGGCAGGACAGCGTTCCCCTTCTGCTGAGCCGAAATGTCCCTTTCCACCACCCCAAAGGCATGGCTCAGGTCTCACATCTCTTTTTCCATGCAAAATTTGAATATTTAATTTAAAAGTTGATGTGACGCCCATGACAGTGTTTTACGGGTCCATCCTGTTAATCCCCCTCAGCCCAGGGCTGGGGCTAATAACCTTCCCGGCCTTCGGCCTCCGAGTCACTCAAGCAGGAAATGGCAACTAATTCATAAACGAGAAAACGCTCCATTTACAGTTACGGCGAGGCTTTAATCAGTGACGGGGGCAGGTTTCATTAATCAACCATCTCACTGTTCTGCAGTTAGAGGGTGAAGATGGAGTGACAAAGATGGGGTCCCTYGTCCCTGCCCCACCCCACCGGTCCTCACCAACAAGGCGCTGATGAACAGATACCCATCCATCCTTGACGTCTAACAAAACCCTCAGGTGACCCCTACGAAGGGAACATCTGTATTTTGGCACAGGTACCCGAGGGACCAGACTTCTCTCCAGATCCACCACCCGTCTGCGGGGAGCCTGTTCCTGGCCTCACACATAGGGTGGTCCCACCTCTGTTTGGCTCCTGGCTCTGCCCCCGTGATGCTGTCACCTCCAAGGCATGCCTCTGCAGAGAAAAACCCTAAGTGTCTCATAAACACGGCGATGATTGAGATAATAGAAAGTGCCTCTTAGCCCCTGTCTGCTGCATCAGGATATGAGGCATCTCCTAGCAGCCATGAAGAGGAAATTAATAGGAGCAAGCAGGAGTAACCACTTTGATGCAATTTCCTTGGGAGATAGTGGACCATCTAATCTTTATTGGAGCCCTTTAACCTGTCATTCAAAACTCATGAAGGCCTCTTGCTCACATAGTCTTTCCAGATATTAAAAGATGATAAAAAAGAATAAATCAAAACAATACTTTACAATTTTATTATTCAGGGAATTTTTCCCCCGCCTGAAGCACACAGCTGGCTGCGATGAACCGTCTCTTTCCAACAGCACTAACAGCTGAGTGGGAACGTGGCATCCCAGAGGGACCAGCCACCATCTCATGCTGCCCTTCCTCCTCCCCACCACAGGAGGACTGCCGAGTCCTCCACATTCTACCACAGCCATCCCACACGTATGGCCTCTTACGGAAGCACTTAGGGCCATAACCCACCACCTCGTGCAGATAGGCAACTAGACACGCGGGGTCACCATGCATTGCAGGACATTGGGTGGGCACATGAGGGCTTGAGGGGGAACTCAGGATGCCAGAGCAGACGCAGCCGGACGCAGACCCTTCCCTGATCCACACACACACCCATATGCCCCATAACAGCACGAGGAAGCACAGAGTTACACCAGAGACACACGGCAGGAGACACAACCACATGTGGACACCAAGACTTTGAGGTGGATCTCCCTTTCTTCACCTCTCCCTTCCCACCAGCATCTCCCTGCAATGTCCCAGGGGCACTGCGCTCCCACCAGCAAGCGTTAGCATCCATGAGACGTGCAAMGGGTGACTTGTGGGCTCTAGAGCTGGAGGACGTGGTCAGAAACGTGCCTGAAACGTGCTGGGCTCTTTGGAGGAGCAGGAAGGAGAGGGCAGCRGCTCTTGGGAGGAGCAGGGAATGGCTGCCTGTATTTTGATGGAAAGGGACTGGAGAGGGAGGGAGGAAGACAAGAGGGTCACAGTGCTATGAACACGCCTTGGTTTTAAGCATAGGGGCGCGCTGGTGGGTCGGTTGAAGGGGTTTGTTAATTTTTAATTACAATTAATCCAAGTGGTGCTTTGTCAAAATACCTGAACAAAGTACACTCAGCAACCCAGTGTCCTCAGGTTTCTTTTATCACTTCACTTATCCGTAAATTCCTGTAATCTGCAGGCACATGGCTCTTAATTGTTATTATTACCAATTAGCTTCTCTCTCCTGTAATTACACTGTGCTTGCCTAAAGTCTCCCGCAGTTTCGGGGGAGGCTGGTGCCTTCTCCTTCCTCCTAAAGCTGCCACAGGCTGCAGCCCTCCACTCTTGCTGTTGCCCGTGTCTCCCCTCTTTCTGGGGGAGCTGAACCATGACCCTCACACCAAAGATGAAGCCGAAACCCCCAAGCCCCTGCAATGCCGTGGTGGGATTTAGAGAGACCCACGCAGCGCCGGATCCATAATCCTTCAGATGGTAAACGCGCAGTCCGAGTGTAAGGCTTGGATGGAGGGCTCGAGCCCAGGAGGGAGCAATAAATCACCCCACTAACGGCAAGCACAATGTTTGCCTTGATTTAAGGGCTGCTGCAAGAAAGTTTCCTGGAGCTGGCAAGGTCTGGATCCACAATAGGGTCTCGGACAAGTGCGGGAGACGCTCTGCCTCAGCTTTCCCTGTGGAAACGGGATCCTTCTGCAGGTGCCCAGGCTGCGGTGCAATCTGCCTCTCTTCAGCCCGGAGAAGTATTAATTGATTGTTGATTACGTGGGCTGGATAAGATTAATGATGTGCTTAACTATCCATTTCCTCAAGTTTAAGCACTAGGGGTGTGTTTGTAAATGATGAGGCACGAAACCCAGCCACGCCGCTCAGCGGGGATGCCTGCTCAGCTCTTAAACCCCCCGTAACCCAACGCTGCCTGCGGATCCGTCGTCCTTATTGCACCCCAGGGGTGTCACGCATCCCAAGCAGCAAGGGCCAGGCTTCTGTCAGCAGGACCCCTTTCCCAGGGGCTGACGCAGGCATTTGGGGGTGGGAGGGAGCATCCTTGGGAGGCTGCTTAAACCCAGGCTTCTTGCAGCGAGATGTCATCGCTGGAGGTTTGGGGAAAAAAAACGTAATAGATGCAAGTCGCTCTCGTGCCCGCGGGGTGATGGTAGGGGTGGCAATCGATTTGCGGAGCCTCCCAGGGCTGGATGCAGCTGGGGGACTCCCGGCCAGAGCTGCCCCTCTTACTCCCCAAAAGGCTTGGGGTGGGGATGCGGCTACTCCCACATGGGGCAAAACACCCAGTGAAGGCACCGCAGACCTGTACCCCATTGCTGCCTCCCTCCTCACTCTGCAGCTTGCACGGGGCAGGATGAATTACTGAAGAAGTAGTGGCACGCAGCGGCATTGCAAGGCTTTCTGCTGCTGAAAACTCTCCTGTCTTGACAGCATGTATCCTGCACCCTTATATTTTGGGTGTCAGGGGCCCTAGAAAGAGCCGGAGGTAAGCGGCATCCCTCTGCTCATCCACCCCTGCTCCTGCCCAGGGCAAGCCACTGTCAACAGACCAGACGCTCAGCGGAAAGGGTGCAAGCATGGGGGTATCCAAGCGTTTCATTCTTCAAACTAAATCCGCTTGGTTAGCACCTGGAACTTGCACTTTTTAATTACTCTCTCAGGGAAGCTTTAGTCAAAAAAAAAAAAAGAAAGAAAGAAAGAAAGAAAGGAGACATCTCCTCTACACTAACTTGCTCTAAAGCCCCCCGGGGACGCAGAGTGGCGTTTTCCCTTATCAGGTTTTAAAATAGGAGCTTCTGCAAAGAATTACAGCCTTCAGCTCACAATTCCCCACCTCCTCCCCCCGGCCCTTGCTGGCACCCCGCCACAGCTCCCTTCACTCACAGCAAACCGAGTCTGCACCGTCTCATCATCCCCATGCCCCTAATGTCCCTGCTGGGGCACAGCTAACCACATTTGCCAGTTTTTCCCAAAATCCATGCTTTTTTTGGGTTCCCTTTTGGGTCCAACACCTTTGCAGAGCAAAAMCAGTATCTTTAAGCGCGCCCATGCACATGCCTATGATCACACCAGCATAGCAAGTGATTAAAAGATGGGTTAGAAGTAACGGTGCTGCACGAGGCAAGGCCCTCAAGCAAGCCAGAGGTGCGGAGAGGACTGCCATGTGCAAAGGCACTGGAAAAGCCTGGATGATCCAGCCTTGCTCCAAAAAGACATGTGGCTGGCGCCTACCAKCACCCCCGGGAGATGTGCAGCAGAGAAGGTGCCCTGTTGGGTCTGAGGACACCACGGGCCATGAACAAAGGAGGAACTGCAACTTATTGCACTTAAAGCCCATTGGAAAAGGATTCAAGGCGATTTTCCTCCCTTTCTACAAATGATGATTTTTCATTAAGRAAAAAACCTGGCTCCTAAAACCGACGCTTTCTGCAGGAGGCTCACAATTTTTCGATGAAACCCCCAAAAAAAGAGAGGAGACGCTTGCTAGAAAGCCCTTGTACATTTTGCAGACACCTTTGACACAAAATGTATTTATTTTTAAGCACACCAAAAAAAAAAAAAAAAAAAAAACCGAAAAAAAAGACCATCAATTTTCCAGCCTTCCAATTGCTTAGCCCCAATTACGAGTATTTTAGCAGCAAGGCAGCTCTCCTCCCCGTCCCGCTGCCTCCACATGCAGCCTGCACACAGGCTAGGAAGCCCTCCTAGATGCTTTCAGCTGAAAGACACCATCCAGGCAAATAAACACCCACACGAAATTGCGTGCTATAGAAAAACGACGTTTAGAGGATGTTGTGATTACAGGGGCAGGCACTCCGGCAGCCGGCACAGCTTTCCAGGGTGGCTGCCGGCTCGGCTCCCACTCGCCAACCCAGGCAGGCCGCGCCGGGGGACCGGTGGCACCGCGTTCCCTGGGGACGCACGGGCCAGGCTGCAGAGCCACAACGCCTTCACCACGGCTTGTAACACAACCGCTGGTTTTGGGTTTCGATCCCTTTGATGTGTCACCGATATCAGGGATGCAGGATGCAGTTTGGGGGAAAAAACAGCRGAATCAGGCAAGCTGTCACCCACACGCCACAGCTCCCCGGAGGGGGCTGCCATCTCCCCAWCTTCAAAGGGCAGCGAGGGTGCTGCCTTCCCACCCCGCTTTCATCTCCCTCATTATCCTCCCCACATCCAAGCAGGGAGCGGGCGCCCGTTGCCAGAGGTTTAATTGCATCCCTGTCTTGATACTCTCCCATCATCCCTTTCCTCCTGAATCTCTGYTGGGGAGGGGCTTGGGGGGTTGTTTTGTGGATTTTTTTTTTCCCCCCATTTCTACTTTTTAATGATCCAATTCCCTTTTATATSAAGCCAAGGACTTCTCCTGAGCGCCTCAGCCCTGGCACAGCCACAGCAAGCTCGGCAGGCAGCCGGCAACGCCAGCAGGCATACTGTCGTGCCATCCTCCGCGAGGCATCCGCAAATTAATCTGGAGAGGTTCCTGTATTCCGAATAATGCCGCGCTCCGGCGAGGAGGGGTGAGAGGGTACCCATCACACGCATCTTGCCTTCCTGACCATGCCAAAAAGGGAGATGGGGATCGGACCCAGCCCTGAAATGCCCCGTCAGCCACCAAATCTCCTTTCCTACCTCCAGTCCTTGGGGCAGGGCAAGAAGCGTGACCCAGATGGGGAAACACCAGGAGTCCGGGCATCCCCGGCCCTGAAGCACCCTTAGACAGACAGACAGACGCTGCTGCCCYGGGGAGGGAGCTCAGCACAAGTCCCCGAGCAACATCAGCAACCCCAGCACCCTGGGGACAGGTCACCCCGGCAGTGCCTTGTCCCAGCAAGGGATAAAACCTCGTTTTGGTGCAAACTTCACCATTCTTGCAGCCAAAGGCATGAATTCTCGCCACTTCGGATCACCCAGAGCTGCTCCCACCTCGGGGCCAYGCGCTCGCCCAACCTAATTACAAGCAGCACCCGCCTCGTTGCGTTGTTTCCGTATTTCAGCTCTGTATGGGCAGAAACTCATGAGATAAACATGAGCTTCCCAGCATCTGGGTTCGCATCCTGCGGGTAACGGGCTGCCCCCCTCCCCAGCGTGCAGAGGAAAGAGGCTCCGGCTCCTTGTGATGCAGCCGGTTAATTAAACCAGCCCTTCACCTCYGGAGGAATGGGTTTAGATCCGCCTTGGGACATATGTAAATTAAAGTCAGCGGCTTCTGAGCCCAGCCCGCCATGGTTTATTTATGGAGGCAAAGTAAAATTCGGTGTGGTTTTTCCCCTTCTCAGGGTTGGGTTTTTTTTTTTGGCTCTTATTCTCACGGATGAGAAATAAATTGAAGCGAGAAGGCACGGGGCAGGATTTCAAAGGCGCTTGCGGGGTAAGGAGCTGCGCGAGGCCAATTAGAGGCAACAGGGTGTGGGTGCACCTGCGTTCGCCTCTCCCRAAAATCCGATCCTTCATCAGCCAAGGATTTGCTCCCCTGGGGCRGATCAAGGTGCTCGCAGACCAAGCCATGCACACTTGGCTGCAAGCAAAACGCAGCCGATGCTCACCCAGAAGCAGCGTTTCTCCTCCAGGACGGCGGGCTTGGGAAAATTAAGGCTCTCTGCATGCAGAAGAGCTTTGACACCAACTGTTTAGCTGGTATCATGACCCTAAACAACAAGTTTAAGCCTAGAGCAGGGCATGGAAGCAGCTGGTTTGGGCTCCCACGTGCCCTGCCGCTCGCTGCCTGCAGCACCCGTCTTCCCAACAGGTCCACACTTGCCCATTTAATCACCACTCTGGGCTTGACTTTCTCTGTTTTTCATGGTTGGGGGGATTTTGAAGGTCTAAAGAYGAAATCTGTCCCAGATCCATTTGTTGGATGAGAAAGGAGAGAGCAATGCACGCCCTGGGCAGACGGTGCCGCGGGGCTGCCAGCTCGCCRCAGAGCAGGGAAACTCGCTTTGCTCTCCAAAACAGTCAACGGGGGAAAAAAACCCAACACTTCTCAAGGTCACTTTTGCAAATCACGTTTCTCCCACTCGGGTTTTGCTCTGCTTTAGTTTCCACTTTGCAYCAGCCCAAGGCTGCCTGGTCTCAGGCCACAGCTCCCCCACCACTGGCAGCTTCTCATAGAAATAATGATGCCCAACCTTCTGCTCCAGCACTTTTGCATGTGAAATCAGGGGTGAAACGTGGCTGGTGGGCACGTGGCGCAGCTCGTGGAGACCCCTCCCCCAGCCCATTTCCATTTCTCCCCAGTGTTTCAGGTCTTCCCCCTTGGRAATTAAAGCACCACTACGGAGAAGAGGAGGGAGGCGTTACAGGGAAGGATGAGGCCGGCACTGCCTCTCCGAGCACCCACTTTCAGTGACCAAACACTAACTAATTTGACCAAACGCTAGACAATTCACCCACGTACGCAGGAAGGTTTACRGTGGAGCGACTGGCGGCCACGTGCCCACGGCAGCGACTGGCACTGGATGCTCCTCACCATCCTAATGCTGCCTGGGTTTGTTATTCTGAGTCAACAAATGAATGGGGATGAAGTTCTCAGCAATGATTTGAGGCTGTTTAACCTTCTTATACTCTTCTCTAAAAACATATTCAGCAGCTGCAGCCTGCCACGGGCTCTCCCCTTTGCCGAGGCTGTCAGCCCTGCGAGCAGGACAGGGCTGGGCTCGTCGCTGCTGCCCCAAACCCTCGCGGGCAGTAGGGCCGGGGCGGTCGGGAGCTATCTGAATAGTAGCTGCAAATTAAATGCCACGACACKGGTCTCCCTGGGGACGTGATGGAAGGAAAGGGGAGATCGATTTGCTAGTAAATAGACAGTGGTGTCCAACCCCCTACTCCTGGGCTTCCCCGCCCCGACCGGCACTATATGAACATTTACATCTCTGCTGTACGTTAAAACCAGAGCTAAGGGGCGGGGAGCAAGCCAAGAAATCCATCCTGCGCCGGCAATGAAAAACAATTTAAGAAGAGAAAGTGTGAGGAGGACAGGCACCCTGCCAGGGAGCTGGACGGCACCGGGACCAGAGGGGCCGGGGGAAGCCCTGGGGCTCCAGCAGCAGGGCAGGAAAGCCGAGGTCTGCCCAGGAGTTTCGGAGGCTGCTCCCGTCCAACCTCCAGCACTCCCAGCCCTGCCACTTCACCCATTTTTAACGAACAGGGTGGTTTATCACAGCTGGGTGCCCCAGGCACAACTGTAATCTGGATTTCAGGAAACCCTTGCAACCTGGGGCACGCCTGGTTTTGATGAGGGTGAAATAACTAAGACTGAGCTTAGGGCGGCTGGTGCCGCTAAGGCAAGCGTGCTCATGTGCCGCCTTGGCGATGCTGACGTGCATCTGGTCAATCAGGCCAAGCAYGAGCCAGAGAGGGGACCACCAGGACCGGTCCCGGTGAGCAGATGCGTCCCCAGCACTGCAATGTCACCTGCAACGAACCTCCCAATGAGTTTGGAGCAAACAACTGTGGGGATCAAGATTCAGGCCAGGACTCATGTCCCAAAAACACAAGCYCCAGAAGATGTTCTACTCCCACCCCAGGCATCGGCCTTGATACAGGAGTCACGGAGTGAGATTATTTCCCCTGTGAACTGCAGCAACGTGAGACTCCAGGAGTCGATGGACACAGACTGGAAGCCATACAGAAGAGCCGATACTTTCATGTACCACGTAACCCAGCCCATCACGTTCACCCCTCAATGCCTACGTGAGCTATCGAGCCACCTAATGAGCAGGAAAGCGAGCTGCCACAAATACTCATGGTGGATCTCAGAGAGTAGCTCTTCCTCCAGGTACAGAGGTGCTGGCAAGGGCTGTAGTTAGATGAAAATGATGCAGAGCTCTCCCCAGGGATTTCGGGAACCACCAATGTCACTCCGTAACTCCAGCCCCTCTTCCGACCAGGAAATCGGGGCTGCATCACCCCTGGGCTCCCYAAAGCACAAACCCCTCCTGGCTGGGAAGCAAACATCTCCCGCTCCTAATAGGAACTAATTAAGCACCTCTTCCTCCTTTGCCAGCTCACGCCACACAGTATCCCCTCAATCTAGAGAACATCAAGTGCTTATTAATTACGTCTGAAGTGGTTCCTCGTTAGCGCTGACGCCGCGAAGGATGAGTCACCCCCAGGTTGGGGGAGAGCTTCAGCCGCGGGGCCAGGCTCGTGCTGCTGGCACGGGGATGCCGGCACAGGCACAGACACGCGGATACATGGCTTCCTTGTCTCTGTGCCGCGGCGCTGGAGGACATCATGCCTTGGGTTGCACTGGGGTGGTGGGATGCCCCATCATGGAGCAGGACCCCCCCATCCTGGCGGAGATGAGCCTTGGGGGCTGCGGTTTGGCCGACTGCTTGAGGACCATGCCCAGGGATGGATTCGGCATGGGAGGAGGGATTCGGCAAGGGGAGGATGTCCTGACCAAGGCGCAACCGCTCTCCCACATCCCTCATCCACCTCAAAAGCCCCATGCATGGAATTAATTAGAAAAGTAATCCTCCATACAGAACAAGCCATAATTACTACTCCTTGGAGGAAAGGCGCCTTCCTACCCAGCCACGGAGAGGAGAGGGGAAACACGGCACCGACCAGGGGACCAGAGGCACCAGCTGCTCCTGCCCTCACACTTGCCCGCACACGGCCCCTGGGAGACCGACTCCATCACCCCACGCAGGCACRAGCAAAGCGCTCCCTTTCCACCCCCGGGGGTGGCATTTTCGGCAGCAAGCCGTATTTCCCACAGCCAGGTGCAATTTACTATTATTTCTGTATGCGAGCATCACTTAGATATACTTTCTACGATTTCTCTCTCTTTTAATAACACCTCCTTTCCCACCCCAGGCAGTTAAACGGTGCCCGCTGCCATTGACCTGCCGTGTTCCTGCCAAGCGGCTCTTATCAGCCCTGATCTCCTGGAGCCAGAAAATGCCTAAAAAGCAATTTCTGAAAGTTTTACCCGACCCCCTTCCACTTACTTATTTTTCTCCATCCATGCTCTCCCTCTCCGCTATACTCTTAAAATTTTCCCTGCCCAAACTGCTCACTTCCAAGCACCTTTTCCCAGTAAGCTGCTGGCTGAGTCCCCACCTCACTGCCTTCATCCCAGTGCTGCCCAACTTTCCAGTATAACAGCATGGGAAAGCATAGGGGACCACAGAAATTTTGACTTTCCTTCCCAATTTCCCTCTCTCTGCATATGGCTGAGCTTAAAAACTCTTCCCAATCCCATTCCAGCTGGCAGGAGAGCTGGTCCTGGGAGCATCCCAAACCCCCGGCAGCCGAGCCCAGCTGCCACCAGGCGCCGCGACGGCCGACAGCGTTCGCTACAAAAGAAATATCTTGGAAAAAAATTTCTTTCTCGTGGCACTTGGGCTCCACTACCAGATAGAAATAGGAAGCGGGGAAAGATGAAAAAGTGAAAATAACAGACAGGCTCCTCGGGCAGCGCATCGCTGCGGTGCCAGGGACAGAGGAGAGAAGACCATGAGGAAGATGGAACAGTTGGATCCCCTTCCATGTCCCTCACCCTTTGAGGTTCTCCTGCACCCACCAATGGAAAATTTGGCCAGGACCAAATTTCCACTCTCTCCTCCCTGCACGAAGCTGGCTTGCCAAAGATGCTCGGTCCCAAGGGCAGAGCCCGGCTTGTGGATCAAGACCAAAGGGAGGAGGTGGAGAAGATGTTCATCCTACAGTGGACATGCTGGTGTTTTGGAGACCCCACACACTGGACCCACTCAGCACAAACCAACTGTGATCCCAGCCTGCAAGTTCAAAGGAGAGTTCAAAGCAGACAACAGGTTACAGTAATTCGATGCAACTCGGCATCAATATAATTACCATCAGGTCATTGTTGGTTGCAAGTGTTGCTGGATGGAGAGAAGAGCAGCTTGACACAGTTTCCAGGCTGAAGCATGAGGGTGGAAAGCTATGGCAGGTCATCCTCCACAGCTCGCTGACAAGCGAGATGGAGCTGGAGCAGGCAGCATTCCAACGGCTCAATGTCGAAGTGGAAACCAGCAGTGAGTGGTGTCCCTCAAAGATCCACACTGGGACCAGTACTATTTAATATCTTCATCAACGACATAGACGGTGGAATTGAGTGCACCCTCAGCAAGTTTGTAGATGACACCAAGCTGAGTGGAGCAGTTGATTCACTAGAGGGAAGAGATGCCATCCAGAGGGATCTTGACAGGCTTGAGGAGCGGGCCCACATGAACCTCATGAAGTTCAACACAGCCAAGTGCAAGGTCCTGTACCTGGGTCAGGGCAACCTCCAGTATCAGTTCAGACTAGGGGATGGATGGATGGATTGAGAGCAGCCCTGGGGAGACGGACTTGGTGGACTGGTGGGTAACAAACTGCACATGCRCCGGCACTGTGCGCTKGCAGCCCAGAAGGCCAAGAGTATCCTGGGCTGCATCACAACAAGCGTGGCCAGCAGGTCGAGGGAGGCGATTCTGCCCCTCTGCTCTGCTCTGGTGAGACCCCACCTGCAGTGCTGCGTCCAGGTCTGGAGCCCTCAGTACAAAAAAGACCTGGACCTGTTGGAGCGAGTCCAGAGGAGGGCCATGAAAATGGTCAGAGGGCTAGAACACCTCTGGTATGGAGAAAGGCTGAGAGAGTTGGGGTTGTTCAGCCTGGAGAAGAGCAGGCTTCGGGGAGACCTTACTGTGGCCTTTTAATATATAAAGGGGGCTTTATATATTGAGAAAAACAGAGAAAGACAGAGAGACACTTTTTACTAAGGCCTGTAGTGACAGGACAAGGGGAATGGTTTTAAACTGAAAGAGGGTAGGTTTAGGTTGGACATAAGGAAGAACTTTTTTATGATAAGGGTGGTGAGACACTGGAACAGGTTGCCCAGAGAAGTTGTGGATGGCCCATCATTGGAACTGCTCAAGGTCAAGCTGTTTAGGGCTTTGAGCAACCTGACCTAGTGAAAGATGTCCCTGCCCATGGCAGGGGGGTTGGACAGGATGGTCTTTGAAGGTCCCTTCCAACCCCAACTGTCCCATGATTCTATGATTCCTGCACCGGCTCATCCCCGTGCTGCGGCAGGGAAGCAGGCAACCAGCTTACAAGCTCCCAGCCTGGGAAAGGACCTTCTGCAAATGGCATGAACACGTTGGCACTGTCTGTGTTGGTGCCACTACCGGGGACAGGAGAGGGGCCCAAGGCTGCAGGGTGGGACAGCACCCACTAACCCCACCCCTGAGCACAGCCAGCTTCTCCCTGCCAAAATCCCCACCCGTGTCACACACCGGTGGTAGCAACAAGTGGGCAAAAAAAAAAAAGTAGTCTCCTCCATCCTCAACATCTGTTACACATAAGTCAAAGCCACCCGAGATTGCAGGGATTTACTGTACGTAGGCAGCTCTGGAAGCTTTTCTTAGCTGTGAAACATAATTTGCACCTTGAGTTCTCTAAGAATAAGTTGTCTTAAATAATAATATGCGATTAAGAGCTCATGAGCAGATCGGATGTGGAGGCAGGAGGTCTGTGATAGCTCCCGGTCTCACCCTGTCACCCTCGTCCCAGCATTGCCATCCCGCTGCGAGCGCCGGCCCTGCTCGCCCAGCATGCTGAAACAGATGCCCGTGGCAGACCCGGGAGATTTGGGTTTAAGCCAGAAGATGACGGTCCCCGGCAGCACCCAGACAGGCAGAGAACCTTTTTGCCCTGCCCAGAACCATTTCAAGCTTTCAGACATATTCCCCATTTTGCAACAGAGCAAAACCCACCAGCATCAAAGTAATCCCTGCTCCCGAGGAGGGCGACCGTTTCCCTCTGCGCCACGGAGGGGACACGCATGGCGGCACGCATCAACCCATCCCAAAGCTACGTCCAGGGCAGGTTTATCGAGCGATTGGTTTTAAGCGCCTCGGTGACATCACGCCTGGATGCAGATAGGTACTATAATATAGTAAAAAATAAAAAAATAAGAAAATCAGATCAAAATAAGTCGATAACAAGTCTCACCTCACAAGGAATTTACCCTCCAGGCTGCAGACCCAGCAGAGGAAAGCCGGTCGAGCTAGGGTGGAAATTCAATTCCTAATTCCCCTCGTATATCGGTTCCCCAGGACACCTCTGCTTTTACGTACAAGTTTTAGACAGCAAAGCCCAGAAACGAGACCTGAGGTCGGAGCCCTCTGCCTCTGGCATGGCACACAGCCCCATGCCCTGGACTTCGCAATTCTCAGCCAAAACAGCAAGGCRAGGGCGAAGCTTTGCCCGCACCGACCAGAGCATCATCCCGGAGGGGCCCCAGGGAGCAGTGAGATGAGGGCAGCGTTAGCCCAGGCATCGCTCCCTGCTCACGGGGATGCTGCTGCCCGGAGGTCAGTGATGACCACGCAGCATGTGGCCACGCCAAGAGCACTGAGGTGACCAGCTCCCACCCCCAGCCCACAGCTCCCTCCTTCCTAAAAACCATTTTCATACGATAAGTATCGTACAAGCAGGTGAGTCCTGGGCTTAACATGAAAACTAGGCAATGCAGTTCCACCCCATGCCATTAATTACATTTTCTCAGTTGCTGCTCGCTGGGCAAGGCTCCCCTGGGAGCCCCAGGTGGGGGAACACCAATTCTCTCCTCGTGTGGGTTTGCACATCTTAATTTGAGGCGCCCACAACTGAATATTTAGCCTGGTTTGACGCTCCGACAGACAAGGCGTGGATCATTTCTTGGCCACGAGTCTGCTGCACCGGCTGAAGACGGATGGATTTTCCCATGGCTCCTCAGGCCTCCTTCGAATCCCTACTTAAGTGCGCGAGCGATGCTTTGATTTAATCACTGCGCTCCTGCTCTCAACGCATCCTCTGAGATACAAGACACCGGGCGTGACAAATGACCACTTTTAAAACACTCGGAGCTAACACTGACGGCACCACTCCATTTGTCACCGTCTGGGTGCAGAACGACCCGGGTAGCAGACGCGGGGGTTTGGAGAGGGCGGAAAATTAAAACCTCAGTAATCTGCRCTGATTAGTTTTCTTTTTCCCTCACCCTGGTGGGCTCCATCCTTCCTCTGCACAGACCCGCGGTGCCCCAGGTCCCAGTTGGCAAGTCCAACCCATGCAAAACTCCTCTGATGGCCAGGGGAAAGCAGGGCGAGGTGCAGCGGCGTGACTCGCTCCACCCAGTCCACGGGTTTTTCACAGCTTGCATTTACGTCATTCATTAAAACGTCATCAGCGAAGGCCTGTTTCCCAAAGCAGAGATCGCAGGAGACCTGCAAAGCCCGACTGCAACCCCCGGGCACGGCTCCCAAACGATGCCCTGCACAGGGGAGTGCCAATGAGTTATTTCATGGCTTGYGGGGGGGGGAAACTTCTTTTTTTAATTATTATTACTAGCCATCAGAGGTTAAAAAAAAACAACTCCTTTTTTTATTATTATTACCAGCCAGCTGGGTTAAAAAAAAAAAAAAAAAAATCTTTTTTTTTATTATTATTACTAGTCAGCTGGGAGACATGCTGGCTCCTGAAGAGCTCGCCATGGGCTGTACGATGCAGCCCCAACCATGGATGAGATCCCCAACCCAAACAGCAGCAAAACAGCACCGGCTGGAGCCGTTCCCAGAAGAGCGCTCTCGTGACTTTAAAAACAAAAAGGAAAAAGTTACAGAAAGGCTTTAAAACTCCCCGGGGCTGAGTCACTGGGTTTGCCAGGTGCTGGCTGTTTGCAAACAAGGGTGGGAACAACACGGGCGCTGGACGCGGGCCAGATCCTGCACTTCCTCGCGGCTCTCCCATTGTGCGGGAGAACAATCCCTGCTCCGGCTGGAGAGCAAAGGGCCTTTGACACGATGGCGGCAGCGTGGGAGCCGATTCTCCTGGGCTGGTGTAAGCGGATGAGGTTAGGAAAGTTGGGTGGGTTTTGCAGCCCCACCGCCGCAGGGATGCTCACGGATCCGTGCCCACGGCAGCTCCTGCAAGCGCACACGGAGCCTTGCACCCCAATATCCCCAAAAAAGATGAGCTTCCCCGAGCACTTTAGCTACCGCAGAAAGTTTCCTAGATGGACCATTAACAAGCCAAGGGTGTGGAAGCAGATTTATGCCCCCATTTGTAAACAGGCTCATGAAAAGACCCTTGAGGGGAAAAAAAAAAATAATAATTCAGCGGGGCATTTTTCTTCCTCTTTTAAGACTGGAATTGATATAACACTCAGAAGTTCTCATTATGGTGGGGGAAATACATAAACRGCCCACGGCACAATTTGAGGAGGAAAAAACAATGATATGCAGAAAAATAATGCCACACATCCCAGCTCAGAAGCCGTTCCCTGWTCCCTCCGAGGCCACGTGCTGCGCGGTGCGGCTGGGGCAGCCCAGCCCTGCGGTGCTCGCCCGGCCTCCACTCACGCCTCCCCTGGGGCATTTTCCATGATTCTCCTTCATGTCTCCTTTGGAAGGGGCTGGATGGCAGGGATGACCCCGTACCTCGCAGACCCCACTCGGGATTTGGGGGACAGAGCCAGCGAGCGGTGGCTGCGGTACCTGAGGCTCCCCGCCGGCAGCAGCCAGGACGCACGGTMCTTCCCCACCCCTGCGCAGGGGGAGAGAAAAGGGCCCGAATCCACAGGAGGAACATTTTGGCTAATAATGTCTAATTAAGATTTCCATTAAAACCCATCACACTCAATTAGAAAAAAAATTCAACAAGGTTTTCCTGGACATTTTCCTTGTGAAATTATTACGGGGGTTAATGGATACCTTCATTAAGGTGTAATTTAAGAAGAATCACACTACTTTACTTTTTTTTTTTTTTTTTTTTTTTTTTTGAGGCACGGTGATTCAAATGCTTCTCCTCCGCAGCGTGGCCGTGGTAAAACTGGGCTGCCTGTTCCACCCAGTGGTGGAAGCAGGGAGATCGCTGCCAGGCGAAGGCAAAGCCCCTGCAACAAAGGGGAGCATCCCTCCATCCCTCCGGCATCACCGCCTGGGAGAACTCCCGCTTCCCAGAGCAGCCCAGCCACGGAGAACAGTTTGGGCTGACGCAGGATGGGAGAGGGAGAARAAAACCTGATATTGKRAAAARAAAAAAAAAAAAAAAAAAAAAAAAGAAAGTAGGAAAAGGCCCATTTTGAGCGGTCTGAGGTTTGTTGCTCAGCTAAACCCGGAATAAAACACCCCCTGGACATCCCCGCCACCGWTAGGGGTGGAAGATGCCCCGGCTGCACAGATGCTCTCACTTCAGTCTAAAAGCAGCTTTTTTGATGGTTAGTGTCTGCCGGGTGCCCAAGCGCCGGGGGAGCAGAGGCGCAGCAATGCCCAGGGAGGAGGAGACCCRCCACAGCCCCGGCATGCCGGCACGCTGCCCAGCCACCCCACCTTGGGATGCTGAACAGGACAAAAGCTTGAAATCCTACTTCCAAACCCGCAGAGAAACATTTTCCTCACAAAGCCACCTAAAGCATCCTGAGCATCAGCTGCAGCCGCAGAGACAACCTTGCACCCCAGCTGCCGGGCAGCCATCCTGCCGGTGCATCAACCATGCGTCCACGGGTGCGGATCGAGACGGAAAGGTTTTGAAACAAGCTAGTTGACCTCATCCTGGTCCTCTGGAAAGAGCTTGAGGAAGCACTGACAGTTTTTAAGCCCAACTATTTAAGATCACAGGCAGGGGTCTCCATGGGCACCCCAGCCCTCGATGTGCCTACCCCGCTCGGGGATGCTGCCAGCCCCRCCAGGCCCCCTGCCCTGGGACAGGGCCAGGCGCCAGTGTGCCACTGCACCCCGGGGGACACCGGWGCACCCCTCTGCCGGCCACCCTCACCGCCAGCCGGTGCAACACCCGCAGCCACCAAACCAGGGATGGGGAGAGGGATGCACTTCCCAGCGAGCTGGGACACCACAGCTCTGTTAAACCAAATCCAAGGGCGGGCAGGAGAAGCACTTTCTTTTTACCTCTTTGTTTTTCCCCCTCTTGTTTTAGAGGAGAAAGCATTCAAAAAGGGATCACTCATGGGTCGGGCAAGCCGGAATAAGATGCCGGAGAGGAAGCTGCAGGGAGGCAAGARGCAACGGGGTTGGCATAGAGGCTGGAAGAGAGATGCTTCCCAGCTGTGGGGAAATACATGGACCAGCAGCATGGAGAAAAAAAGAAAAATAAAACCACCCCAAAAAGCAAAAAAGGGCCTTTCTGCAGCCCCTGCAATGCTTGGCATGCCCACCCTGACCCAGGCATCAGGGTGGCTGGGCACGGAGCTGCAGCACCCTGGGATGGGTACACCCCAAAGCACGGGGGAGCAGGGTCCCGTGTCCCCGCAACACGGCGAGGCAGCCCATAACCTCCCTTGCTGCCATCTGCCCATGGGACAAAACCGGTATCACCCTCCTCACCCAAGCAAACCTCTCCTGGGTGCCCCAACACGGTACAGGGGCACTAGGACAGACCACGGCGCAGGGAAAAGGCAGGCAAAGGCACAGCCAAAGAGACCGAAAAGATTCAGTTCTCAGCACAAGCAACGTTTTGATTGGGAAAACTTGATGTCTCCCTTATTTTAAGTGTTCGCAAATTATTCTACTACTAATTACAAAGTGTTCATAATTATTATTAAAAAACCCCCCACTTTATAAATCCTGCACTTTGCTATTGTTTCCAGCCTTCTGTGATGGTTAATGGAGGAAATCAATAATTCTTGCCAGGGCTGCTCAGCAGGAGGGGAGGATAACGGAGCAACCAGCGCGGGGCCGCTTGCTCCTTGATATTCAACTGGTGCGATGTGTGCCCCCCACTGCCCCTTTCCCAAATCCAGCCCTCCACGCACAAGGCAGGAGGGAAGGACAAACGGAGAAAGGAGWCAAAGAAACCAAAGGGATGAACAAGGCCAAAATAAACCCACACACAGCTTTGGCAAAGGCTCGGCACAGCCCGGCACATCGGTCRGCAGCTGAAGAAGGGCTGGGGGACCTGGAGGCAGATGGGGTAGGGGACCGACTGCCTTGTGGAAAGCCAGGGATGCCTGGCTGTAAGGGTGCTCGAAGCGCGGCCCCTGCATCGCGGGCATCGCAGCCCAGCTTTGTTCTTATTTTGTGAGGGTTTTGGTTTTTTTTTTTAATTTTGCCATCCCTGCTAGCTCAGAKTTCCAGCCATTGCAAGCAACCAGGTCGGGTCATTATCCCGAGCCACAGCAGCTTGGAGGCTCCCAACCACGCTACGACAGGCAGGAATTTGCCAGGAGGGGAAAACAAAAGCAAGACAAGCCCACGAAGCAGCAGGACCGCTCTCTCGTCCCTTCTCCCTGGGTTTATAAATACAAAGTAAAAATTCAGCACAAAGCTGACTTAGATCCAGACTCTCTCCTTCGCTGGCTTCTCCATGCAACTGAGTTATCACCTGGAACTGGGAAGGTCAGGAGAAAGTCAGCGTGATTCCAGTAGACACAAATTCAGTGCCCCATGCCCAGAGTCAAAAGGGATAAAAGCTGAAAGACCCACAACTGCTGTCATTCTAGTGAGGGGTTACCTTGCTATCATTAGGTTTCAGAGTGAAACACCAGCAGAGAAAGGGTTTAATAATCTTCCCCGAGGAGAACAAGCAAAATCCACTCAGCATGCTCATCCAAGGTCTCGAACGATTTCCCCGGCCTCCCAACGATCCCCGCTCCTGCTTTTCCTCCCACCTCCTCCCCAGCACRATGATGCATTGCACCTTGACCACGCAAGGAAGCCATAAAGCAAGGCTGAGGGACGGGGCAGAGCAAGACGAATGGATTTAATATCAACCCGAATGGAGCGTGGGCTATCACACCAAATGAATTATTCATTTTGGATTCAATAACAGCCTCCATTTCGCATTGGCCCACAGCTCTCACRGGCACAACGTGCCAAAGAGGACGGGGTAGGCAGTCCCACTGGGTTTTCTGATACGGCGTGCCATCACCCAGCTGACAGCAACGCGGCTTCGCACCAGCCAGGAGGTCTGTGACAAACCCCAACCAGCCTGGGATGGAAACAAATAACGGGGCGTATCAATAAAGAAAATCTCTCTCCCTCCCACCCCCACCTTGGCGTTGTGGTGGTAATGACCCTCCATCACTCTCACCCTAAAACACGACGATAATCTCTTCGGGACTGGAAATACCCCCAATGAAGATTGCATTCTGCCTGTGCCTTTCGTGAACGGTTAAGTGCCGATAAAAGCTGGTATTAACGAATCCCTCAGCGGCCCCGAGCTCTGCTCTCAGCACAAAAACCGCTCCGGTCTAATAGCCCCATGACAGGCACAACCTCTATCCCAGGGGGTGGGAGGGATGAGAGAGGGCTGGGGGAGCTAAACAATTCAACCCTATTTTTTTTCCCACCGCTGAGGAATTAGGCCCATTTTCTCAGCCTTAAAATACCAAGGGATTTTTTTTTTTTTTTTTTCCTTGGTGACAATTCCTCCAGCTTGTTAAGTGGCTTATCTCAGGTTGACAAAGGCTTTGAGCAGACGTGAGGAGTGTGTGCCTCCCGGGAGCCGGGGTACGATCCTGGCAGCATCCCTGCGAGGCAAACCCAGCGGGTGAACAAGGCAGGGGAATACGACCCTTTCAAAAGCACAAAGACAAATAGAAAACCAACGAATTATTATTTCTAAACCTCGCTATGTGCCATCTCCTGCCCGCTGAGTAGGAGCACGGCTGGAGATGGGCGCTGTGGCACAGAAAACTCAACAAATTCCCAATGCACAGCGGTCTGCTTGGTGCAGCTTTGATGSCATGAATACATCGTGGCCGTTCTGGGGTTTGCACAAGAAAAGGAAACAAAAAAAGCCACAGAGACGGGTCTAACGCCCACCCTAAGCAGGTTTGCTCCCACGCCTCTCATGTCCTGCTGTCCTCCATCCTCTGCCCTGCCCCAAACTACGAGCACTGGGTAGGTGCAACACGCTCCTCCTGGGGGGTTATAAGCATTCAAGACCCCAACTTCCTCCACCAYGCTAGTCAGCGGTGGGCAGAAAGGTCAACATCACCAAAACCTGTGGCAGTTTTACATTATCATTGTCTTCCTGCATTTCTGGCAAAATGACATTATTTTCCAATTCCTGTCTTTAGCTAAAATTAGTATTTATTTTTCCATGAYGAGAAAATGTCATTTTGCCATAAAACCATGTGCGCTTTCTGTTTGTTTATTCAATAGCAGAGGAACGTCTTGCCAGAAATGCTCCGGTTTGCGAAGAGCCCTCCCTCCGACGGAGCGCTTCAGCTCCTCACGGGAACAGACCATCTCCTGGYGGGAACAAAACCACGTTCACTGTCAACCGTGAAACTCAAAGGAATCCACCGGCAATGCTGCCCAATGTGAAAGCAAGCCACGAGCGCACGGACTCTGGTGGTTTCCCAGCTGTCACAGCCCTGGCACGGGAAAGCATCGCCGTCCCCACCTTGGCCAGGCRGGAATGTGGTTTTTCACGGTGAAAACCTACGCAAGTTCCCAGGCTTAAAGCAAATGAACAAACAAGTTTCTCCATAGCCTGGATCCCAGCTTTGCCATTTTCATATATCYAGAGTTACAGGTGGAGAGGAAACACCGTAGTGGCCACCCCAAGGAGCATCACAGCCAAGYCTGGTGCTACACGTGCTGCCACCTGCACCAAAAGAGGTCTAAGTCAGACCTCTTCCCATCACCCCCTCCCAAAACCAGCCCTAAAGCACTTTGACACCTGCCTTTGACCTTCTCCTTCTTCCCAACCCTTCCTTGACCTGGTGGTGCCCACCTTCTAGAAGCTATTTGGAAAGTGCCGATGAAACTGGGTTAGCTTCTCATGCAAAAAGCCCTCTCCTCTTCCCTCCTTCCAAGCAGGGTGCAAAAACAATACCTTAATTTGGGAAGGGAGAAGGAAAGGGCAGTGAGTAAAGCTAACAGGAAAAAAAATAATCCTCCAACGGTATTTGGGAAATATTCATCAGAACAGCGAAAGGAGATGGAAAGCAGCRAGCGCTATTTCCATATTTATAACCCCGTGCTGCGGAGGACACCAGCAGGCAGCAGCATGCTGGCGGCGTGGCTGGGGGAACCCAAAAAAACAGAAAAAAAATTCCAATTAATGCCAAGAATCAGAGCGGCTTCACTGCAGTCGGGCCTGACGGCGGCTGCCCGGCTCCCGCAGCTTTGCTGGGGAAATAACGAGGCAGATGAAAGTGGCTCAGCCGGCAAGCGCCGGCCTGCGCGGCACTTTGAAGACAGCAGATCACAGAGGCGGCTTCCAGCGGGCTCGTGGCGGCAGCTGCACCGGCAGCCGCATCCTCGCCACGCTGCTCGCCGAGTTTGGCCGCTGTCCGGAGCACAGCGAGAAGCCACAGGTTGACCACTGCTCCCAAATCCCTGCCTTGTCCCCGGAGCAAAACCGCTTCAGGGCAGGTAAACAGTGCAGAGCCGATTTCAAAACAGACATTGCCCGAAACAGCTTGTTTGGGGATGGACATTTTGTTAAGCAAAGCTTAAAAACAACAAAAGCGCCTTGTTACCCAAAGCCAACCTTACCTTTGCAAGCCACGTTGTTCTCCGGCTCGTAACCAGCCTTGCACGTACAGCGGCCGATGGGGACCATCCACTCCCCGTCCCCGTTGCAGTACAGTTTGATGGGCACATCCACCTCCTCGGCGTTGGGGATGCAGGTGCCGCGGGCAGTCACTAGAGAGGTGCTCTCCGCTCCTGTCATCGTCTCCGGGAAGATGGCAAAGTTCTGCACCACGCTGGGGCACTTCTTGAAGAAGACCCTGACAGACAGCAGAGACATACAAGCCCCGTAGTCCTGGAAAGCCAGGTAAAAGCCATTGCGGGTCAAGGGCCCAAAACTTCTCACTTCYGTATTCACCTTCATCAACCTGCCACCAAAGTCCACCTGGGAGAAGCTCTCGTCAGCAGCAATGGTGTCCACTTTGAGGTAGGGTGCCTCTGTCCAGAAGGCGGACTTCTTGGTGGCAATGACAGAGTCTGTCTCGTAGTAGTAGAGGTTGAAGGTCTCCTTGCAGGAGCCGGGGACATTGGGGAGGCTGCTGCAGTCCCGCACAGTGAARCGCATCTCGGTGTAGATGCGGTGAGCTCCACGCCGGTTGATGAACGTAGTGAGGAGCCAGTTGTTCTGGTTGGGCTCGAAGACGTTGCACACCTGGTACGTACGGATGGTGTTGAGGTTTTCGTCGTAGCCACTGACTTCTTCCCACTGCAGAAAGGAGAAGGGAAAGGTGCCGTGAGAGGGTGGCGGAGGGACCAGCAGTGGCCCGTGAGCCACAGAGGTGCCGCTCACCCTGCACAGGACTGGGCTGGAAGGAGAATCCCAAAGTCCCAAAGGRGGGCAGAGACATGGTCGTGGACACACGACGTGATGCATATGTTTCTCCATACGTTATGGAGAAACACCACCTGGGTCAGCACCAGAAGAAATCCTCACCCTCTTGCCCCTGCCCAGGCATGCCTGCTCCCTCTCCCCATTGCTCCCAGCTGATGCTAAAACATCTTTTCCACRCGGGCAATCACCTTAGCTGCCCTGGAGAGGATGTAAAAAAGGGAAGAAAGAYGGTCCAGGCACCCGAAGGCAGGAGGGAAAGCAGCTCACAAGGCTATGGCTTCATTAAAGCCCGAGTCAGCACGTGGGCTGGAGAATGAGCCTGACCCCAGGCTCTCGGCACAATGGGATCATTTCCCCCGGCAAAGAAAACTAACTAAATAAAACATTACCGCCGCGGAGAGAGAGAATATGGATTTGCAATTCGATTTATAGAAGGGCATTAATATAATCCAGGCTACAATTTCAATTAAGGGACAGCRGCAAACTGTGAATAGTCTATGATGGCATTAGAGTCCTACAGACAGATTTACAACCTCATAATCCATTCATTTTAACTAATCCATGTTTACAGTCTCCTCATAACAGCATTATTCATATGGCAATCTTTAAGCAGCACTCTGAATATCATGCATAATTTCCAGGAGCGATGCTATAGCAGCGCTCACGCGCGTTTGTGCTTACATGGGGGCACAACAGCAGACGGGTGATGCCAACCCGCCCCGTCACGTTGATTCTTCCCGAAGAGCTGATGCACCATGACCAACCCTGCAACCTTACAGATTTTGCCCTCTTCCATTTTCCGTTAAACAACCACGTTCCTCACCTGCTCCCCAATCTTCCCCCYTTGTAAACCACAGCCCTGATGTAAAAAAAAATGCAGGTTTTTATTTTGTTTTCAAAGCAGGGTCCTCTACACAAGCACAGCGGAAAGTTTGCTCCTGGGTCCACCTACTCAGCTCTGCTAAGTTTAAGCAAAGATCACAGCTCAAGGTTGCACATTGTTGTTAAGCAATGTTTACCAAACCAGCAGTAAAACCTCACGCATCCAGCCGAGCACTCTCCCTTCTCATCCCACGCCGCAAAAGCACTGCAAAACCCCCTCTCCACCCTGGGCAAGACGTGCGGATTCAATGCCCTTTCATTACCAGACACCTTTTCACACGAGAAAGCTGCAAGGTCCTCCCCGACCGAGGGGGTTGGCATTGGACCTGATCTGCTATCCTTTTATTCACGGTGCCCATCAGGGAGCCGGCTCTCTCGCCAGCTCCTTCCACCGAGCATCCCCTGTGCTTTGCTGCTTTTTTTTTT
>JASVER010000132.1:808712-838242 GCA_030449065.1 Oceanodroma leucorhoa | reverse complement strand
AGCCTCAAAACTCAGAGCCAAAACGTGCCAGCGGACCCTGCCGCACTTCAGGCGCCCAGCACACAGGGCTGCCCGCAGCTGGGCACGACATGAAACGCCACTTGGAAAACCCTCATGAGGGTTTGGGGCCAGATCCTGCTGCTCCTTTGGGTTGAGCGCTCCTGCRACCAGGCACCGAAGAGCAGCAGGTCTCCGCGGCTGGAAAGACCCACAGTGCCAGTGGCTGCTGCCGTCARTGATCTAACAGCGACAAATGCATCATTTTGATGAGATCCCACTAAATAATTCACAGGGAGCTGGGGATTAAGACAATGTTCTTCTGCATCTCCACTGAGATTCAAATCACGTCCATCGGGGAGAGCWGAAGGAGAGCCCACGTGCCGCCGCAGCCAGTCCCCGGGGACCACAGCCCCAGCTGCCTGGCTGGCATCCACGCCCCGGCATCAACGTCAACAGCCCCCCCGAGCCCCGGGGCCCATCTGTGAGCCGGGGTCAACAGTCACTCTTGAAGCTCAGCAGGCCACGGGGGGGATGCCACCACCCAAAGGGACCCAAAGCCTGCACAGAACCCATACCGATGGCAACCCCGGGGTCAGGAGAGGTGGCTCATCAAATTCCTGTACCCCCAGCCCCARGAGAGATGAGAGGAGCCTGGGAGAAGGAGCTGATGACCCAGCACCAGCCAAGAGCCCCTCTCCCATCCTCCCGTCTCCTCCCTCCTGCCCCAAGGAGCCAGAAGGTCCCATTTATGGATGGCTGCTGCTCTTCTCCCTCTTGTTTCTTYGCCTCCCTCTCTGGTTCCTCTCTTCTTCGCTTGTGCCTGCGATGCTATGGCTTGTTGCTAAGCCCCAAAGCAAGGCTGCCAGCGCACTCTCATTTTTTGGATGGAGGAAGGCAGGGCAGAGGGGAAGCTTTTAGTTTCTTACCCCRGATTTCAGCAGTCTGGACTGAAAAAGAAATAGCACAGCCCTAGGGTGGCTGCTTTTGGGAACTGAAGACTAAAAACAAAAAAAGACCAACTAAATTTGGGGTCTTCCTTTGACCCCAACACAAGCAGAAATCCCCACGTGTATCTTAGCATCTCTACACCAGGCTGCTTGGATGGGTCACYGTCTGCAAACCCTCCCTGGCACCCGCACTCTGGACAAGCCTCACCCAAATACTGGCCGTTACTGCTGGACAAGCCAAGAAGTGGCACAAATYTGCCCTCAAATATTTGTTGTGAACTATTAAATGGGACAAACCCTAAAACTCAGTGCTGTAACCGGGCAGCTCGCAAAGACTACTGCATGCCTGGAGCAAGAGGAAGACATTGCTTATTTTCAACTGGYGCCCAACCCACTCCAAAACCTGCCTCAGCTGGGACATGATACCTACAGGGRGGTTCACTCCAGGAGTCCAAAATACACCTTAAAGTGCTCCCCATCCACCCAGCAAAGCACGTGATGCTACAAAGAAAAGCCCAGTCCATGAGCAAGAGGACTTCATAGGGGAAGTCACGCTTTCCAACACACGCTACAGACTGACCCTATGTCTTTTAAACAAAGGACTTGGAATTTTAAAATACTTGGTRGAAGACTAATATACACTCCCGTGAAGGAGAAGACTCACCAGTAACTCTCAGAGGAGCGAGAGTTGGAAGGATGCAGGGATGCGCACGGAGGGACGCAGGGATGTGGGCTGGGGAGAGGCTTCAGACCACCATGCCTTACAACGCAAGCTCCCCGCCTGCCTTGCGCGGGCTTTCAGCGATAGCAGCTGCAGGCAGCTATTTATATCCCGCTTCTATCACCTGCACGCAGCCCCCCTGCATTTTGCCAGCAATTTATCTGGGCCCAGATTTTTTCCAAAGCAATTCAGTGGCAAAGCCCCACGTTTCAAGGGCCTCTGACGTGCCTGGAGAGGACTTCGTACCCGCTGCGTGTGTGGTTCAGCTTTGGGGACGGTGTGCAACCTCATTTCTTTTGAAGACCTGGCCAAGCCAGTCACACCCTAACAGAGATGCAGGCTGGCATCCTTTCCCCTGTGRTGCCACATCCTGAAGGCCCCGGGGATGGACCCCGCTGCTGTACCCATCCCTGCCCGACCGGCTCCATCCCACCATGATCCCCATCCATCAACTCACATCCCCTCCCACCACCGCTCCTCTCCCCCTCCGGCTCCGTCTCTCAATTTCTCTGCCAGGGGAATGTGAGTCAGGTTATTTTATGCTTCCATTCCTCAAAGGCTTGTATTATATAAAAAAGATGTTTTAAGTGCCTCAGGGTGTTTTKTTCCTCGTTACTTCATAAAAGTGACATTAATAGCCAAGGAAGAGCACTGCCGAGTGCAATTACAGATGATGTTCCAGGTATGAAAGCTGTTTTGAGCCTGCTAATGTTTCCTAATTACAAGCCTTTTGGCACAGGGAGAGGGAAGGCGTGAGCGGGGGGATGAAGAGCAGTGATGGGGCCGGACCCTYCACCTGGAAGGAGGACAGGCAGGGGAGGAGAGAGCACAGGGATGGAGAAAAGCTCCATCTTTGCCGAGACCCCGGGACCGGCTCAGAGAAGGGACGCTCAGCCCCGGACCAGCTGCGCAGCTCGGCACAGCAATGCCCTGGCCACCCCACGCCAGCCCAATGGGGCACCGCTGCTCCCGCTGCGACTTCCCTGGCTCCCCACCAGCGTTTTAAGGTAAATAGCGTGAACCCCACGAGATCACGTAAGGATCAGCTGGACGAGTGGCACTTACCCCCGAAGGAGGGTTGGCGGTCCAGCCCAGCTCGGCCGTCGCCGTCCGCGTATCCATCAAAGTTTCTGAGGAAACACAAGAAAAGGAAAGCAAACTAGTTACTCCCGAAGTTTTCGATGACGTTATGAACACAGAGCCACAGAAAAACATTCAGTTGCTTTCACGGAGCATGCATCTGACCCTTGGAGCTGCTCAGAAATAAGGCAGCATTGCCCTAATACATCTAATGACCCTAAGGGCARCTTCACGCCAGAGCAAACAGTGCAGGACAAGACTCTTTGCAAAAAGTCACRGCCAGAAGCCAGCCCACGCTGCCATCTCTGACCCTCCCAAGCCTAGAGAAGGAGAATAGCATTACCAACAAAAAAAAAAAAATTAAAAAAAGTAAGAAGGATGCTGCATTTTGTGGAGTCACTACATGCACATACAAAACCCTGTCTAAACCCAAGCAGCGAGTTTGCATTAACYCCCTGGAAGCAGCAAGAGGCTGGGGGAAAGTCTCCCACGGCGGGCAGAGCCCACCCTCTCCCCCAGCGCCTCCCTACGGGCTTTTCGGCGGGTCCCATCCGACTCGCTCGCAGCTACTTGCTTCGCTCCGCAGTGCCAGACGTCCCCTTTTATGCACTACATCTGTCTGGTGCCCCGAGTTGCCGTTGCACACAGTTATTATTTGTCAGAGTCATTTCAAATACACGAATAAAAATCACATCGTTGGAGCGGTGTTCCTCTGCTGGGGGTCTTTCRATGGAGGATTTGGTGGAAAAATATTTAAAAGCTGTAATACAGCTGACATTTCCCCACTTTTATTCTTTAAAAAAAAAMCAACAACAAAACACAACAAGAATAATAGTGAGAGCAACAACACATAGAAACAGATGGGAAAAATCCTCCAGGTTTTATTTATTTGTTTGCAGCAAGCAGACATGCAGATTAATTTCCTCAATTCCTGTGTCTCAACCAAATGGGAGGAGGAGATGCGCYGGCTGGCACAGCCGAGCATCCCCCGTCCCTCCCCTTTCCTCCGTGGTCCCAGGTACTCACGGCAGCTTTGCAGTGCCAGGAAAATGGGTGCAACCAGAGAAATAAAGGTCAGGAAGTAAAAATCAGCGCAGGAATATGAACTGCCGCCGGACTGCTGCTTTTAATCTCTCTGCGCCTGCTCCAGCAATCACAAGCAGGAAACAAGACTCCTATTAATCTTCCCACCCCTCCCTTTGCCGGCTGCTCCGGGATGGGAAGCCGGAGAAGCGTGACCGGGAACTCCCCACCCTGCTGCGAGTGATAAACGCTCCCTCTCCCGAAATGCCCGCCGGAGCTGCCGACCCRGCCCGGCTCCCAGAGAGGTGAGCAGGGCCACAGAGGCAGGGAGAGCAAGGCAACCCCCCCAGAGATGGAGCRAAAAGGCACTCGGGGAGCTTGCAAAGCTTCTACACCCCTAACAGGTCCCAGGATGCTGCTGTGGCACTGCCAGGGGGGGCTTCAAAGCCCACAGCCCACTGCAGCCATGTTTTGCATGGTGCTTTGCATAGTGCCAACTCGTTCCTGCTCACAGTGCCCTCGGAAAGGGGACATTCCATCCCCGGTCCATGCAGGGAACAGCGAAGTCTGGTGGCCTTCATGCCACTGCAGCATGTCTCCATCTGCGGCTTCAGCCCCTTTCTGYTTGGCAGAAGCCAGCTGAAAACAACACATCCCACCTGCAACTCCTCCCTGGCCCCCAACGGGGCTGGGGGCTCATGCTCCAGACCTCCAGCGAGTTTCTGCTCCTACCGCCCTCCGCCTCCCCACTGCCACCGAGCTTTCCATCCCTTGTGAACAGCCCCACGCCTCGTTAAGCAGTCGTTAATCCTCGCTACGGCCCTTCAGGTAAGCAGGCAGACCTGCCTGTGCATAAATCGGTGTGAAGGTGGAAGTGAAAGGCCGCGCAAACRTCTCCCAGTCCCTCCTCCCGGCGGGGCTACGTGGGGAGGGGTGCTCTGAGAGCCCCCAAAACGCTTGGTGTTTTTCCCCGCAGCAAACAGGGTGTCCTTGCACCACGCAGGGGAAACTGAGGCAGCAGAGCCAAGGGTGACGCAGGGAACGTGGCCGGGCTGGGACCCAGACGCGGCTCACCCACCCTCTGCAGTAAATAAGGACATGCTCAATTACAGGAAAGGCACCTCTTGCGAGGGTTTATTCAGAAAGGATTTTCACTCCATCATCTCCCTTCCTGTTGCACGCACTTCCAGCTTCCTTCCCCGGGCGGTTTTTTTTTTTCAGTGGGGCGATGACAGAGGAATGTACTTCTGATAAAGTACAGGCGCAGTGCGGGACGGTAGCACGTGAGGACTAGCTCTGCTCCGAGGTGGCATCCACCAGGATCCCTCCCGGCAACTCCCTCCCAAAATCTCACCCCTTTCCTCCTATTCTGTTCCCCCCCCAAAGGCTCGACATTTTGGAAAGAAGGCAGAAAGGCACAGCAGCAATGCTGGCATGGCACGCAGCAGCTCCCGAAGCAGAAGACTTCAAAATAACTAAATAAATAGAGAAATCAATGAATTAATTGAAAAGAACCACAGAGAAGCTTTCACTTTGGAGGTTTCCGGAGTCCTAAGGGGACTGCATGGCCTGTGGCCAGGGAGGTCGCGCTCGTAAAGTTTCCACCGCCTATGCAGAACTTGCACTTCAACAGCTCTGTGTTTCTAAAGTAATTTGTGAACCAAAGGAAAAAGAGGGCTGAGAGCCACCGCTAAAAGCCTGACCCTCTACAGACCATGTCCTGCCCTGACTGCCAAGGACACTGCCATATACAAAAAGATCCATAACCTGGCAAAACCGGTTTGGTTGGGTTTTTCTTTTTGTAATAAAATAAGAAAATGGTTAAATCCCCCCTTTCAGTTCAAATTCCTGCTGAGCTCACCCAAACCCTGTGACTGCAGAGGTACCGGCCCATTGACCTCTGCTATTTCCTCTTGGAGGAAATCTTGGATTTTACTTCATTTTCTGGGATGTACGAGTGACGCCGTGACCCCGGGGGAAACCCCGCAGGGACGTTTATGGCCAGGCAGCTCAGGGCTAAGGCTCTGCCGAGCACCCTCCTTCAGCAAGGGGGTGGTTGGCAGACGCCAGTGCCCCTTGCCCCAAGATCCCGCAGAGAAGAGGGGGACACCGCAGAGAAGAAGGGGACACGGGGATCGTCCCCCCAGCCATCCATCACTTGGGAGCAGGCAAAGGAGGAACAGGCAGTAAAATCCTTTGCTCTGCCTGCTAACGAGGGGGTTACCATGGACCAGTGCCTGAGCATCATTAATCAGCGGAAAAGCCACACAGACCCCTTGCACTTCTCTGCCCACGCCCCTCTTGCCTCCCTCGTCCCGCTGCAAGGACCAGTCCTCGTTATTTGGCACTGGGTATTAATTAACAAGGGCCCTGCCTGGGGCAGGGGGGTCCTGCTGGGAGAGGCACGCTCATCGCCCCAGCCTGGGCAGCCCCCCGGGGTGTCAGTGCAGGGGGACATCATCTCCCCGTGCCTCCTACATCCAGCACAGCGTCGCTAGCCATGTCAAGTGGACCACGTGCCGCCTGTCCACCTGCATCAGCCAGTGCCCGTGCCCCCACCGTGCCAGCGGACGGGCTCAGCGCCCAGCAGGCAAGCGTGGGCGAGATGCTGCCCTCCCCTTGCCTGCTCAAGGTACCGCTCCTCCAGCAACTCCTTCCACGCCTGACCGCCTGCACAGGGGCACGGCGGATGCCCAGGGGATGCTCTGCCCGGGAGGGAGCTCGACACACTCGCTTGGAGGAGTCTTCGGGACCYGAGCCTCCACCGAAGGCAGCTGACCAGGCTGTAATGGCCGAAGCCCTCATTAGGGAGAAGACGAGCTCTGCTACGGCGAGCTGAGCTCTCTTAGAGTGAAGAATCTTCAGCTGTATACAGTAGATTTTCTTTAATGGACACATTACTTTAAACTAAGCCTTCACCATCTGTTCCAGTCCCTAATTATCAATACAAAAACAAACGTCTACTCACAATTACACTCGTAACGAGTAAAGATGCCAGCAATTAGAATGCACCAGCATCCTCGCCGCTGAGCAGCGCATCCATCTGTGATGGCACTCGCGCGATCCAGGCGGGGAGGACTCGCTGCCGTCCCGGGCTCCCCACACCCCTGCCGGCAAATGGGTGCGAGATGCGGCCAGAGCCGATGCCTGTGGCAGGATAAGCTGCACCTCAGAGGAGCAAAGGGTGGGCTGACACCATTCAAGGCAGGGAAAAATAAGTTATTTGGRGTGAGAGTAGCCAGGCGCAGAGCAGGGCAGTGCAGGATCCACTGCRGGAGCCTTCATTTCACACCAGCTGATGCCGTCTTGCCAACCACCCTTCCCGAGAGGCTTCAAGCCTCTTCCAGAAAAACCTTTCTGAACTACCCAAAACAAAGYGGAACTTACTTCCTGAAATCCCCAGCCTGAAACCCGTATTTCAGACCTCCCCAGCGTGGAGGGCTCCTGCCGATCACGCCATGAGAAGGTGTGACTTCTCCCTGGCAGGGAGCGGGGTCTGGCTACGGGCAGAGAGATGGAGGCAAGGAGGCCAACCCAACTTGATCACGTTTCGATGTTGTCGTCTGGAAAGAAAGAGATACAACGACAAATTTTCTGCTCAGGGAGGCCACGAAGAAACTTCTACAAGTGCTGCACTCCTCAATAAGTGCTTCGGGGACGTGGTCCCTCTCCCAAGGCAAGAAGCAGCAGCTCGCTCTCCTGCAAGAAGATAACGGCAGGAACCAGCCTAAGGCACTCGAAAGCAAATGCTTGGGCATATGCAAAGAGACGCAGGCATGTCTAAGACAACCAAGAGGAAAAAGATAGAAATTAAGCAAAATAAGGAGAGAGGAGGCTTGATAACAACAGATGGGTAGAGGGAGATTTGGGAAGGATGCCAGCTGCTGGAAATAAGCCCCCTGAGATGCGTGGGGAGCGGAGAGGTGCGTGTCGATAGCTGAACCTTCGGAAGGCGAGGGGAGACGGGAGGGCAGCCATTGAGGGAGGGGCAGGGCGCGCGGGGCCGTGCGGGGCTCAGGTCCGGGGTCCGGAGGGGCAGAGGATGCTCCACGGGTGGGATCTTTGGAGACTCATCGCGATGTGCCCTCGCAGAGCACAAAGCGAGCCTGAGCAAGCGCCGATGGGGTCAGCGCACGGTCCGGCCCCAGGGCAYGTCCCCTGGGCAGTCCCAGCCCCACAGCGTGACTTTCTGAAGGGGAACAGCAGCAAGACTTTTTTCCATAAGCAAAGCACCGTATTTTCCCCTTTATTTCATACTCATAAATGCCAAGCTTTCCTTCTACCCCCTCTTTCTCTCCCGAGAGCTTCAGCAAAATCAGCCCAAGGCAAAGGCACAGCTTGGGAAGCTTCTGTCCAAGTTTGGTGACATTACCAGAGAAAGGGAACAATAGAGAAACAGAGCCAAGACGCTTCATTACAGACTAGTGCTAAATAACATTAACTGCTATGATGCCGCAAGCTCTGCCTTCCCGTGGTTGTCGTGACTTGAAGTCGAGCGCAGATTGCATCATGGCTTTCATCACCACTACCTACACGCTCGTGGTTTGCATCACACCTCTCGATGTCCATGGAAAGTCAGTCCCACAGCTGCCAGTGGAATAATTTKAATTTAATTCTCACTATTCCCCATAGATGAAGGGGTTCAAGCCCACACCAGGAGGTTGTCTGAGTAATCCCAGGCTGCTCTCCACGACACCATGCTTCTGACCACAGCATCCCACAGACACGGTCCAGGTGCACCCGTGCAAGGTTTCAATACATCCTGAACTTCGGACTAAGCTGGGAAAAAGCAGGAACACAAGATCCGTGCAGCTCTGCCGCAGAGACCGAGGCGGCGAGCTGCTGGGCGCACATCCCACCCAAAAAGTCTCTTCTSCAGGAGGACTCCCCATCTGGTTCCTGCTCCTAATTGGGAGGGAGCRCCGCTGCTCGCCCCTCGCGCTGTGAAGGAGCCGGCAGCTGCACGGCGTGAACGTCGTGACATCTCCCAGATGGTTTAATTACGGTGCTGGAGAGGCGGGCAGGGTAAGAGCAGGATCAGCCTCTCCCCTTTGATAAGCGCCGCTCTTCTTAACAGTTTCCTGAGAGCTCCAGCTTCCGAAAGAACCGCTTACAGTATCTATACACTTTCAATCAAAAATATTACAGCAACATCTAATTACGTCCCATCATTCCCATGGCTCTCTGCCTTTAATGGTGCATTTTGCTGCTACAGAATGACGGTGAAACTGCTCTGGAAGTGCATAACGAGCTCTCCCCATCAATCTCCCGCGGGTTTGTTATGAAGGATTACCCGCCGAATAACAAACCCAGTCAAGAAGGGAGAGGATGCGCTAAACAACAACAAAACAAGTCAACACRAAACCTTTTCTGCCTGTATTATAAAGGAAACCGATGATGCTCTGGGGTCTGTATGAACCTCTTGGGGGAGAGGAGCAGCCGTGCCTGCTCTGCAAAGACATCTCAGCCACGACACCACCATCCACGGCCACCAGCCAGCATGAGAAGATCYGCAGCAGCCAAAAAAAACCCGCTTTCGGTTGGAAAGGGAAAGAATTTATATGTATCAGCCAAGGACGAGAGCGCTGTGCCAATTTGTGACGGGATGCATTAAGCTGCGGCCACACAGCACAGCCCCGGACCTCCTCCGGGATCTCCCGTCAATGGCATGGATTTCAGCRCGCAATGAAGATGCATCGCAGCAGGGCAGGCGATAACTTAATGAAGCTCAGATTTGGGGGTGTTTGCTCAGCAACTATATAACAACTTTATCAATAAACTGCTGCCTGCTGTGACTGCGGGATGAAACGCTCTAATTACAAGCAGCAAACACTATCCATATCAGGRTATAGTAAATTGAAATATGCTGGTTGATGTGCCTGAAAGCGCCCAATAAAATACCTGCTTACGTTTTTGCAAGCGTACGTGCATACACACACGCACGGCAAACCYGGCATATCAGGCAAGAGGAAAGCACAGACAAAAACCCCAAAACCCCTCCATCGAGCCCCACACCTAACACGGGCTAAAAAAGTTCATCAGGTGATGTGAAGTGTGGACCATAAAGACCAAGTCCCATTTACCAACAGTCRCTCCTCCCTGTAGACCACGCAGAGGAGACCCAGTGCCAGCATCTCCCCTCGGTTTTCACACTTGACCCAGCACAGGTACATGGTGTTGGACAAGCTCAGCCGGAGCCATACAATCCATTTATCATAATCCCAGTGAGGAGAGATACAGTAAATCAAAGAGACAACCTGCCTGCAAATAAATTACAGGGGGGAGGGAGAGGGGGAGAGGAATAGAGAGGAAAAGAGAGAACTGCAGAGGGAGAGATAAGAGAGAGGGAAGGAAACGACACAGAATTACCAAAAAAAGCACACATCACGGGGAAAAAAAGACAAAGGGGACCAAATCAAATATAAAGATGAGAGAGAAGATAGGGCTTTCAATACCTTTTGTTTTCCAAATTGTAAATCTATTTTAGAAAATTTGGGAACAAGTTTTAATCCACCAAGCTCAAACCAGACATCGGAGGCAATGGGAAAAACCTCAGGACAGCATGTTACAGGTAACCCAATATTTTCCAAATATAAGGAGCTCATTTGCTCCCGTAATGACAAAGTCAGTCACCAATAGCATAGTTTTTGTAATTGCACACAGGCCATGGATATACAAAATCCACACATATTATACGCACGGATCACAGTCCATACGCAAGTATTTACAGATGGGCGCAGATGCATTTGGCAACTCAAAGTCAAGCARCACCAAGGGCTGAGACGGTATTTTAACGAACACTCTGGCCCACCAAGACAGACTCAGCCATCCCAAGAGCCCACCTCCTCCACCACACCACCACCAGAGGAGCGAGCCAGGGCTGTAAGATGACAAAAMGTTTCAGGAGAACGTTTTCCAGAAYAATGTCACTATGCATTTAAATCCTCATCTTTGCTTTCTCGAGGCTGGTTGCCRGCAAACATCAATGAATGCCKCAGCCTGCCCCGAAAATCACCATATGTCAAGTTTGGCAGTTACTCATTTCATCCTCCAGAAGATGTGGAACAGGAACTCAGCCACCCAGGGATGGGCAGAGGCTTCCCTAGAAACGCTACCCACCRAAAAGCTTGTGAGGCTGCCCAGGAGAAGTAGCTGGACATTGACTTGGAGGGTGCTAAGTGGTGTGAGAAGGTCTGGCTTGAATRAGGGATTGCTTGTGTCAGGGAAGGGCAATCATCCACTCTTCACCATCCAATGCTATCACCACCCAGGAGCACACGCCAAAGCAGATGAAGGCTGAAGGTCAGGAGCCTGAGGACACTCTATCCCTCGTCACAAAGTCAGGTGACTTCAACACGAGCTGGGCACAGCAGCCTCACACCACTGGACTTCTCAGGTGGAGACCWGCTGGTTTGGACAACCATCTCACCAGCCAAATGAGCGAGGAGGATCCAGTACCCCAAACCCATCATACATCCCAGCACGAGCACAGCGCCTTAAGGGATGGCAAGGATAAACCAAACACGGGGGAGCGATGTCAACAACTTCACCTTTTCTGCTACTTTTCTGGAGCTCACTTCTKAGTCAACAGCCACGTACCAGCGTTGGCTGCACATGGTATGCTCCAGCCAGGTCGCATGGAAGCAAGTGAGCTCACCCAAGAGAGGGACGTTCTGCCAGGAGCTCTTCTCTTGGGAAGAGGAGGCTTGATCTTCATCATGCTATGAGAAAGCAAGAAGTCCCAAAAAGAGGAGGAGGGGGAGAGGGGAAAAAAAAAAAAAAAAAAAAAAAAAAGAGCAGGGTTTGAGATTTAACAGACAAAGGTCATGGAAGCCTAAAGAGTTCAGTGGAACTGGGATTCCCTTGGAAGTGATAGCCTCTAAATACAGAATTAGTCAACTGAGAAGACAGAGCAGCCATAAACATCAACAGCATCCGCAGTCACACGTGCTAGGATAAACTAAAAGGACGCACAGCCTTCACGCCTGGATATGCACAGGACATTCRCCGGTGGGATTGCAGGGGGATCTCCCCAGCAGTGTGCTCATACGTGTCTTATGGCTGCACCGTGCTCGGCTACAAAGCCAACCTTCAAGGCCACCAGCACAGAGGCAACGCTGGAGTAGGTGCAGTAAGTTTTGCTGAACTGTCCCTGCTGGATTTATTTTGCCTTACTCTGGGATAGCACTGCCTATGAGGAAAGCTCTAAAAATCAAAACATTTATCCTGCATTTCCCTACAAGCCATCACTTYTTTAGAGATTCAGGATGAGTCATTGTCTTGGACCACGTTCTCCAGAAAAGCTTCGCACTCGCTACAAAAACATGCATCTCAGAGCCCTAAATGTAAAATGCCAGCCGTRCTGCCAAAGAGCCCTCACGACAAGAGATGCTCCTGGCATCGTCCRGCTCCTATTTACTAGATCTTATTTTAAAATGTCAAAGGGATTCTGCGTGAGCTACGAACATGACAGACTGCTCAGACGGCAAGCAAGCACCGTCGGGGGACTCAGGGTTAGAGAACTGCATCCCTTYGCCCATGCACACCTCCTCCCAAACACAGCCAAATCCGTGGCATTTCCCCCCAACATCAAAATTCTGAGGAAAAGCCTCCCTTTTCAACCCAACAAACCCCCCTGCTGCTGACAACAAAAGCCAGACTGCTCTGTCGAGCCAGAAACTGAATTCCCCCASCAAAATTAGAGGCTTGCAAAAGAAAAACCCCAGCTCTGGACAAGCAAGGATGGAACGAGCATGGGGCGAGCTTGCCGGCACGGTCCCAGTGCAGAACCACTGCAGCCAGATTGATCCTGTATTTTTTAATGCAGCATCTGACATGTAGTAAAGCCTTCAGGGATGCCAGCCAATTATTTTCAGGTGCAAATAAGAACCAAAAAACAGCAACAGCATTGCTGGTCTGAGGATGCATCCTGAAGATCCCCAGCTCACGCACAGGGGGTCTCGGCGGGGAGAAAGGGTAGGCAGGGGAGCGAGAGCGGAGACGCGCAGGGATGCTCTGGCTGCCGCTGGAGATGACGAGCTCAGCCCCGGCCACCGCAGCACAGCCGTCGGAGGGAGGAGGTGGAAATATTGAACCTCAAATGGAAGAAACCACAAAAGCTCGTCGACAAGCGGCTCCCCGTGYCGCCTCCCCTCCCGGCGCCGGCTGCCGTGCCGAGCGTCGTCTCTCCGGTTTTTGCACCATATGGAGTCAGCTCGCGAGTGCAAATGAGGCAAAGAGCGCGAGAGGCAAAGGGAAATAAATCTGTGCCGCCGCGGCAGCGCACGGGGCTGCCAGCAGCACGGGGAAGCCTCCGTCGGGACRCAGCCGGGATGGGGGAAGGCTCTGCCTGCATCCCCTGGGGATGCCTTGGCGGAGAGCCCYGCCGCCTGCCCAGCCCTCCCCACCGTAAGGCTGCACGTGTGGGAAAGGGGGRAAAGGGGATGTGGCAAAGCCAACAGGTCCCTCGCAAAGGGCAGAGGACTCCGCGAGCAGACCCCGCTGGGTTTTTTTTTTGCTCTGGCCCCACGTCTAAATGCCGCTTCCCGAAATGCCCTGCAAACCCATCCCTTGGTTCTCCCAGCTTTGTCCGGGACTTATCTTTTTCTTCTTTTCTTTTTTCTTTTTTCCCCACTTTCAGATTTGGTCAGAACAGCCGATGAATGGCCAGGATCTTTAACTATCCTGCATCCTCTCCTGAAAATTTTACTATCAATCTGAGCCATCTTTAGGTACATATGCGCATGACAGCTGGTCCGTTGAGTAAATAACAAAATGCGTTTGCCAAGATTTCTAAATGCCCGTTCACACAAGGTGCCGTACCAGCTCTGATGGGCCAGCGGGGCTGTGTTAAACCCTTGCCCGAATACACTGACAGCTACCAGCGACTGCAACTGCCCCTTTGGAAGATGCTCTTCATCAACGRGGTGCACAGTAGGGGCTTCAGGACCCCTCTTTGTAAGCTCTTGGTGCACCATCCGAACTGTGCCAGGAGCAGTGGGCAAACTGCTGCCTGCCTCCCCCAGCTCCCGCCCGTGCAGAGGCAGCGCCAGGTCCTCTGTCCCCCCGCATCCCCCCACATCAGGAGCCCTGGGATCTGTATTCTGTGAGAAGAGAGCAAAAACGAGCACTGCTCTAAGTCRACCTTAAACTGCAAAATTTTGCTCAGGACCATGCTTACGCTGAACTTTTCCTGCAAGCTGCAGCGGCCGATTGAGCTGCCGAGCAGGCACAGCTCCCACCAGCCCTGGGAGGCGAGGAAGAGGAGGAGGAAGAGGAGGATGCTGGCAGGAGGCACCGCTTGGCAGTCAGCCTGCCCAGCACACCCCTGCCTCCAGCCCCGGCGCCTGCGCGGGTGCAAGCTGGGAAATGGCTCTAGCATGAGGACAGCCATCTGCGCGCCGGGAGCTGCGCCAAGGCGGGTTTGGGGGATTATTCCCCCCCCTCCTCACCAGGACGATCTCCTTCCCGAGTGCACGTGTAGAGCTGACTTAACACATGGGTGACACCTCACCAAAAAACTGCAGCATGGGGTTGCAGGGAGATAAGCAACGAGAAGTCCACCAGAGCCACCTCCGGCAGCCTGCCAGCCTGGACACCGGCCGAGCTGCAGRAGGTGCCTACAGTCCACCACGGGCGAGGGATGGTCCCGGCATGACCGGCACAGCTCCATTTCACGCAACGCCAGCTCTGCTCATTTTTAAAGTGGTGCCGGTTGATGATAAAGTTCCCYCTAAGCTCATCTCCATACCCACCTCTTCTCCTGATGACGCTGACCCATCCTCCCTTATTGTGGTTTCCTTACTGAAATAAATCACTTTAAGTGTACTTTGTGCTCTGGGTCTCATTACCGTTCATCATCTTCTGCGCAATGGAGCTGTCACATCCTCACAAACTCTGTCATCTGGGCGACACAGGAGYGATTTGGGAGGGCAGGCAGGTGGGGAGAAAGCACCTGCATCTCACCAGGGTACCAGGAGCTCCCACCCCTCTGCTCCACAGCTTTCGGAGGGTGGGCTTGCACCTTCAGCCCCGCGTACCCCTCATGGCACAAAAGCTCAGGAGAACAAAAGCAAAAAGGTGCAACACATGCAAGATGGGATCGTTGCACGCGAGCACCCAGAAGATGGAAGATGGCAGGAACAATGGCAGATGCACCTGGAWGGCCAAGAGGTTCTTCCTTCAGCRAGGTATGTCCCTGCAGGGAAAACTCCTCCTGAAAGGGTGGCAGAAACTCTCCTCCCCAAAYTGAAACACCTAAGGGAGGAAGGAGGAAGAGGAGGACATGAGGGCAGCAAGATGGTCACCAACCCTTCTCCAGCCCGGATCCTAGGCAGCATCACGTTCAACTCCTCACCACAGACGGGCACTTCCAACTCCACAAGGTTACTCCAGATTAATCCAGAACAGAAGATCGCGGTCACGCTGCACACAGTAAATTAAAAGCTCTGTGCCAAAACCCCGCAAGGACCATTYGGGTGATAGCACCGCAAAGGCATTGTTTGCCTGTCACGTCCCTTTCGAAAGCCAAACACTCAGAAAGTGAGAAAGGGAGCAAATAAGGCTGCCGCTAATCTTGTAGYGTCCACAAAAATGGGTCTGTTGTTTTTTTATCGAGGGGGGAGTGTAAGTGCCACCAGCTTCCAGATGGCCAGTGGCCCCACGAGGGGCTGGGACCTGCCTGGTATGAAAGGCCAACCCAACTGGCAAGGAAGAAGCTGCTCACCGATCGCCACGTGGCTGACACCTGCAKCCCTGCACAGCTCCCTTGGAAAAGGTGCTGTTTCCCGACGCACTATTTGGGAGGTGCAAAGGTTCAGGTTTCCCACCAAGTACATAACACCCATGTACACCCTTGAGCACGGCCACGGAGAAGACATGCTGCTCTCGTGCCTTCCATAAAGTCAACACTCACGCTTGTCCCTCCGTCTCCCCCATCCCACCTCAACTTCATGGGAAAAACACCCCTTGCTGTYCCAGTGACCTCCATGGCTGGAGGAGAGACCCCCGGAGATGCAGGAGGAGAAGACCCCGGGAGACGCACGTACACCAGGACACCCATCACCGCCAGGAAGGACACGCCAGGTGGTCCCACAGCCTTCGTTCAGCTCTCCCAGCACTCCATCCCTCCCCAAAAACCCAACCAGCCTGCTGCAGCCCAACCTGGAGAGCCCACGTCCCCCCGCCTTGCCCAGGGCGCTTGCACACGYGTTCGCACACGCCGGCACGGAGCAGGGGGGGAAGCCGCGTTGCAAGAAATAACACAGGCACACAAACAAAAGAGCACAAGCCATTAATCTGGGTGAACCGGAGGAAATGAAATCATTATGTCTGCAGCTACAACATCCCGAAGAACAAATTTCCTGCCTGGATAATAAATGGATTCTTTTGTTTCACGTTGGCCCCAACCACGTGACTGTCTTGGCCTATTCCTCATCCAAAACATCTTGCTGTATAAATACCCAGACGGGCTCAAATTTCAGCTGCTAAAAATATGTTTTAATTATAATAATATATAATAATAACAACAACAAAAACAAAAAAATCTAGATCCACAGGCTCCCTTTGCCTCCTAAACCACCCCTGAAGGCCTTCCAGCATACAGGCAAGCAAACAAAAAGTCCAAAAGTTGCCAATTACAGCTGAACAGCACAAATGCAATCTTTGAAAGAAAGACCAAGGCACCTGAACAGCAGCCCTGGGTTAATGTCCACAATAAATAACCCCTGCCAGAAAGAGAAATTATGGGTGCACGAGCATTTTAAGCACCAATGGCCCAAAAGTACCTTATAAATATCTCCCAGCAGCAGGATGGGGACCAAAGCCACGTGGCACACCGATGACAGCTCCTGACCTCCAAACCTTGGGGCTGTGCRGGTTTTCTTCTGGTGGCTTTCTGACGCCTCACTAGGGTTTGGGATTTATTTGTTAGATGGATGGGGAATGCAAGTTCTGGCCTCCCCTGGCTTGGCAAGGGTATTTGTCAGCTGTAGGAATGGCTCTGGGGGTCTCGAGGGATGGAACCTCTAGGAGAGTTGCGTGAATTATTGGTTTCAACTGTTCCTTTAATCTGCAACTCCACCAGATCACTTGGTTAAAACCATTTTTGCATCTAACTACGTATTTTGCTTCTGATTTCAGCTTCTTTTCGCTCGCCTTCCCAGCTTCACAAACACATAGCAAACACTGCAACAAGTTTCAAAACAAGACATGGTTTTGAATCCAAACAAAGCGCCTTGGTGAAAAAAGTCTAAATTGTTCGGATGTTAAAGAGAGACCTCCATGAAYGGAAACGAGCTCAAAAATCCCCCCAAGCTAGCAGGCAGCTAGAGGCAGAAGTTTCAACCAAGCCCACCCTGCCTTACTCCAAGTGAAAGGTCTCCYTGATGCAGGCCAGGAGAAAACCAGCCCACTTGGGCCTCGGAAGTGGTCCCCCAGCTGCCTCTCCCTTTTATTTGGTTTTGGGGAAAGCGTCTCAGGCAGCTCCCCCTCCTCAGGGAGGCAAAGCCTGGGGGGGTTCCTTCCTCCCACACACGAGCATCGCCCCAGGTGAGCAGGGGACAGCAAGGAGGTTTCTTCCATTGAATGAAAGAACGTTGGAAAGGCCAAGATTTTTCACGGAATAGGAATTTTGTTTCTCTCCAAAATATTAGTTGAGCAGAACATATTGAAGGGGATTAACAAAAGCAACCCCCAAGCCAGTTGAGCTGTTCAAAGCCCTGCTCTGAGCCCACCACCCCGTGCTCAACCAGAGCTCTTACTGACTCAGGGTTGCACTCGTTCTCCACCACCCAGAGCATCCCRGCACCCCAGAGCACCCTCAAGGCAAAACCTCTTCTCTTCAACTTCAAACATAAGCAGAGGAAACCCTCATTTTGAAAGCCAGCTTGGTGCATCGTGCCAGCAGAACTTCAATTTCATTTTCCTTTGTGGGTCATCTTTAATTTCAATTATATTTTGGATGCTGAGGAAAGTGTCCAAGCATAGCTCCTGCCTCATTTAAACTCCTTATCATTGCCGTTTCTTCAAGGAAGGGGAAGACAAAAAAAAAAAAAAAAAAAAAAAAAAAAAAAAGAGTCCTTGGAAACTAAATATTTACACACCCACATACGCTAATCCCAGCAGATCCAAGGGTGGGAAGCCTATTTAAAAAAAACATCCCTAATTACTTTCTCATTTTAAAGGGAATAATCTGGCAATTAGCTAGAGCGCTTTACTTAAATAATCACATATTTTTTTGAAGAGGAATAATCTGCCAGCATGTGCACAGACAGGACAGGAGTTTGACAAACCATTTTTACACACTGCCCTCACGTCCAGCTGCCGACAGCCGAGCAGCACGCAGGAGCCAGAGGCACGGTGGGCGGTCAGGGGGTCATTAAATGCCACCCTTGGGAAGCCGCCCCCGGGATGACACCCGCTGTGGAGGGGGACACCAAAGCCAGCTTGGCCGGCAATGTGTGGCCAGTCCCTGGATTGCACCCCAAGGAAACCTCCTTGCTGGGAAAATGGCAACAAAGCCCCAGACACCTCGAAAGGCCATCGGTCACCTTGCAACGATGCCCCAGCAAGCACCCACGTCCCTCCCAGCGGTGCCACAGGCGGAGAAACGCAGCGGGTTATTAGTGCAACGCGACGGTTTATCGRGAGCATCCTTCAGTCCCTTTTCGCTGAAGATTTAACAAAGACAATACTTACTATCTTATCAGACAGTAAAATGGTTTCTGCTGGAAAAATATCTCAATAAYCCAGACCAGGGGATGTATGCAAGGATTTCCAAGGTCCCCCCTGCCACAGCAAAGCAAAYAGCAGCTATTTGCTAATTAACAACAGCCACTGTGTTGCTCAAGGAAAGKGCTGAAGTCTTCAGGATAGGTGAAAGTTTGATTATCGGACTTGCACRTCTGATCATTTAGAAAGATAAAACCGCGTTAGCTCTGCCACAGCCAGCTATTAAAAGTGGAGRATGTTATTTCAGGTAATAAAGAGCAAGACCTGAGGACCAGCCTGGGAATTCAAATTTACAGCTTGTATCAAATTCATATGCTGTAAAACTTCACCTAGTTTATAAGTTTCTCRCTAACTTCATAAAACATGTTTTATTATTATTGTTTTCTGACTCTCCTGCCTTAATAAAATTCCTCTCCCAGCCTGTGTGGGTGTTGCATTATAAACATTTGCACTTTGATTCATTCAAGACTGAAGAAAGCTTTCAAGGTAACCTATTAGGAATACTTTAAATGTTTCAAAGACATCCCCATTTCCCCTGAACATCGCAAAGCTTTAAAGAAATAAATAAAAACGTGCGTTGCCGCAAACCACCTCCAAAAATCTGCTGGGATGGTGACTCAAGAGATCGCATTTGGGAGCAACCGAGTGACACGCCAGCCTGGTGGGGTCTGTGCCTGGCATGGGGTGAGAAAACACGGGGGTTATCAGGGCACAGGGTACGGCAGGCACCCACCCCTCGCTCCCCAAGCCCCCTCGGCGGGGAGCCCCGGGGATGCTGCCAGGTGGGTCCCGCTGGTCGGAGGCAGCCGGACCATTTTCTCASAAGTGAAGGACTGGACCGTGCAAAAGTAGGGGTTTCCCCGTSCCCGGTCAGCCCCGGCGAGCGAAGCCCGGCATGGGCACACAAAGGCAGAGCTGGAGGGTGCTCTAAGCAGCGTCCTCCTCAAAGCAGCCCATTTTCTCCGGCCTCGGCCAAAGCCCATTGAAGTTAATGAGCGTCTTTTTATAGCCTTCAGCAGGCTTTCGAGCAAGCCTTTCAGCGCAGCAGACTCCCGCGTGTGCGCAGTGGTGCCAGCCATTTCAGTAATAACCCACGCACAGCGCAAGGAGGGATAATAAAAGCCGATTTTTAGAAAGATACCGAACACCACTAGCTCACGACCTGACAGCTCCCACCAGCCTGCATCCACCTCCTCTCCTCCGCAAGGTCGGCTTCGGCATCCGTGGGTCGGGGAGGGGGCATCGCCAGCCGACGGCCAGAGCTCGGGAGGGCCCTACCCAAGATGGGTCCAAAGAAAAAGGCATCGGTGTCTAATTCCTGCACAGCCGATGCTTTTCTCCATTTCATGGAGCAGGAGTAAGGTTACCTGGTGCGATGCACATGGCTCAAGGAGCCGCACGCCCCTCCCCAGCAAACGCGGCATAGAGCTGATCCTCCTGTATTTTATTAAACAAGAAATTACCGCTTTACAGCTTCATATCTGGTCCCAATAATATCATTATATGTGACCTCACGGTGCCTCTATCGAGAGCCTGATGGGCTCAAACAACTTAGACCGCCACCAGCAATTTCATCTCAAGGGGCAAAGCACGGACAGCAAAGGCCACACATCTCCAGGGGCTTCACCTGCTTGCGTGAAGCTTCTGGACAGCTTCAGCCAAACCCCACGGGCTGGGGAGCAGCTCTGTGCATCTCGGGCTCACGTGCAGCCAGGTCGTGCCCATAATTTCCAGCACTCGATAAAGAATGCAGAGACCCAGCATCACTGCTTTAAAAAGAGCTACGGCAGAAGTGCAGGGACAGAGTGGCCACGTGGTGAGGGCATCTCCATGCTGCTACACACCACGGGCAAACACCATCTATGGAGCAACCTCTCTGGCACGGCGGGTATGCTGTGTGAGGCAAAGGTCCTGAACTAGTCAAAAACATTGCAAGGAGTACTTCTGACAATACACCAGTGATCTTGAAAAGCCAAATTTTGTTCTTTTCAAACACATTTGTTTCAAATGAAAAGCAGAGCTGATGCCTCAGAGAGCACTCTGAGAGCATCTCACGCTTGCTCTGTTCCTATGTGTCCATCTCATTCCTTGGGCATCTGGAAATATGAAGCTACAGGTGTTGGGTGAAAAGAAAAGAAAATCAAAGTGCCCAGCCACCTACCAAAGCCAGCCCCCAGCTATTTCTTCGGGCCACCCCAGCCTGTCCTCAGTATGTCAGGCTGCCCCCCCCAAATTCCGCCTGGCCAGAGGGCAGGGGGCTGCCCAGCAGGACCAGAGCAGACCCCCGCAGCCAGCCCCGTTCTCCTCCTGTCTCCGGAGGACGGCGTTTCCTTTTCAACTCTTCTGCTGGGTTCCTGGTTTTCCCGGGGAAGATGTAATTCACGCCCCCTCGCCTCTTCCGCAGTGATTTAATGTCTTTTGAGCAAAAAGCAATTATCCTCATATCAACAGGACCCTAGCGAGGATGATAATGAGCCGGCTCCGACCCTGCGGCTAAGGAAGCAGCTGAAGCAAGTGGAGGCCTCCAGTAATCAAAGGCCCGTCCCCGGCCTCTGATTGCAAAAAAAGAAATAAGAAAACCTCCATAAAACTTCAATCGTTGCTGTTCCCTGCTCCGTCCCTCCACCCATAGCACAGGTTCTATCACCAGGAGAAAGGGGGCCAACACCAGCCCCGGGTCCCTGCCGCTTTGCCACCCGGGTGCATTTTGGGTGTTGCTTGGGGGCTCACCCGCGGCACCCCACAGCAGGGAGTAGGCACAGGGGGATTGATCTTGTGCTCAAAAGCAGACCCCACAGCCCTGTCTTCCCAGGTTTTGGGGCTCAAGGAGAAGCACCCCCCCCMTCCGGAGTCGAGCCCGGAAGGCGACAGGAAGGCAACCTGCCCTGCCCCGGGACTGGCATGCAGGGCTGAGCAAAAAAAGCTGTCTCCATGCTCTGCCCTGCAAATGGAAAGAAAATAGGACAAGGGAGGCAAAGACGTGGACATGCTTTGTCTTGSGCTTTGCAGGACTGGAGAGGCTCCCCAGGAGATGGCAGAGCCAGGAGCGGAGAGCATCCAGTGCTGCCAAATACCGGGGCAGTGGGCTGAGCTGCCCCTCCCCTCAAAAAAACAAATACATAGCCAGGCAAAGACACCAAAACCCAGCTGTGTTCAAAGCAATCCAAGGAAGATGCTGGTTGGTTTGAATAATCCAAAACTCGGTGCCCAGTTGCTGCTGGGATGCGGCACACAGGGTACCAGCATATCGGAGAGGCGGGCAGGATGCGAGAAGGGCTTTTCAGGAGAAAATATCACAAAACAATCCTTTAAAGTCACGATGAAGCCCCCATCTGGGATGGGAGGAAGCCTAAAAGCAAGGATTTCCACAGCCTCTTACCTATTCCCAGCCACCACTTTTATTTGCTGCATAACAAATTAAAGCTTAATCAGCTTCAAACACCAGTAACACTGACTGGATGCTTCCCCAGATATTAAACGTTTTTCTCACTACACTAACAAGCACATACCTGAGGCTTTACTAATGCTTAATTATCTGGCATGGCTATTTCCAAATTAAAAAAAAAAAAAAAAAAAAAAACCACACACACACACATCAAAAATAGACTCAATACTGTATTTTTTTTCTTGCCCCCACCATCTGGAAAGGCCTTGAAACAACTCCACCTGCTTATTAAGGGGTACAACTTAGAAGAAAAAAAAAGCAAGTTACAATCATTATCTAAAACCACTCCTAAGCCTTCCAGGTGACCACTTGCCATCGTCTTCCACCTGCCCCAAAAGTGGACAGCACGGAGGTGCCAGCCAGGAGGATGCTCTGGGGGCTGCAGGGACCGGCTGCTCTGGGGCTCCTCTCCTCCCCCTGGGAGCATCCCGCCCAAACCCAGGAGCATCCCACCTGCCAGGTTTAGGTTGGAAGAAACGAGGCCGAAGGAAAGCCATCTTCCTCGGCCAGGGCTTGGCACAGAGCCCTTTCCCCTTTGAACTGTCGCCTCTGTGATTTTTCACCATGGGACTCCCAGCAGGAACTTACTAAAGCCAGACCGAAGCACGTATGCTTTAATAGTAATTAGGTCACCCTGGGTTGTGGGCTTAGCAGGCAAAACTATAATTATTTAGAAACATGAAGTTTAAATGCCAAAGAATCTTAATGGAGCTGAGCTAATTAACCGATTTCAACTGAGTAACTGATTATCTTAAAAAAAAAAAAAAAAAAGAAAAATCAATAAGCATAGACAACATTTTCTTTTAACAGGTTGTTTTCTTGCAGCAATTCTCAATTGCACAAAAGGAGACCAACAATCCCCGCTAACTAAATATTATTGTAATTAAATATTCAACAGAAAGCCTCTTCAATTATTCAAAAGACTGATAACATTTGTTTATAATTGGGGTGGTGGGAGAGGTTTCCAGAAGCAGGGATTTTGTRCATCATCGGGCTCTGGCCACAGATGCAAACCCACACGGGCAGACGGGTCGCAGCATCGGTACACGGTGCCGGCTCCGGCACGGCTCCAGCCACCGCTCCCATCCCTCCTGCAGAAACCAAACTCGGGGAAGATGGATGCTTCCCAGCCTAGACGTGAGAAAACAGACCATATGGTCCACGCGCTTCCTGGATTTTTGCTATTAGACCAAAAATTTAGGGGACTAATGGCCAGTTTCCAGGTTTCACACCATTTTCCGATGGTAGCGTTATTCCCCCAGCAGAGAACCGGGAGGAAAAGCAGACCCCGGTGTATCATTATAATTCACTAAGCGGCATTACCATAGGAAATTACAAATTAGCTTTTCAGCAAAGGATACAGGGATATTTAGATTAGCCATAGAGAAACTACAGAACCTTTCAGTCCATTTATCAAAGCTCTCATAGCTCCAACTTCCAGGGAAATGAAACAATAATAAATATTGAGCAGGGAAAGTCAATCTCTGCTGAACGCGCTTTAATAATTCAAAAGTCATGAGAAATAAATAAATAAAGCACAGACCCTTTAGCTCCTACACACACACGTCCCGTTTTTCTCACCATTTCTCATGATGTGACTTCGTGGAAAATGGGTAGTAACCAAAAAAAAAAAACCACCAAAAAAATCAGCTGTGGCTGGGAGCGACGACATTTACAGTGCAGGAGGGARCCCATCCACATCGGCCGTAGAGCTGATTTAGGCAAGAGTCTGCTATCGCTGTCCCCAAGGAAAGGGCTGTGTTGCCTCTACCTGCTACTGGGTGGGTGGTGTTTGCATCAGCCCCGTGCCCGCTCCCTCCCCTGCACACTCCYAAAGAGCCTCTCAAGCCGCTTGCTTTTGGAAAGACTGTATTTTTAGCCCCTAAAAGCTGGACTGTGCAATAACCAACTCGGTGTCCCGGGGCCACCCAAGGTCCCAGCTACCTCCTGACGCTGCTCTGACATCGCTCCATCCCCTTCTGCACCCGCACCAACTCYGCCGAGAGGGGAGGCGGGGAAGGATGCCGGGGGCTCAGCCGGGGGAAGCACCCTGCATTCACAGGTGGACCACAGTGCATCTGAATGTCTTCTGGATCCGTGTTGGTTTGCCATCCCCACCACCCAGCACCACTTAGCAAGGTGCTCTCGGTCACCGGTGGACTCAAATTCCCACCGCATGGGTTAATCTGCACCACTTCCATCACACCAGCGCCAGCGACCTCCGTAAGCGACGCGCGCTCCGGCTTCTTAACATTACAACTGAGGCTATGCCTTTCCAAATTGCTACCCAGCAAATATCCAAGCTTAACATTTGCCTTGTGCAAGTATTCATGCGTGCAACGCTTGATAGCTCGAATGTTTGCAGAAAGAGAACAAGGTCAAATTGAAATGCGCTTTCAAATTCTAATGAATATTTGGGGAAAACATTCCCTCCTCCAACCCCAACCATTTACTCAGCCTCGCTGTGCGGTTAAACGACTGCTTATACCGACCGTGTCCGTTTAGAGGGAATGGAGCACTGCAGCATTCTTTGGGCAATATCATCAAAGTTTCAGGCTCCTGCATGAAGCCATTTCCATGCCAGGGTACGATGAGCTCGTACCCACAGCTGGAAGAAGCAAAAAAAAAAGCCTCCTCAAGCTGGCTGGATCTCAGACGGAGCAGTTGCAGCACACACCACAGGCGTTACAAGAACAGCACTCCGCGAGCCTCAGCCTTGCTCCGAGCATCTCTTCCATCAGCCTCATCCCACAGCACTCCCGCTGCACCAGGGACCAGCGTCTCCAAGACTTTGCTGACCTGATTAGCATCGAGTTACCCGTTGCCCAAGGTACTATTTTCCCCTTTTCACCAAATCTGAATATTTCTTTAGCTTGCAGAACCCATCTCTGCTAGAAACATCTATTAGTCAGCACCGTGGCCTGGATGCAGAGCCAGACGAACACATTCAGGCTACTTCATCATCAAACATCAATATCTTCTTCTGATTTTTAAGGCCAGCAGAAGGTTTTTGCTCTGTCCTATTGTGTCAGGACCTGCACTCGGGATGGGCGAGAGGCCACCTTGCAAACCCCCCTGGCAGCTCATGCCACAGCAGACAGGGCCACTAAACACATGGGAGCACAGGGCTGCAAYCCAATTTCCATACAGATATGGTGAGCAAAAAAATAAATATATTTATCACAGACCCCACTTTCTCCACGCCTGCMTTTCGCAGAGCTCCTTCAGGGGCCTTATTTGCATTAACTGCTCCAAGACCATCTTCAGCGTCAAAMAAATACTAATAACAACAGCCCAACAGGCAGGCTTTCCATTTTCAGTGCTGCTTTTCTGATCTCTACATCATTGCCGGCGCTCGTTTTCATCTCTAATAGGCTTCCAGAGCCGTGCCACCAGAGCACTGYAAGTTATTCAACTTTCGGCTGCACTACATTAAGGGAAAGTGAAATTCAAAGCTTTAATTAAGGCAAAAAATAAATCAAGACCTTCACCTTAAGGAAGGAGACCAACATGAAATTCAGATGCAGGTGAAGTCGCCCGCAAGATGGGCTCTAGCGGGACCGCCGCCGATTCAGGGACAGACATACCATGGTCATCTCCACCAGGACTTGAGCCACGTTTGTACATCTCAGGGATAAAAATCCCCCTTTTCAGGTTTTCCAGCACTTTGTCACACTGCATGGTGTGAGCCACCGAGGTGACCTGCAGCTTTGGGCCAGCAGGACCTTCGGAGATGTTGCCTTTCCTTCATCTCCGTCTCCGAGCCCAAAGCACGAGGGAAACAGGAAGGGAGGAGGAAGACTGAGGCACGGCATAATGAGTCAGTGATACCAGCAATTAGTCAAAAAAAAAGCAACACAGGCATCTCTGCAGTCTCAGGCCCCTTTTCCATGACTTGACAAAATGCTTTCCCTTCAGGCTGACAAGATCTGGGCTCACTCATCATGCCAAGAATAAGGTTTTTCCCCTTAGGGGTTTTTTTTCTTCCCAGATAGTTTGTGCAAAAAAAGTAAAAGTAAAGGGATGGCTGGATACCAGCACTTGCAAAGTCCCATGCAGGATACTAGCAGTTGCAAATTTTCTCTTGCAGACTTATTTCTAGCTTCTCCTTGAAAATCGCTCTGCTCTAGGTGAAGCAGCTGGGCCAAAGGTGGAAGCCCACGTGGTGATGGTGGTGGCGGTGATGGGAAGGGCAGCAGGGCGGCCGCCAGCTCTCCGCCTGCTCGGCGCAGGCACCGCTCCGGCGCCTGGTGGAAGCGGAGGAAGCCCAAAGGATGCCTGCAACAGATGTGTGCATCCCGAGCCAAAACGGGAGGAGACAGGGCGCCCGGGGCGGGCGGCACACAAGGAGCAGGAGCCAGGGACGTCGCTCTTGAACCAAACCCCCAGCCCCGGTCCTCTCCAGGGCTGCGTTTCCGAAGGCCAGGCGGGCAAGCAAGCTGATAAGCGCAGGAATCAAAACTAAGCCGGATCCGCAAGCACCGAGCAGGGCTTTCCACCTCCCTCCCCATGCTTTGCTTATCGTGATGCTGCGAGCAGCAATACAGGAGACGGAGAGAAAAACCTCGTTTTTAAAAGAGCAGGCGCGAGGCAGGGAGATGATGGATAGGCAAGCAGGTAGGCAGATTAAATAGCGTATGTGGAAGAGCTGCACTAAAACGGACATCAGCCYCATCTGGCCTATTGACACCTCAAACTCTGACAGCTCCAGAGTTAAAACGTATAACATCGGCCCATTACCACCCTCTCTATATGCTAAATGTGATTATATTTGGTTCAGCTAACACGAGAGAGTGCACGCGAGCGGCTCCTGAGTGATTGCAGGGTGTGGGAGAGATGGAGTATTTGTTCCTGTCATCTTCTCACATCCCTCTTCTTCTTCACAAGCCACAAAGAAAAATAATACGACTATGAACATCCAGGTGTCCAGCAGAATGGTCAGCTAAGCCACAGGATTTGGTAAAAATTAAGTAACCAGAACAAAACTCGGGTAAGTGACTCTACTATCTCCAGGTTCGCGTACCGCAGGCAATGTGTTAGCAAGGTTTTATGGAGGATAAAAAGAGATGTTTGCAGGCAGCCCCAGCCCTGACCCCGGCTGCACACACCCCCCCTCCAGCTGAGTCCAGACCCCCAAATGTCTCCCCCCTGCCATCACAGAAAAAAGACTTTTTGTCTCGATGGCTTATTTGGGATGCAGGGAGCCATCCCTCCCTCAGCTGCTTCCGCAGCCCGTGGCAGAGCTGGGCTCCAGCCGTGGCGTTGCCTTGCTGCCGGAGAGGGCTGCTGGCAAAACCGGTCTCGCGGCTGCTCCAGGGGGAAAGCCAGACGCCGGGGTAGGTCAGGCTCTAGGAGATGCTTCAGCTCGGTTAGAGAAACCTATGTTTTAATCTAGCAGATTCAACCCCTGCACCAGGAGGATCCATAAGATTTAAATAAGCTCCATAAAAAGGTGTTTTCTTTATATGACCACGCCAGGAAGCTGTTGCCTTAACTTCAAATCAGATTCAATYGCTCTGCCTCAGAAATTCCCCATCCAAAATTTTCCCTTAAATCTGAGATCTCTCCCAAGATACTACTTTACTATCCAAGTAATTTCCTCAGCAGAGTAGAAATAGCACCAATCTTCAACAGGTTTGGTCCCGGGCAGGAATGCTGGCTCTGCCAGCCCAGCACGTGTTGCCAGGGGTGGCTCAGGACAAGCTGGGGAAGACCCTGTGTTACACACGGACACAACACCCGGCAGCGCTCTCAGACARGGACCCAGCCGAGGTCTCCCAGCCAGCCACGATTTCGGCACTGCCTCAAGGAGCTGACGCTGCAAACGCCAGCTAGCAAAGTGCCGCTAACAGGTCTTGCGTTTTCACGTGCGGCTTCGTGACCGAGCAAACATGCGCCTGTTTGCATCACGCTTAGGCAGGGCATCAGCATTTCCATCTCAAGGTATTTCTATGGAGATGCAACGAGGGAGGAAATCGGTGAAATAAGAAAAGCAAACAAACACCTGGGTCAGCCAAAAGCCAGTGGAAAGCAGACGCCGCAGCAAGCGGGCCTGCCCGCCACGACCTGGCAGGCACGCTTGCGAGCGGAGGGCAACCGCAGCCAACACCGCTCCCACCCCATCGGAGACCATCACAGCAGCGCTTTGGCTCCTGAACCGGCTCCGAGCTGCCCAGAGCTGAGCTACTTGTCTCCGGCCAGCGCCGGCAGCTTCTAGTTCAGCCGCAACCATGCTCACATCAGCTAAATCCCCCCAAGGAGGGGCCAAGCCCCACTGCCAGCTGGCAGCTCAGTTCGCCCACAAGACCCCGCACATCATCTCTCCGCAACCACGCGTTTCTTGCTGCCAACAGGCAAGGGGCCGACACCGTGACCCCTACTCACAGCCACCACTCAAGCACTGGGCAACCCCTGCCACAAGCCCTTTCACCCTCGTTGCACCAGGAGAAAAAGGAGGCAGTGGCAAAATAAAGGAAAAAAAAATAATAATATAAGCAATACTTCTGAAAGCCATGCTGGCCACAGAGCARCGATGCACCACCAACGCGAGCCTGGGGTCACCTGCCCACCGCCCAGAGCCTGGGTCTCGGCTGCAGGCACCGTCCCGGTGCACAGCGAGTCCCACAACCAGGCGGATGATGGGGGAGAGACTTTAGCCCAGCGGCACGAACTTTGCTGAAGGGATGGCCACGCATCTGCCCCATGGCTCCACCAACGGGCCAAGCATCTCCTGGCCCAGTCCATCCCAAGGGAAGGAAATCCGCTGCCCACACCTCCTGCTGCATCCATCCCCCTCTTCTGCAAAGCTCCCCTGAGCTCCCACGGGTGTTGGGAGGCACGGGAGAAGGAGGATGGCCAGAGGCAGCCCTCCGCACAGCCACGGCCCCTGGGATCCCGGGCACAGCCCTGCCAGGGAGGGGATCCAGAGGGGACCCTGGAGGTGTCTCCCACCGCGACCCCGGGCAGGGCTCTGCCGGGGAGGGGATCCAGAGGAGCCGCCCGTCCCACTCAGATCCAGACGGGTTTCCCGGAGCCGTCCCCGAGAGCTGGAAAACCCCCGGCCCCTTCCCCAAGCCACTGACGGCCCGCGGGCGAGCACCGGGCTGCCAGCACCGCCTGCGGGCCGGCTCCCGCGGGCTGCGGGAGGATGGCTGGCAGAGCCGGCCGGTGCCAAGGGGAGCTCGGCGCCCCCTGAAGCGGACGGGCGCCGTGCCGGGAGCCAGCCCCGTGCCGGATCGCAGCGCCCGGCAGGCTGCACGGCGGGGGAGCCCCTTCCCCGGCTGCTCCCCGGTTGCAGACGCCGCGGGTGGCGCTCCCAGCCCACGCGTGCCGCGGCGGGCGCAGGGACTGGCGGCTCAGCATCCCCCCCACCCCGCCCCGTCCCGCTCCGGTCCCGCCTCACCTTCCACGGCGGCCGCGGCGGCGGCCAGGCAGAGCAGCACCACCAGATCCGCAGCCATCGCCTCCCCGGGCCCCGCGCGTCGCTGCTCCGCAGGCGTCAGCCGCTACCGGCGGGCGACCGTGAGCGGGCATGGGGGTGCGTCCGCGGGCCGGGCCGGGCCGGGGCAGGGCGGGCCGGGGCCG
>JASVER010000132.1:617552-808442 GCA_030449065.1 Oceanodroma leucorhoa | reverse complement strand
GGCGGCCCGCCGCCGCCGCCCCCCCCCACCTTTCCCCTCAGCGGGACCCCCCCCGGCGGGGCCGACCCTCAGCCCGCTCCGCAGGGACGCGGGGAAGGGGCAGAGGGGGCCGGCTGGCTCAGGCCGCCGCAATCCGATTCCCCTCTTTTGCCTCCAAAACGAAGCTGGAGCAAACAGGCAGCCCCACAGCCAGGCGGGCCCCCTGGCCCCCCAAAACATGGCTGCTCCCACCTCAGGCTCAGAACACAGCGGCCACACGAGTCAATGTGGGGGTCTCCTCAGCTTCTTGCCTTCCCCCAGCACCCTCACTGTTTGCAGGGCAGCGCTCCGGGCCCGAGGCGAGACGGGCACCCAGGAGCGGGTTGCCCTCCCTTGCTCGGGAGACACCAGGGTGCCCAGCCCTCGGCATCCCTCTGCCAGCACCCAGTCACCGCCAGCCCAAGGCTCCTGCCCCCAAGGCCACCCACATCCAGGGCGATGTCCTTGTGCCCCCCCAGCCTCTGGCAGCATGGGATGTCACCCCTGCACAGCTGGGAGCAATTTACACCCGCAGCCACTGAAAGGAGCCCCCCAGGAGGAGACTTACCCCGTCCCCCTCACCCCGTGCACCACACCAAGCCAGCTCGGGCTGCAATCCCCTTAGCTCCTCTCCCCAGCCAGGCAGCCGCAGCACCTGGTGCAAAGCTGACCCCATCCCTCCCTCCTCCCTCCTGCCAGGTTCATGCACCCCAGCGCACGCGGGAGAGGGAAAAAAAGTGAGGGCAGGGGAGGCAGCAAGGGCTCGTTCGGATCACGGTCGCCTGCCTGCAGCCAGGGCTCGTGTCTGCTACCGCAGTGGGACCAGCAACCCCGCAGAGGTACCGAGCACTGGAAAATCATCAGCTTTTCAGTGAAAGAGAGCACAAAAAATATTCAGCGGTGCCACGGGAACAAGAGTTTTCTTTTGCGGTTGTGCAAAATATATTTCAAGCAGCTCCTATTCAGCTGAGCAAATAACTGAAAAAATTGCCAAGAACATTCTGGCTAAGTTTTAAGGAAATTTGCTTTCATCTTGACAACCCTTCTTCATTTCCTTCCCATGAATATCTCAGCAATCCAGTTTACTCACTCAGAGGATCACAGAAAGAAAACTGTGAAGTAAATGTCAGTATTATTTGCATCTTTATCCAGTCTGCCACAAAAGCAACACCATGTTATTTATCTGATCTAGCACAACTCAGTAACAGCTCAAGTATAGAATATTCATGATGTGCAAAGCAAAAAAATGTTAATCATTTGAAAATACAAAAGGCGAAGAGCTGAGCCTGTGAGTTATCCAGAGAACTGCCTTGGTTGGTTGTTTTTTTTCCCCCCAAATAATTGTTATCAACTGAAAAACTTGCATTCAGAAACCAACATTTGACCAAAAAAAGCCTGACAATTTTTGTACGGGGAAAAAAAAAAAAAATAATACATCAATATTCTTCTGATTTCTTTTCAGCTGGCCAAAGAGTTGGCTGCGCTGGGTAAAAGCCAGCTGTGTTTGTTCAAAAAGCTTTCTATTCTGTCAGCCTTGCTCCAAGTCTCTGAACACCAACGCTTCGCTTCTCCTGGAGGAAGCGGCTCAGAATAAGCCTCTTCGCCACATCGCCGTCTGGAGGGCAGGCGCGGGAAGGCGGCAGCATCGTGCCACAGGGCCACTTTTTCTTGCTCACTCGATGGGATCATGGCCACTGGCCACCCCAGGGCTGCGCCCACCATCATCCCCTTTGGAAGAACCTCCAGGGACATTGAATCTGGCCCCTTTTTTGGCGCATTTCTCTCCATTTCCCCCTCTGAGCCAGCTGTTGGTGGGAATCCACTCCCACAGCACCCTATCCATCACCTGGTCCCCACCCCAGGACCAGAAAGCCACTAGCAAGGTCCCATCTTGCTTCTCCCCAGGAACCTGCRTCCCAGAGCAGCCACCATCCCCAGCAGAGCAAAAGGCCCCAAACTCCAGGCAACAGCGGCACCACGCTGCGACTTTCAGCAAGCACCCTGCAGAAGGCAGAACCACCCCTTCGGGCCACGAGTAACCTCCAGTCCTGCCCACCAGGCACCCRTGCAGGAAGGACACGGGGCAAAGCCCTGCTAAGAGCACGAACAGCCTCCGGGAAGCCTTTCAGCAGCCCTGTGCCTGGTGAGCACGGCCGGTCCCTCTGTTCCTGCGGTGCGCAGCCGGCAGCGCATCGAGATGGCGGCAGTCAGCTGCCAGAATTAGCTCTGTCTTAATTAACAGCTTTGCCTTTGTTCTCTGACGATGCTTCAGGCAATGCCAAACCCTTTCTGGAGGATGAAGATCTGGGATCCYAGCGAAAGGAAACATCAAGAGTTATCATGCGCTGCGGCACGGATCTCCTCAAAAAAAAAATGCCTTGAAACCGCTTTCGGGACCAAAGGTGTCACAGCCTGCARCTGTCCCCGTCCCCCACCACACTGCGCTGGCTGCAAAGGGACCAGCTGAAGCAYGAAGATGAATCCCAACCAGGCATCCCTGTCCGTGCAGTGGCAGGTACCACACTGCAAGGGAGGCTCTGGAGGGGGTCACCCCAAATCCTTTGAGCTGCGAAGCAGCAAGCTCGATCCCTGGGAGCCTGACACCTCTTGCGACATCAGGTGCATCACCATCAGAGGGTGACCGAGGCTCCTGACCTGCACCAGAGCTACCACCCAGCTCAGACCTGGGGGCTCGCTGGTGGCAGGAAGTCCCCGGCAAGACACTCGCTAACGTAGGAGCAGCATAAGTGCCAAACAAGCCTTCCCCTGCATCAGCCCCGTGGAGCAGAGGAGCTGGCAGAGGACACAGGAGCCTCCCCTAGCCAGAATAAGCACAGACGCTAAAGCAGCCGTGACGCTCCCTGTTTATTTTCSAAGCCGAGGCCAGGCCTGCAGGGAGGGCAGGAAGATTGCCGCATGGCGCAGAAGCCGTCCTCAGCAGTGCTCTCGCATCCCTAATCCTGCCAAGGCGGCGCAGGCTGCTCCCAGCAGCTTGCCTGTGCATTAGTTGCAGAGAAAAAGCATGCACCTACAGCGTCCTCCCAGAAGTCAAAGCCTGAGGAGCTGATAAATCCTCTCCCCGATAAGAAAAGCAGATTCCTTCAATCCTCCAGCATTTCAGACTTGTCTAGTGTGCTGCAACACGCGAGCTGGGTGAGACAGGTAAGCACAGGCGATGCTGGTGAGCAGCATCCAGCCCCTGCAGCACTGCTTGTGCAGTCAAACCCCCTCCTGCGAGTCCAAATAAATATAATATGACGTAATAACATTAATTAGCACCAGTAAACGGTCGGTGTATTCAGTCACTTGGCACAGTGCAGTCCAAACTGCTTACTGTAMTCCCAGGAGAAATAACCTCAGGGAGACTTCTGGACTTAACATACTGTAGGGAAACTAAAGTGAGGGAGAGAACTTACTCYCCTCTTCAGGCATTCACAGAAAATTCAGGTATCTTATCAGAGCAGAAGTAGAAGCTGTAGGAAGGACGTTCCTTTGTCATGCAAACAATTTGAGGACTAAATTGAAGCAAGGCGTGAAGAAAAAGTAGGTGAGATGAAGGTTAATTTGGCAACCGGAGTGAGAACAGAGGGAGCTAGGGTATGGAAGAGTCTATTAATTCCCTGGGCAAAAGAGAGATGCAGTCAGAGCCGGGACTCGGAGTAACTCCCCGCACAGTAACAAAAGATAAATTGCAAGTTCTTCTTGTGGAATATTCTGTTTATTAAGTACAGAAATAGGAGACAGTCAAGTGCCAAGTGCCTCAAGCACCTGAGAACATATTAATCACTACACATGATTGAACAAAAGATGAGAGCAGTATTAAGACAGGCTCCGGTGCAACACCAGGCATCATATAACGCAATGGACCCGCAGCTTTCTCCACTCCACACTGCCACCAGCTACGGAGGCAGGGAAGGTACCTGCTCCTCTAGCGATGGACACAGGACAACCTTTCTCTGCAGGACAAGGTAAAGATCAGTGAGTTCTCCTCTTAGGAGCAAAAAAATTCACTTTGATTTCATAGATGCTGCAATTTCTGCTTCCCTGGTTTTCCCTTTAATTGTTTTTTTCAGGATGCAAGTCCCAGTAGACGTGCCAGCTGCAGGACAACACGAGCATGGATCAGGCATGCTGCTTCCTCCGCGTTTTTCCTTTTTTTCCAGTCTTTCCAGGTGGAAGGATCTCTTTGTTCCCTTTGAAGGCAGAGGATTAACAAAGGCAAATGCAAAAGAAAAACAAAAACTCCTTTGTCTGAGGATGGATGACTTCTTTTTATCTGTTTCTAATCTGGCTTCAACTTTCATTTCTTTAGGATGAAAAAAATCTGAAGATTAAATTTTATGCCAAGGCAAGCTATAATAAGTGACAGAAACACTCCGTCTCAGGGTCTCCGCTGGCTCTGTGAAGTCACAGCATTCACAATGAAGAAAGCAAAATATAGACAGACAAACGCTTTCAATGGAGATTTAAAATAAAAACTCTTCTCATGTTCCGAATGCAAAAGCTACAGAAAAATATGCCTCTCCTTCAAGGAAATGTCATTATCTTGAAGCAAAATGCAATTTATCTTTGGAAGCTTTAAAAAAAGTGGCAAGGGGAGCCTGCCACAGGAGTTTCACTTTATCACAGCATGTGGCTTGTTGCAGTCTGAGCTGTGGTTCTCCTTCTGGAAGCAAACAAGAGATGTGAAGTTTTTAAGGTGCAAGTCTATCTAAAGCAGCAGGAAGGAAGGAGAACGGTCCAGCCCGCTCCATATCTGCTGCTTCAGGGTTCCGTTCAGACGTTTTTTCTACTGAAATCACCYATTAGAGAGCAAAACTCCGGCTGCGGTGGCTGGTTTGGATCAGCTTCCCATCTTATGCACAGGAAAGTTCCCATTTTTCCTACTACATCGTGATGAATTTCCAATTGTCACCTTGATCAATGGCCCCATGAACACTATCATAAGGGTAATATGAATTTTTTTTCCCTTTCCTATCACTCACAGGGTAATTACACAGATGATTGCACTCAAGGGCAAGAGCATGTGTCCTGCACCCTTGCACAGAGCACAACGCACAAGCATGCACACAGCACCTGGTACTGCTGGCTTCACCAGGGCAAAATAACTCGAGTTTTTCCCCAGGTAAAGGGAACAAGACCAGGAATATTCAAACCTACAAACCCATGTGCTAGACACATACACAAGCAAGTGAATGTCACTGCAGGGACAGTAGCCTGCCTGCTGTATTTATCATCGATCTCAGATGGATGGGTAAGAGGGCCAGAAGGACCTACTGCACCCCCCCCTACCCTGACTGCATAGACAGTAAACCTCACCGAGCGAGTTTTGCCTTGATCATTTGACTGCTTGCAAGAGAAACCTGCATCTCGACAAAGTCTTTACAAAGCTACCCCTTTGTATATCCCAGGTACACATTCAAACTGCCACAGCAGCACCCGTGGGCCCCTTCGAACAGGGATGATGGGCATCAGAGGGCCTGTTGACAACATTCAGGCTGCCCTTCCCGCAGCCCCTCCTGAGRGACCAGCTGCCAAGACCACGAGAGTGGTCTGGCTCCTGTTGTGCACAACCTCCTGCTTGGGCAGCCAGGGTCTACACGATCATAACCCTGCTAGTGACCTCCACCAGCTCCGCTTCATGCCAGCAATGAGAAGGCGAGGAAGACTTCGTCTCGTTACTCTAACAGGCAGGAGAGGACACTTATCTTCAAGGGATGTGATAACTGCACAGTTCTCGGCTCCCACCCCTCCACACCACAGCTCACGATGCCCAGGCGCCTTACACAGCCACATCTGAGTGCAATTCTTAAGGCAAGTAGCTGGAAGAGGAATGRAGCGAGTCTTCGTCAGGCTTGATTGGCAAGAGACATCAAGAACCCTGCAAGAGGGGATTTGAGGAAGTTTTGCATTTCAAACAGGGCAGGCAGGGAGAGGTTTACCCAGAGTAAAGAGGGAAGCAGCAAGGCTGCCATTTCATCAGTTAACATCTGGCAGCTGCAAAGCTCAGAGATAATTCTGCCTCCGTCCTCCAGAGAGTTCAGATCTGGGAGGGATGCCAGAGACGCGGCAACTGGGAGGGCATGAAATTCCTTCACAGAATCCAAAACAGGCAGTCAAACGTCACGATATTCTTCCTCTCTTTAAATAAGTGACTTATCGATGCTGATTGAGCCTGTGGAAATTTTTTTCTCATCTAAGTGGAAGAGGGAGGAGAGAAGAGAGGGAGATACAGGTGGGGGAAGGGGAAACACAGACAACAGCTTTTTTTGACCAAAATCACAGCTTTTTGATCAAAACCTGCAAAGACTTTTGATCAAAGTCTACAAAGAAAGCTTTTAACAGTTACCTGTATTTCCATTTTTACAAAAGCCAACAAGGAAACCAAATCGTTTCCATTTACAAATACCAGGATTTGGTTACAGAAAACCAATAGAAAAATCTGGGTTTGGATAAAGAGAAAGCTAAGCCTGCTCTGATCCTTCAGCCAAAGCCTGAAACTTATTCAGGACTAATTCTGAAAATTAACAGGCATGTGCTATAACAACTCATGTAAGACATCACTTGCRACCAGATTATTTCATTGTGGGCAAAATGATGATCTCCACCCCAGTAGCATCCTGTGCCCCCTGCCTCTCCACCAGCTTTGCACCTGAGATGACCACAGCCCAGCCTGGGAAGGTGATGGTCTTCGTCACGAAGGGGTAACAGAGCAGCGAGGCAGTTTTTTCAATTACAGARAAAATTGCCCTAATGAAGTCTGAACACATATGTTGCCTCTCTGCAGGCATTTCTCCCGTATATGTCACCAAGTTCATCCCAGACCCCTTTCCAGGTTGCACATCCCTGGCCCAGGGGCACGAGCCCTGGGAAGAGGCAGCTCAGCAGCTCCGTCCCACAGAGAGCGGCATTTGTGGTGGTTCTCAAGAAAAGCTCCGCACCTGAGCACASGTTACTGGGAAGGTCTGTCCCCACTCCTACAGTCTCAGCATACCCCGAGATCCCCAAGCCTGAGCAGCAGCTGCCAGCCCCAGTTTTGGGTGGGCCCRTGCAGAGACCCCTCAGACCAGAGATGGGGCTCCTTGCTGGTACAAATTAGATGAGAACCCTTGGGGAGCACRGGAGCGAGGAGAGCTGCTCTGGGCTTCCTTGAGGCCAGCTGTCTCCTCTCCCCAGTTATTCATCAACAAGCAGTAGTGTTATGCTGACTCCAGACCCCCCATTTTGCTGCTGCCTGCGCTGCACCCCAGGCTGGGGACCAGGACCCCCGAGTCCCCTCTGGCCATGCAGGTGACTGAGGTTTTCTCCCACCAACCTCTGGAGGTCAGCAACCGGCAGCGCTGGGGCTCTACTTTAGCAGCTGCTGTTGGAAAAGAAAAAAAAAAAAAACTGACCCAGGAAAGCAATGCAATGTGAGGAAGGACCCAAAGGACCCAGTGGTCTGGGCACAAGATGCTCCCTCCATGCCATAGGTGACCCCAAATATTTGCAGGGGCCAGGTACACGTCCCCCCTGCACTGCTCTCCTTCCCTGCAGGCACGCAGGAGTGCAGGACCCTCCTCATTAATAGGAAGTGATTAATTTCTAAAGCTTGCTTTGCCCATTTAAAAGCTACAAGTCTCAAGCCAATTTGTCCACAAGTAAGCCCCATTTCTGGGAACGGGCATGAATCTGCATTTCACTTTCCCAACCTCCAATGTCATTTTCTTATTTCGTGTCTGAAGGACACTACAGCAAACCCTTTACAGCTAAATCATTACTGAATTTACAGAGGTTAGGAGTAGCTGGTTATGTAAAAAAACTCTTGGTAAATTTATTACATAGAATCTGACATCGTCCTGCATAAATCTCGGTGYTCCTGGTAAATACAAAGATTTCCAGTAAATGAAAGACACTAACAAGAGCATAGGGAAGTGAACTGGAGGGTTGCCTGGCATGGAGGGGAAGCAGGGCAGAGACCACATCCAGACCCGTTAGAAACCCCCAGAGAAAGCCACTGTGCAGAGCAGGAAAGAGAAACATCTCCCTCACCTGCTCCAGAAAGGTAAATACTGAAGGAGGAAAGTGGGAGAAATCCTCCTGCTTTCCCCAGCTGCACAGGGAAAGGCAGCAGCTCTGCCAAGGCAAGGCTGACATCTCCTCCTCATTTCCTTGGGCATCGGCAGGAAAGCCACTGGCCAGCATCCCTCAGAGCCACAGCTCTGCTGTGTGCCAGAAGCTGAATATTAACCAAAAAGGAGGACTCCCCCCGGGATGGGGCCATGGCAGGGCGTGAGGGCTCCTGGCTGGGTTACAACCTGCTTTCTGCTAGCTGGAAACAAGTTTTCCTGCCCACTGGGAAAGAGTTCTCATTGCTGATKTTCATCCAGCTCTCTATGAAAGCAAAAGTCTTGGTTTTGTGTGAGGATCATTAATCTCATTATTTTTAGATGACATTTCTAGGTGTGTTCTCAAAGCTCCAGGCTCACGGCAGAAGCACAAACAAGAGGACGGGTCCATCATGCACTGATATGAGATCACTCCCAAAAATGAGTGGAAGCAGATGAAAGGTAACAAGTCTGGGACTGGGGAGATGAAAGAGGAGAAGTAGAGGACATCTGGCAGAGGACAGCAAACTGCTCCCTCCTCTCCCCATCAAGGGAGGACTATGACACCCCAAAAGCTCGCGGACAGTCGGCACGGGCTATGGAACATTGGGTCCAGTGTGCCACTGACAGGCAGGTTCCTCTTTGTGAGCAAGCAGCTGCGCTTACCTTCCRCATCCAAAATGGTCCCATACCGCAGCCTCCCAGACAGCTCAGTCGCTTAACTCAGTCTCAGGTTTATAAGGCGTGGATGCTTAGGTCAAGCCACCACCCCAGGGGAAGGAACAGACAGCCCCTACTTTGYCAAGGCGGGGGGAAATAAGCACTTTACCCGTCCACAGCCTCTGCCACGGTGCCAGGAGTTAGCCGCGGGCAGCAGCAGGCCTGCCCTGCCCACCCTTAGCACCATCCCCCTCTGAAGCACCCAGTGTAGGACCTCAGTCTCTGCAGCAGCACACCAGYTCTGCCCCCGCCTGCACCATCTTTGCTGGGAAGCAACAAGGAAAAACCTAACATGGTACATGAGAGGAGAGGGCAGGCACGATGAGTTTTCTCGTGACCCCATCACCRCAAGGGATGTGATCAGAGCCATTAAGGCAAAGGCTCCTGCCGTTCCCTTCAGGCATTTTCCGTGCAGAAAAAGCCCTTCGTTACACAACAGCGCAATGTTATCAGACACTCAGCTTTCCCAAAATAAGGGCAGCTTCCTCAAACACTTAATCACTGCAGGTGCTTTGCTCCTGCGCACAGTCCCCATCACATCCCTAGAGCTGCTTACAACACTGAGCACCACAGCAGCTAGCCAGAACCTTCTGCAGTGCACCTGGGTCCTTATTTATCCTGTGACCACATGTCAGCTGCAACTCATTTCTTCCTAGCAGGGCTCCTCTGCAGCTGGGCTGGAGAGCTCAGCTGGGCYGCAGCCCACAGGCAGTGGGCAAAACCTCTCCGTACCAACTCACCTTCAGCTCTTCCTCACCAGGTGACAGCCCTCAGAGACTGCCAGCTGTGGAGGAGCTCCTGGGCTGTCCAAGCTGAGGAAGATGCTTCAAAAGCAGCAGGAACTGAGATTGGGCTGGATTGATAGGTGTGACATGCTCCCAACCCAAACTGCTCCACACTGTGAACACGGCCAGGCAGCCACAGGGCTGCCACCRGCACCTTCGCTGCTCCCACCCATCAGCATCTCCTTAAAACCCAGCAACTTGCGCTCACCCGTAGTATTGCTTCCACTTTCTCTCTGGGAGCTTCAAGCATCTCCTGGTGACACCACGCTACGCCCTCTTTCTCTCCCTGCCCTTTCATTTCTCTCATCAAAGTTTCTTTTCACCTCCCGCCTCCTTGCTTTGGGGGGTTATTGTTCACATCTCGGCAACCCGCAGAGCCACGCTGCTCCACTGGGAAGTGCTTCACGCCCAGCACGGAGGTGGGGAGCAGGCACCAGCATGGTGCCCTCCTAGGGGGAGCAAAYGCTGGCGCCGGAGCAGCTCAAAGCACCCCTGAGCCTCATGAGCTCCCCACAAAACCCGCAGACAGAGTTACAATAGAGTTACGTGCGATGAGTGCGTGTCTGCATCTATCAGGCAAGCACATACATATGAAAAGAAAGAGACAGAACAGGTTCAAAACACGGCGTTTAATTTGTGGGARCCTACACACACGCGAATGTGCTCGRGTCACAGGAGCACACTGAAGAGCAGTGACCCTAAATGCTAAAGGAAGAGATGGGGAAATTGCACCAGTGTAGGGTGAAGATCACYCGGGCTGGACAGGCAGGGTGCAAAGGTTACCTCCAGGTCACAGGTGCGATGCTCCCACCGTCAGGGTGCAGAGACGGTACAACACGAGAGCAAGACCCGGGAGAGGGAGAAGAGATAACAGCTTGAGCGAAGGGATGCTTTTCAGCCTCTTTGGCAATAGTGAAATCATCATTTTATTTCGGATTAGCTGATTTTTGTGTCTGTCTGGTTTTTTTCAAAGGTCAGAACATCTGTGCAGGTTTGTGTGTGTGTGTTGGAAGCAGAACACTGACCCCTTTTGAGGCTCTTCAGTGTTATGTTTAGTTCATTCCCTTCATCTCTCTCTAAATAATTTGGAAAACCTTTAAAATCGATCACACTCGAAAACAAACTGTTCACTGAAACTCCTTTTTTTTTTTTTTTACTGTTTCATTGTTTCTTGTGCCCAAGGGCATCACCAGAAGGCCCCCAAACTAACGCCAGCCTTCCTCAGTCCTCGGCTGCCTGCCTCTGCCTTCTCAAGGAGGGCCAAGGCTTTCGGCAAGCGTGGTGTTTTCTGCAGAGCCAAGGACGCTGAGGGCTGACCCATAGCCACCAGCAAAGCCCCGCTGTGCCATCCCATGGGCAGTCCTCACCRCAGACAACCTGCAACTGGAAAAAAAGATGAAGAATGCAAGATGTGCTGGCTTGGAAGAGCAAGAGGGGAGATGCTGTACAGAGACATTTCTCTTTTCAGTTGGAAGTAAGTGTGCCCTGCACCCAGCTCGTAGCATGCCTCCTTGCAGAGCCTGGCCAAGCCCCACCGGCGGTGTAAAACACAGGCTTTGCCCCGCTTTTGCTGCGCCAGCCCACGCGGCTGGCAGCTGGAGGCTGCAGCGTGCAGGCTAGACTGAACTGGAGGCGCTAGGACGAAAATACACTTTTTCCCCATTTGCACTGAATGTTGACATTTTGCCAGAATCCAAGCCCCCGCAGCTGGTTGTAAATCATCCATCAATCACTATTTAAAAAGAAAAAACCCTTTGCTCCCCTCGCCACCAGCGAGCCAGGCCAACGTGTGCCAGAGCATGGGGACGGGCACGATGCTGCTGCCTTGGGGCCAGGCAGAGCCTCGGGGCTGACACACRCCAGCCCTAACTGTACCTACAATTTTACAAACTTCCTAAGTGTATGTGTAAAATAATCTACTTATTTCTTTTTTTTTTTTAAATCAACAAGTTGAGAACCACAGTACAACAGACAACCTTAGCTGTGAGCCGTTGATTTTTATATGATATATTATATCCGAATACACTGATGCAATGAGTGGAACGTACCAATTTGGATAATTGGTGAGGGCCTGAGAGCATGTATGCACTGCTGCTCTGGTTGCCTTAAAATGTATGTATATTTACAGTGCCAGCTTGTTTGCATTTCTGATGATCTGAAACGCTGAGAAGGTAATCAGCTCCTCCAGTGCACGCAATCAGCTCTGCAGCGTTCGCCGCTCTGTTGTGGGTGAAGCCKCTAAGACTGTAATTTTAAAGCTAACAAACGTCATTAAACTGTTAAATGGAGCAGGGGAAGGATGCTGCCAAGTGCCAGACCCTGTAGTGGATGCTGCCTTCAGCCGGGAGGACACCCAAGCGCCGTGGGGAGACGGAGGCAGTGAGAAGCAATGCGGGGACCCGGGGCTGACTGACGGTCACGATGGGTCCACGCTGATACTTTGAGGTTGGTTTGGATTTAAGCCTGAGYGTTGGCTCAACTCTTCTTGCTGGATGTTAGCATTCCCATTCCCCCACCTAAAATCCACTTGAGTAATCAACTGTAAAGCTAATGACTTGAGCCCCAAATCAGCAAAGTACTTGAGCACATGCTGAAGTCYCATTGAAAGAAATTAGACCTAAGCAAACGCTTTGCTCCAAGGGGAGGGGACTTTACGTAAAAAGTAGCAARAAGGTGGTTCAAAATAGGTGTAATATTCTATGGAAGCAAACCATACCCGCTCGAGTGGCCTCCGAGCACCCTGCTCAGCATTCACAGGGACCCATCTGAAGCATGGGAAACACAAAGCCTTAGACCTGGCTTTATTTCGTTGGCAGCCAAACCTGAATRGGCTTCAGGGGACAGTCCTGGAACTTGCAGGCTGCACCCAGGTCCTGCGCGCCCCGCACCCATGCTGTGAGCGCATCTCCTGGGGTGCCCTGAGACGGCGGCTGGGGCGGGGACGAAGGGCACAGCACCCACGGTCACCCCGGGCAGGACCAGCATAACCAGCTGGTGCCACACTTGGGCACTAGGATGCCCCAGCAAGCCCCCAGCAGGCTCTGACCCGCACCGCTCCCGGCAATAAGACACACCACCGCTGAGCAACAGGCAGGCAGGGTTACAGCCCAGGGACCCCAAAATGAGCCCCCTCCTTGCCAGCAGCACTGCCCTGGCTTTTCCAAGGATCAGTGCCCCGGCAGGACTGAGTCTGCACATTCCCCCCGCTGCACTGCGGCCACGCTCCCACCCCGACAATCCCCCTCGCGCCTGCTCGCCAGCGGGTTCGCAGAAACCCAGCGTCTTGTCCCCCCCCAGCCACCTCCCAGTCACGCTCCGGAGTGACGGGAAGAGCAAAGATCAAGTTTCCCTGTGCACCGGAGAACAGGAATAGCGTTCGCTCCTGCCAAGGACAACACCTCGCTCTGGCAGGTTGCGCAGGTAACCCAGTACAGTTGAAATCTAGCTATAACTTGCCTTAAATATGGGATTTTACAGCCCCATACGGTGTTAATGCATATATATCSATATGCATATATATCGATAACCGACCTGATCGAAAGAGGTAGTTTTCCTGGAAGTTTTCCAGAATTTGGATATCTTTATTACGGTGAATTACTTAGGTCAAAGCCCTAACTTGTGCAAACTGGCACAGCTCTGCTGAAATCAATTCCCCTACGCCAGCTTCTGCTACTTGATAAGGTGGCCCAGGATGTCTGTATCGGTTTTACTGTCTTCTGCCATCATCTGCCTAGTTCCCGTTGCAGGGCCTCTTGCTAAAGTTTGTCTTCGTAAAGAAATTCAACCAGGATGCATGTATTCAGGCTAAAACAAGGCGTAAATAGGGCTCAGAGAGGGGAGAAAAGAGCAGATGTGCTGAAGCMGGCGGGTGCTTTGCTGGAGCCCCTTGGCGCTGAGCCTCCTGCCCAGCCCGCTGCTAGCCACCGAGCGACATCCCGAGCATCCCCAGGCTCTGGGGAGCCAGTTCAGCTCAGAGGCATGGGTTAGCAGGGMGGCTTTTAGAAGCAATAACGAGGACTGAGCTTCTTGCTGCATAAGTTGAGCAGAGTTGGTGCCTGGTTGTAGCAGGACGGGGCTGGGAGCACGTGCAAGGGCCGCTCCTGCGCTGCAGCCCACTGGGAGGACTTCTGCCCCACACCGCCACGGCAGCTSCCTGGGCTCTACCCACAGGTTAAAAAGCAAAATGCAACCCCATTCTTTCAACTAATCCATCTGTAATCACTCTAAGCCAAACAAAAGGCTGAATATTTAGTTAACAATTTTTAAGMGACACTTCATTCTTTTATTTTTCAGCTCATTTTAGTTTTGTTTGCAGAGTCCTGGGAAGAGGGTGGACACTGCAAGCAAMAGAGCGGACCAGAACAGCTTTACTTGTAACTGAGAAGTTCAGCCGCATTCRCTGTCTCGGGGAGGGTTTGCTTTCTTTAGGTCTCCCAGCGCTTTGGAGATTACTTCTTGGTTTCCTGGAGATCCTTGGGTCCAACACTTCCCCTTAATCCCTTCTAAAGAGGTGTCCAGCCCAAGGACCGAGCACAGGGCCAGCCTGAGACACGGTGGACCAAGAGGCATTCGTGCTCTGCCACGTGCATGCAGGGTGAAGAGACATCTGCAAAAACCAGGAAAAAAACCTCTATTACAACGGCCTCTTGCAGAAAGTCAAAAGCAAAGTCATAACAGACATCTTTTACAGAGGCAACTGCAGCCAGCGGGGTAAAAGAGAAGGCCATGCTCGGCCTCCGCAGTGGGACTGAACCAGTTTACGTGCTAATCCCAGTGTGAGCAACCAGAGCTGGCACCAGCCAGAGCCAGTTGTCTGACTTCAGCATTTGGCAGGGAGGGACGGATGAACAAAAATATGTAGCGCAGGCGCTGGCTGCCCGAAGCCACGGGTTGTTCGCTGTCAGCAAACGGAGCCAGACGGAAAAATAAATACAGAGAACATCTTGAATTTGGAGAGCGATTCCTGCCCCACTGCAGGCTTCAGCAATACCCCTGCCTTTGCTTTTTAGTGCCTGCAGCACGTTTTATGGTGTGGCCAAGAGCAGGGAGAAAGCTCCCATCCCTCCCTCAGCTCACACATGTCCGTGCAATGCCTCTAAGCCCAGGGATATTTCAGCATTTGCTATTTCTGAAAAAAAAAAAAAAAAACAAAACATAATCATGAGGCCAGAGCAGAGGAGGAACGAGGGCAAAGAAGGGATTTTGGCAGGAGAGCACTGGAGCATGATGCTGGGAAGGGGTTATATTCTAGGGGACGGTAGCCTGATGCTCCCATGGGACAGCCAGTCCCGTCCTCACTGACAGCCCAGGACCAAAGTGTCCATCCCCCTGGATGCTTTTGGAAACGCCACCTGTACATGTGCAACATCACGAAGCTACATGCCTCTGTGACAGGGCTGGCACCCGGCTGGCAGCGCAGAGGGCACCGAGGCAGCATGGGGAGGGAGGAAGGGATGCGAGACAGCGTACAGAGCTAAATAAGGCCACAGAGGTAAGGGCAAGATCATTCTAAACAGTTAAAGTTTCATTTTAATGGATACAACAATGGGGAAAACATTCCTGATGGCAAAGGGCGAAGCATGTACTTTCTTTTTCCGGACAGCAGGTTTTGCAGCCGGCCTCCCTGAGGAAATAAAGCACATCTGCATCCATGCCCCCCTCCCTACCCYACAATTTTTGAACCTGTTGGTTAACTTTAGCCAGGTCGGAACGGTGGGTGTCTCAGGGGACTTCTGCTCCTACGCTTTCTAGGAAGTGGAGAAAGCCAGGTCGCAGACAGCCCCTCTAACAAACCCCACAGGGGAGATGCTGTGGAGGGGGGTCTGCTACCCTGGGACACAAAATCCACTCATCCCCTCTGGCGAGTAGCTGCTCAGCACTTGTCCTTTATACCCATATCTATTTCAGGTTCAAGGGAAAACAAAGTAAATGGCTAAATACTAATCCTGCTCCTCCTCCCAGCGACGCACCCAGCAAAGCCTCTCCCCCTTTCCTCCCCTGAGAGAGCCGGGCACCGGGGGAGCGCTGAGCCCAGGCACCCYGCTACCCCTCCGCGGGGCACAGCACGCCCTTTTCTTTGGTCAATATTTCAGTCTGCAGATCAGTCGTCTCAATTTCCAGCCAGCTCCCCTATAGCACACAGTTGGCTAGGCTRTATTTTCTCCCCAACTCAAACTTCCCCATTTTTTTGAGAAACGTGGCACTGCTACTTGCTCAAATGTATACAATATCCTTTCAGAAAAAAAAAAAMCTAAAAATATTTCCGCTGGTGCAGCTAAATGGCCAAACCCCAGCCAAGCTCATTGAGTGCACTTCTGATTTGTATTTCAAACTCTACTGTTAAGCTTGTCCAGCTTGAACAGCCCAGATCTCCAAGCACCTTGCAGGGGTGTACCCCACCTTCCCCCAAAAAAATCATTATCGTTAGCATTTCTGAGACTGGATCAGACAGCTATCATCTGCTGGAAATAATCAAGACAAAAACTGGCGGTGCCTTGGCACACTGGACACCTCATCCAGCCCTAGTTTTATGAGTCTGTGCTTTGCATCGGGGTAAACACACTGCCACTTAAGCAGATTGGCTCAAGGAGTGCTAATTAAATAAGGCCGAGCAAATCAGTCTTTGGAAATAATGGCTCTAGGGAGCCTCACATCTTTCCGTCCTTGTGAAGTGACTGTGAGCCGGTCCATTTTCTCACGAGTTTACTAGGGAAAACATAATATAACATTTTCCATGTCGTGACCTGACCCCAAACCTTCCCAAGTGTTTGCTGGAAAACCACGGCTCTGGATGCATCTGCTCCGAAACCAGCAGGGAGAACTTCCCTCTTTCTTTCTGAAAGGACCTAGTTCAGAGGACGGAAAGGTTTTCTAACTCCTTCTGAGGCTGGCAGGGGTCTGATATCACCCGCAGACTCAGCATCCCTCATTATCAGAGCGAGGAAGGTGCGTGTACCCAAGGGGAGAGATGCCGGGTGAAAGTCCTGCGTATCACTAAGCAGAATCACAGCGGTGACTGCTTCACGGTTCGGTTTTTCCTGGTCTATTCTGAATCTCAATTGTATTTGGGGCTGGAGGGGCAGCAGCCTGGTGCAGCTCCTGTTGCAGTCACACTGGCTCTCCCATGGCATGGGGGAATTAATAATTAAATGTGGACCAGGTGAGGAGTAGTGGGGCTAGAAGGCAGCTGTAATATTTCCCTTTTAAAAGACCAGCAGGGCAGGAGCTGRAAGCTAAGTGGCAATTGATCTCACTTCTGCAGAACAGCATTTCAAAGTAAAGTGTTAGGGATGAGCCAGTCATTGCCATTTACGTTTCCCGTGGTTGATGGCAGGCTCCAACTGCCCCAGAGACAGGGGGAACAGCACAGCCCCCCTAGCTAAACACCGGGAGCACAAAACACCCCACCAGCAGTATATTCGTGAGTGGAAGCGACCCTTCCCAGCCAGCCAGCCAGCGTCGCTGCCYTGCCACAGTACCTCCTGGAAGTCTTCAGCTAAAACCAGCTCTAAGCCTCTTCACCGCTCCCTCCACGGTGACAGTGGGTTTGCTCCAGCCTAAGTTAGGCAGCCCCGGGGCTGGCCACCGCCATGAGCTGCAACACGTGGGCCTCGGATGCCCTCCGAGCCACAGAGCCCTCACTAATATTGATAAACCTGGTGGCTAAGCCCATCACCCTGGCTTCGGACRCCATCCCAGGGTGAGGGCGGGTGCSCTGCTACCGAAGCTGGTGGTTCCTCAGCCATTTACTCCAGTGTACAGGCTGCTCTTATCTCTCTGTATGTGGACACCAAGTGGAAACTCAGCTAGAAATCACCATGTTTTAAACCTGATGGATCCGAGCCCAAGTGTTGCCCTTCATGCTTTTAACAGCCCGGCACCTCTCCGAGTGTCTGTGCACAAAGACAGGCAATGTCATCTTCCCGCAGCTCTCTTAACTGCTTATCGATCCCAAAGAGCCTCCGAATGGATTTCTCTGGCTAGCTATCATCCTCCATAGCCTGGGAGATCCCCTCTATATTATAAAGTAGACATCTCAGTTACAGCTTTATTTACTGCGAAAGAGCAATTAAGCCATCCCAGTTCGATTTATGGCCAGCACAGATAACTCCTCCTAACACAAGCCAAGGCCAGTTTAACTTTTGGATGTTTTCCTCTTGCCAGGTGCAAAAAAACCAGCTTCGTTTTTGTGCATTTTTTAAGTCTCTAGCCCAAATTCAAACCTCATCTGTGATCAGTCCAGTACAAGCTGGGAAATTATTCCGCAGAAGTGCATTTAATAGACTTCCACTGCGCTGATTGCAGTCACGAAGTCAGAACTCAACTCACCCAGCTTTATTTTTTGAGAACCAYGTCCTGAAGCTGGTATTCAGGATGTTGGTGCTTTCGGTACCCAAAGGGATTTAAACGTGTGGCTCCATATTGAGGACAGTATGGCAAAGCCACCAGGCTATAAGGTACAGCAGGAGAAAGGCACGCCCAGCCCAGCTCCACTTTTCAGACAAGAAAGACGCTGTCACGAGAGCAGGGCCACCCGGGCAGCCAGCTGGGGATGGGGAAGACCCAGCCAAATGCCCAGCCAGCCTTGGTGGAGGGGCTGGAAGCCAGAACATCCCTCCCAGCCCCTTTCCAACATGCTCCAGGGTGCACCATGACAGCCAGCATCCCAGCGCACAAATCCTCCTGCAGGTCTGAGCCTTAGCTGCTGTTCCAACAGTTTTTGATGGATAATGATCATACTTTATAGCTTTACAGAAAATTCACCTCGATTGATACAGATCTGCACTTTATTAATTTTTCCAACTACCAGCAGTGAATTAATCCAGTTGGAGACTCATCTAATTTCTCAATAATGCCCAGATTTTCCACATTATCAAATTCATTTCTCATTACCCATTAGGGCAGGTGAGGTTTCGGTAGCCGGGTGGATCACCTCGACGTCGCTGCGTAATGCTCCTTCCAGACAGCCGAGCCGCCGAGACCCCGCTGAGAATACGCCCGGCTGACGGATATCTTCACTGAGTGAGAGTCTGYGGTATTTAAAGAAAATCTCTTTTTAACTAACTCTATGTCTTGGCAGGACAGAGCATTAAGATTGGGGAGAGCAGGGGGAAGCGTTACCATTTCTGACTTCAGGAGCTGATACGTGGCACTGTTTTTTAAAACAAGAGTGGTTGCCTTTGCTMTCAGAGCTGATTCATTAGATCAGAAACAGGCTTAAATTCACATTTCTTCAGCTGAGCTCTTCTGCATTTGGACTGGCAGCGTGTCCCCCTATGCCCAACGTACTGGGATGCAACCTGCCTCGCCTGCAGCATTGCCCTCACCACCTGGGAGCGTGGACGCAGGAGCCCCTGCTAAAGAGCTGTTGTACCCAGCCAGCTCTCTTCTCCTGCTTATTAATTTGACACCCAGTTTCTGTTCTAGGCCTCGTTTGTCCCCTGGCGTGAGATGCTTCCCTGGCTGATGGCCTGGAGAGCATTTCTGATGGCCCTACAAGAACGATGCTGGCACCCCCTCAGCTACTCGTACACTGACCACCACCCGGCACCGATCAGAGCCACGCTGCAACCCAGGGGGAGCGGTAAACATCTCAAGATGCTGCTTTTTCTTAATCATACACTTAGAAAGGTTCTAAATAATACATAACAAATAAAAATATCAACCACGATAGCTTGGCTATTTTTGAGCTAATTCTTGCAAACAGAAATGGGCTACACTGCACGCCAGCCCTGCTAAACTGGTGTTGCCTCCCATCTCTGTGGCCTGATTGAAGTGAGATTAATTTTTTTTTTCATCCTATCAGTGTTCCTGGAGCAGTGGTTCCAGGGTGTTTGGGTGGAGCACCCTGGTGATAACCTTAGAGTGCTTTAAAGGCAGCCACAGCCTACATCGGTAAACGCCTCCTCCCTGCACAATTGCAGGTGCCACCACCCAGCAAACCTGCTTTGCCTTTTGCTTTCCATTCCTGCGCCCTGCTGGGCCRGCCGGGAAGGAGCAGGTAACCTGCCCCAGCTTGTTTCCCTGATGCCTCTCTGTGCTCTATGGCACCTGCACACATCGGCATTTCCTGATGCATTCACACATGTGCTTTTGGTCGAAAAAACCATCTCGGCCTGTGCATTTGTACCACACCTGGCCAGGWAAAGGGACCTTCTCCTTTGTGAGCTCGCGTAAATGGTACTGCGACCGTGACTCGAGCTCGCGGTTACAAAGGTTGGCCCCGGTGGGAGTACACAGTTCATCTCACTTCCTCCTTTTGCCATAACTCACCCTATTTACTCTAAGGAAAACGAAGCTGTGACCTGTTTCACGGAGTCCCCGAAGCCCAGAAGTCCTGCTCACCTGCATGGGTAACATCAGAAGCTCCTGCATCGCCTGGGCAAGGAGGTAATAACAACCCCGGCAGGCTCCTCGTGCAAGGGACCAATGCTGTCTTAGCAGCCACTGGTTTTTAGAAAATATTGCAGTATACAGCACGCTGCGAGCAGCGCTGGCTCCTGGAGAGGCGAGATGGGAGCAGCAGACGGGAGGTGTGCTGGTGTAGGCTCGGAGCACTGGGACAGTCACCGCAATCCCTAGGCGGTACGGCAGACTTGTATGCTTATTTGGCTGTTTGCTCTCAGACGTAATGAAAACAAGAGGGGAAAAAAATAAAGACCTATGCCCCTTCTATTTTTTCCCCTTCTAGCACTTTGGACGATGCCTGATTGTTAATTTAGCAACTTCCAGGCAGGAGAGTAGCCTTATTTTATTGTACAGTGACAAACTAATTTAGGAGGAAAAAAAAACATTCAGCATCTGAAATATAGTATTATTTCCTGCAGCATTAATTGGTGGCATCAGTACTGTGTAATTTGTTACTGGTGGCATATTTCTGTATGGCTTCATTTCCTTAAAAGCATGGGAATTAATTAGGTGTTTGTGGTGGTAAGGGACTGGCAGGCACCAAGCATAATGTGGGCAGTCACCAGAGAGGTTTCCCGGCTGCACATATGCRTTAAAGGTTAGTAAACCACTGGTGTAAATACCACAGCTCTCCTGACTTACGGGGATTAATTTACTCCAAGGCAGATGTGCGTACAGCAGCTGAGCACCTGCCCCTCTATATTTAAGTGCAGAGCAAGAATTCACCTCATCTAAGTCATATATGGTGACATTTAATCATCAGTATTCGTTTCTAAGTAACTTGAGTTACTGAGGATGCCTTTTCCCAACTAACTGATATCCTCGGTAGTTTCTGCGGAAAAGGCAGTCATTCAGGCAGCATCCAGCCCCGTGATGTCACTGGCCCCATGACGTCATCGGCCCCGTGAATCACAGCCCTTCTGCTAACACCATATTTCACCTCCTTTTCTTTTGTACGCTGAGTAACTCCGGGTGGGAAAACACCCACCTGTCGTAAGAGCAAACAGCCCCGGCAAAGAGCTGCCGAGGGGAGAATTTGCCCYGGGGGTTTGTGCCCCGGCTCCGTGTGAGCATCACATGCAGTTGCAGGGGAGAAGTGTCACCTCCACGTTCCGCGCCGGGGTGATGGAGCAGCCGGAGGCACGGCCCATGCCAGCCACTCCGTGGCAGGTTGGAGCCATTCCCAGGAAGGGGAGAGCCGGGAGAGGGCTCGAGGAAGGGCCAGCGGTTTGCGGCAGGGAACACCCACGCCCGCCCCGGTGCCCGTTTCGGCCCCACGGTGCTGCATCGCGAGCAGCCGCAGCACGACACCGGCATCCTCCCCGCGCGGGGTGCCCAGAGCGTGCCGGGGGCTGGAGAGCCGTGGCTTTCGGAGGAAGGGGTTGAGCTGTATTGGTGCTATGAGAYGGATGAGGCCAGGGAGGGAGGATAAGATGCTCCACACGAAGCTTCATGCTTCACAAGTCAAAGAACGTTGCAGGGCTGTAAACAAAATAAGAACTGCAAAAAATTGCAATAACGCAATGAGGGAGCATGCTAACACCTCCGCACACACACACATGCATGCCCGTATGAAACAACTTAAAGGCAGAAAGCTCCTACCTGACGCCAGAGGTGCTGCACCGCCGGCGGGCTGCCTGCCCCGGTTCCCCGGAGGAGGGCCGGGGCGGGACGCGGGGCCGGGAGGCCACGCTGATGGGCACGGCCAGCCCTGCCACGGCTCTGACCGCTGCACCCGGTGCCTCGCCGCCCGGCCGCRTGTTGGGCTCCCCCGCATCGCGCCAGCGCTGCAGCTGAATTAACGCTGCCGGTTTGTTAGTCTAATTTGGAAATACGTTTATGCCTTTTACTGGAAAAACAAAAATTACATTTCTGTGAGCCAAAAAGAGAAGTGAATAATTACTGTGTCTTGGGCGTTTATTGTAAAGCACGGTCAATACTTTGTTATGGGGTCAGAATTAAAACAGACAACAGCTCTGATATCACCAGCGCGATGAATTACAACATTTCCTGATGACCCTGTAACCATCTTTTATCACTTTAAGCAACACAATATGCGATATAACCAGGGCAGGAGTTTTGCTGGAAGCTCATGAGCCTCTGCAGCATGCGAGCATTGCTGGGGTCCGATAGCCCAAGGCATGGCTTGAACACCAACAATTCCAACTCATTTTTGACTTCTTGCTAGCAACACCTGTCCACAAGAGCTKATAAATCAAAATATAGTGTGTCCAGGGGTCCTCTGACCTAGCACTAAAATGGGTTACCCTAAGAAAGCCTTCCCATGTTTTACAGTGGTTCAGAATTTATTCTRAAATGATATATTTTATACATATGCATTATATATTTATATAAACTTGACCTTTTAAGAGCTGCCCTGTGCACTTGTTGAGTGTTACATATAAACCAAATATGAAATATTTCAATGAACAACTTCAAGATGACGTGTGRGTAAAATTCAGGGCTGGGGAAGGCAGAGAAGAGGCAGGCCGAGAAAATCAAGTACTAAAGAGAAATGTGCCTTTAAACCCAGCTCTGCATCAGGTTCACAAGACGCTTCATCCCCAGACTTTGGTCCACACTTTTCGAGATGCGGGCAGGAACTCAGATGACGTCTCTGAGGTGTGCTGAGATCCCTGAGGACAAAAACTAGAGATGCAATGGTGACTTGAGCTGCCAAAATCCTAAAAAACTAATTAAACACTTTTTGGGCTGGTCAGCAAATAGCAGTAATGTTATAGGAATTAGGAAAAAAATTAGAAAAAAGTTTCATACTTTCTCATGGGCCTTGTATAAAAGACCTTTCCTACAGGTAACTTGATAACTCTGTCATCAAACCTCCACTAAAGCAGATCAGAAACAACTGGAGTCTTCAAGTCATAGCTGATGACTAGTGACAGTGAATTTCCCAACGCAGGGCTTGGAGTATTAACATTTAAAAAAATCACAAGACCCTCAAATATCATGACACTAAGTCTCATGACCTTTAAGTCAACTAGATTCAGGTTTCTTTTTCTTTGACTCTCGCTGTGCTTTTGGGATGGAAATAAAAGACCTTGTTAGGTTTAGGAAACATTGCAGGGAGTCACCATCACCCATTTCTTCCCACATTTACATTTCTGGCCCCCTAAATTCAGTTATCGTAAGCACCGATTTATTTTTAAATAGTTCTTTTCAATGTTGATGCATTTTGATAATCCTTGTTTTTAAGCCAATTCGTGAATGATTTTAAAGCTCAGTTGAAATTAATCTCCCTTTGAAGCTCAGTGTGACCAGAACCAGCATTAAGCAGGTCCTGAAGTTTGTCCAAGTTGGCTCACAAAGAAAATCTCTTTCCACCGAGCTAGGAGTGGTCTTATGCTTTTCGCAAATAAAAAGGAAAGGAGAGGACTAAGATTCAAAGACAGAATATTACAAAATTCCCTAATACCGAGGTCCCGAAGCACAGCCCCGCACTGCACCGCCTCCCTGGGCACACAATACCCGAGCACTCCTCATTCAATCCTTTCGCCACGTTTCTGCCTTTGATAACACATTTTCCTGAAAAATTAAAACCGAGTTCAGAGAAGGTCTTGCATCGGACTGCGTTAATTTTGTTGGCTGAAATCAAAAGGTAGAGTCAGGTGTTTGACGGCTGCTCTATAGCACCGAGTGAAAGCCCTTTCCTGCTTTTCTTCTGCATTGCCAAGGTGTGTATTTTAGATAAAAGTCCCATTTCTGATCGAGGCACTCGCTGCAGTTCCCGTAAGYGAGAGGACAGGGTCTGCTCCTGCTCTCCCCCATCCTTCTCACCATCACAACGTGCCTCGTGGCTGCTGGCCCTCGGCTTTACCTGCTGCCGTCAGCAGCAGCCGCTCCCCTCCCTGCGATCCCAAGTCATCCCCCAGGCAGGGACCCCCCAGCATCCCACCTCCGGATTGCAAACGAGCGCAGAAAACCATCAATCCTGCTGCCCACGTTTGGCAACCCCAACCTTCTGCCTTGTTGGCCGCTGCCCTACAAACCTCTCGGCTGCTCCACATCCCACCAAGGCTGGATGGAGCCGAAGGCGCGGSGACGCTGGAAGCCAGCTCAGCGTGTCCCTGCACAGCTTAGCGACACCCAACCACCTCAGCCAGCGCTCTCTATTTGTATGTACAGATAAATATACACAAGGCAGAGCTGAAAAGACAGAGTCAGCTCCTCTCTGAAGTCCTTCAGCTCCTGTTACCGCCAGATCCCCAGCACCCTGCGGCACGCACGCTCTTTATAGCAGCCGTCAGCCTGGCAGAGCGCAGAGCAGATGGTCATAACGACTTGGCCCGGGGCCGCTGTCAGCCCCCGGCTCCTTGCCTCACATGATGTTGGCCGTGCCACCTGGGCCTCCCGCGTGCCTGCGGGCTGGGCAGGGCACCGCGCAACGGGGGGCGAAGCCGGAGCAGTTGCTGGCATGGCAGGGGTTAACACGGAACGGTCCCAAAAATCTCCAGCTCATGGTGCCCCRGCATCGCCATCTGCCCCAGATGATACCGCTCCTGCTCGAGGGTGAGCAAGGGCTCGGGGGAGCTGTGGGCAGAAGTCGGCAGGGAGAGGAGCCCCAAGCAAAGCTGAATGGCAGAGGGATCACAGGACTTCAGGCAAATCCTCAAAAGTTTTGTTACCACCCGGTAATTCCCTCCTCTTGCTGGTCGTGGCGGATGCAGCTTCGTCCGGCTGCCACAGCTGCCCAGAGGTGCCAGGAAGCATCCGCTGCCGCTGTTTGCCCCTAAGACAAGGGCACAAGGGGCAGAAAATGGCAGGGCGAGGCACGTGGCCAGGGCTGCAGGAGGAGGAGAGGTAGAGRTAGCAATAGCAGGGGCAGAAAGCATGTCCTGCACCCGGCCGGCCTCCCCCAAAAGGGGTAAGGAGCCAGCGGGGAGCCTAGGCAGGGCCACGACCCGTCATCCCCGCCGGGCTGGGGACACGGGCTGGGGAGGCTGCAGGGAGCCTTAGGCAGGAGAGAAGCYACGTGCAGGGATTAACAGTGTGCATCGCCGGGGCATTTCCTCCACAAATTAGAGGTTTTGCACCGTCACCAGTAAACTGGGTTTTTTTTGCCAAGAGCAATAGCCGCTCCCGGCAACGGCACGAGAGCCCCCGGGGGCCCTGCGATGCAAGGGTTGGGGAGCTGCCGCAGCATTAATGCAGCCGTGAGCACGTGAGAGCCTGAACATCTCCTGCCCAACCTTCGCTCGGAGGAGCCCCGCTCAGCGAGCGGCCGGGCTGCGCACGTCCATAAAGAGGAGAGGCCGCGCACGGCGGGGAGGCAGCAGCGCTCCAACTTCCTGGCACTCGGGGAATCTTCCTAGATCACGTTACGTTCATGTGTCCTTGGCTCATCTCTGTACAGTTGAAAAACACTGTAAGGGGAGCCAGTTAATTGAGACAACTGGTCTCGCGGAGCAAAACCCGGGGAAACAGTTCCTTCCCGTTATGCTTAATTGGAGACCTGTTGCTTTAACCAAACCAGCCTATTTGCACAGCCCTGCTTTCCGGAGATGCTCTCTGGCTTGCATTAGCTTGCCGGTCAGGGTTAGAGTGCTCCTGCCGAAGCTTTGCATCGCTCCCAGGCTGCTCTGCAACGTGGCCCCGCGGAGCAGCCAGTTCCCCACCATTTCGGCCCATCAAATTGACCAGCATCAAGGAGGGCATTAACGGCAATGGCTGGATGCTACCTCCAAGCTGACATGGAAGCAGGGGGATGAGGACGGCGGGGAGGCAACGTGATTGCAATAACACAGTATTTGCTCCACACAGCAGCGCTGGTGATGCATGTCACGACCTGTGCTGCGTTAGCATACAGCGTGAAAGGCTCCTGGTCCGCGAGGGGGATGTTCCTAGGCACTGCCACGATACAAATAAATAATGATAATAATACTCGGAGGGGCTCTGTCATCTGACCCAGCACCGATGGAAAGAGCAAAGAGCTGGCCGCCCGCGTTCGCCGCCAGCGATTTGAATCCGCTGACATTTGGCCGCCGCGCGGGGAAAGGCTGGCAGTTGTTTCGCAGGGGAGCGGCCGTGGGCAGCGCGACAGCGGGCCCGCCGGTGACGGGGTGCGCTGCCCCCGCAAACCGGAGGGGTGCGGGCACCAGCACCCACACCCGCACGGCTCCGGGCTTCACTGGCGCAAGCCGTTCACAAGCAGGCGAGCCCCGAACACCGAGTGCACGATGCGCAGCCCTCACGTGCAACGCCCTGGCGCCCTTATCTTACCTTTTTTATGGCTGCTTATTTAAGGAATATTTTTAGAGTGATAAAGATGCTTTGTCTCTTTAGTGAAGTGTTTTCCCTTGTTGAACGGGGTCCAGTCCTCATCTCCTCAGCTCTGTTGGGTCTTCTTTTGCTTGAATAACCCTAAAGCAGACAGGGACACAAATTAGGAGAGCAAGACATGCCCTCAGCCCAAAGGCACCGGCTCCTAACGCAGCCCCGAGCCGCAGGGCAGGGAGAAGGCAGAAGATACTGCCACATGCATGTCACCAGTGGCTCCCCCTTGAGATAAACCACGTGAAAGAAGCAAAACACAGATTTGACGGAAAACTACTCACTTCCAGGCAGGCAGCTCGGTCACTCGAGAGCTGTGAACTGACGGTCATGTTGTCCCTTGCAGGCTCTGCCGGAGCTGTGGAAATGAAGATGAAGGCAAAGCCGACGACCTCAGTAAGTCAGTTGTGGGACCAGCAGTGACAGTAGATCAGGTGGCACGGATGTTTAAAAATGCAACCTGAAGTACAGCACGCTGGGAAGGCTTGGTTCGTGGAGGACACTGCCTTATCTTTCTTGCTTTTCCACTTTCTGGGGGTCTTGGGAAAAATAAAATAGTGTTTGCTGATCTTGCCAAACAGGAGGGATGAAGTCCAAGGGAAGCTGTATCAGGGAGTGATACACAAATTACCAGTGTTGCCTCCCTGGTTCCCTAACTTCCCAGGAACTATTAAATAGCATGAATGATTAAAAAAGGTATTCGATTTGGAAGCGATGCTTTGGTACCGCAAAGCTTTGCCACTTGTGTTCCAGTACAATGTTGTAGAGCACTTCTGAATTTGCTCTTCTTTTACTTCTCTAGAAGTATGTCAATATTTTACACGACGCAGTGAAACATTTCTGGAAAGAAAAAAAAAAAAAAGACTAATCTTGCTTGCCATGAAGTGACTGATACTCCTTCCCACCGAGTCTGCCTGCACTGAACCTAAGCACCTCTACTCTTGCCTTTAATCGTGACACGTGTGCTTGGCTGGATTAATAGGGAAGGGAGGGTGGTTGGTAGTCACCAGCTCATCTTCAAAAGAACCAAATTACGGGCTTTGCTGAGCGCAGTGGCTGTTTCAGCACTATGGTAAACCTGGGACTTCTCTGGGCAATCTGAAGGAGCCGGCAGGAGAGAGAAGGCAAAACAGAGCATCGTTCCTGGGGTAACGGCCCATGCACACTTCTCCTCCCCCGAAGCTCAGGCTTAGCAGGAGCCCGCAGGAATTGAGCCCATCACATTTCCAATAGGAAAGCCGAGCGAACAGCGCTGTCCTTGCAACCGTCTCAATGACACAAATAATGTGCTGCGGAGCTAAGGGGGACAAATGGTAAATCTCCAGCTAAGAACAATGATAATGAAAGTACAGAAGTGAAAATTCATTACTTGACTCTGCTTGGGAGCTATCCTGAGGGACCCTCTTAGGCTTTCTGGGTTGCTTTAACCCTTTGGGTCTGGCTTCAATACTCAGGCCGAAGTGCTGTGCCACTGACTGTGCTTTCCTCCCCCTTTTTTCCCCATTTCTTTATCAAAACAACTTTCTCCTTCTCCAAACAAAGCACCGTGCATCTCACCAGACCCGCAGCGTCGTGCTATTTGGCACTCAGCTTCCTAAAACTATGCAAGCAGAACGAAAAGCATAATGTGATTTTTGGTCATCTGCTCAAGGAAAGAGTCTAATAACGTTTTCTCGTATTTCCAACAGCTCACATGGAGGTGGGAGCAGCGACTGGACAAGACAGACAGCCCAGCTCCACAGGTGACCTCATTCCCTCCCGAGTGGAGAAGTCTTTCCTGACTACTTTTTGGTCTCCTGGAGCAGAGGGGGTATATTTCAGCACTGCTAATGTTGCTTAGGATGCTCCGGCATCCTGCCAGGTCTCTGAAAAATTAGAGATGCCCATCAGGCATCTCCATGGCAACCCCAGGATGCTCATTCCAGCCAGGAGCTAGTGTCCATGTCGGAGTGGCAGGCTGTCAGGTTCATCTTCTTGCGCCTTTTGGAAGGGCAGCGGGAACCGAGAGGGTGTCTGGTTCCTCCCATTGCCCTACCAGGCTGCTGGGGAAGCAGCACGCCTGGGGGCTTCGACCTGGGGAGCCGGCCAGCCGGCTCTTCCAAGGTGGTAGCAAAACACCTGCAAAGCATGAAGGTTTGGCTGCTGCAAAAATGCTTCGGTGTTTTGGACCTCTCCCACGGCCAGGGTGAGTGGCAGCGAGCGCAGCAGGTATCGCATGCTACAGCAAACTGCCTGTGTCTCCGGCAAGCGCCCCGTTTTGGGTGGGAATGGCAGTAACTCAGCCTGAGAGAAGGTGGGGCCCTCAAGGAGGGCAGGACATGTGGTAAAGGAGAATGCCATCAGTGCCAGCTTGATAGAGCAGACCCATGCATTGCCTCCTGGCCCACGAACAGCATCGCTGCCCACGGTGTCATGCAAGGAAGGGGAAGCTCCAGCCAGAACTTACCTTCTGGTCCTTGGCCAAAAAAAAATGAGTTTACATGTAGAAGAAATAGCCCTGCCTCCCTATGGACACATTCTTCCTGGCAGCCAGCTTCACGTGTTATGAGGGACATAGCGGACCTCCTTCATGTCACTCCTGCCCTGGGAACACGCAGAGTCAGCAGCACTCCTGGTTCAAGGACCCCTGTGTAACAAAACCAGGCCTGACTCACCCTGAATTATCATAGAATCCATAGAATGGTTTGGGTTGAAAGGGACCTTAAAGATCACCTAGTTCCAACCCCCCTGCCACAGGCAGGGACACCTGCCACTAGACCAGGTTGCTCAAAGCCCCATCCAACCTGGCTTTGAACACTTCCAGGGATGGGGCATCCACAGCTTCTCTGGGCAACCTCTTCAGTGCCTCACCACCCTCATAGTGAAGAATTTCTTCCTTATAACTAACCTAAATCTACCCTCTTTCCGTTTAAAGCCATTACCCCTTGTCCCATCACTACATGCCCTTGTAAAAAGTCCCTCTCCAGCTTTCTTGTAGGCCCCCATCAGGTACTGGAAGGTGTCCCCAGAGCTTTCTCTTCTCCAGGCTGAATTAAGTTTATCCACCTCCTATTGGCATCATAACAGCTCGTTCAGTTCTGACAAGCACCAGATTCTTCATTCAAGGGCATCTGAGATCACGTTTTGGTAGATGTAGTTCAGACAGGTTCCAAACACAAGTCTCACAGCAAATTCAAACTGTTCAGCCCTTACTACTGACACTGTGGTACGTCCCACCAGCAGCAGATATGCACAGACCATCTCAAAGACAAGAGATAGTTTCCTCAATAGCTTCTCTAAGTCATTGGTGTACTTGCTCCTGTTGCCACCATTCTGTCATCAGCTCATCCAATAGCTCACGTGTCCATGACCACCACGCAGAGCATCCAGCTCCTTCCACAGCATCATGGTAACTCGGGTTAAGAAGAACTAAGCCCAGTGAGAAGTGTTTCATGACTTTGCCTCCAAATGACCATTCAGGTCCTTTAGGTCCAGCTGCAGGTAAACACAACCAGAGAGCATGCCCATCTGCAGACAAAGCTCCCACGGAACCACCTCATTCTTATGGTGTCTCAGGAAGGAAGGTTTGAGGGTTTAGCCTTTCCCCCCAAGGCTACTGCCACTCCAGAAGGGTTGATTACTACAACATCTGCTTTCCCTCAAACACCGCTACTCATACTGAGCTGCACATATTTTTTCCAAACTTGCTTTCCATTTACATTTGTCATTGTATTAGAAAACACCAGGCTGATTGGGCAGAGGAGATGATAACTCATGTGTCTACTGGGTCAACAAGAAGGGCTTTGCTCATCACTGCAGCAGAGAGATGTTGATAAAATGCAAAAGACGATGCTTGGTCTAGCAAAGCACCTTCTGCACCTCCCAGAAGTGACATGCTGCTTATTTAATTAGAAGGGGCAAGGCTCCCTCCTGAATAAACCAGAAACAGCCTTCCAGGGAAAGAAAATAAACCTGCCTGGGTATTCTGGAGGACTCTAGGAAAGAAAGGCTATACAGTCTCCACCAGAATTGCACAGTACAAGAGCCAGAGTTTTGGAGAAGGGGTGTGTTGAGAAAGCCAGGCTGCTCAGGGAGGAGAGACGCCCTTCATATTTAACACTGGTGTAAGTAAATATAGCATGGGTTTCCCGCCTCCCCCTTCATTTCTTCACCTATGTCTCTTAAGACATTTGTTACTGTACTACCCGTCTCAGATGCATTTCACATCGTACATTAACTCAGCTTGTCTGAGGGTAATTTTATGGTAAGTGGTTAACAATAAAGCACGTCGCCCAAGCGCGTGGCTAATGCATAATTCAGGTTACCAGGACACCTTAACAAACGATCCCTAAACCCTCTGCAGGGTATCCAAAGGCTAAGACAGACTGTCCCTGGAAAAGCTGAATGAGCCATTTTGAGAGCTGGTCTGGCGGTGGTTGGGAGAGGACGAAACCTCTTCCAGGGACCAGCGGCAGCCAGGAGAGCTCGCCGGCCTCCCACCGAGGTCAGGGGGAGAGGGTCTGTCACGCTGGCCCTCACTGCCTTCAAAGGATGAATTATCTGGAGCTTATAAAAGGATTAATGCCTTAATGACCGCACGCAGCCCGGCCAGAACCGCTCTCCTCGTCTGGAAAGGCCAGCAACAAAAAGTAAGCCAAGCAGCAGGCTGAAGGTCAACAGATCTGTGCTCTGACAGACAAGACAGCATAGCTCTCCCGTCCTGGCAACCTTTGATGGCGAATGTCCTGCCAAGAGCCCCCTCCCTCCCTCCCGCAGCCCTGCGTGCTGGGGACGGAGGCAGCCCTGCCGTCGGCTGCCGGCTGAGCGGCATCCGGCTGCCACCGCGCGCGGGGCGGAGGAGCGCCCTGCCAGAGCCACCCACAGTGGCCGAGGACACGAGGCCGCCCCTGCAAGTCCCTGCCACTGGGCATCAACGTCGGTATTTTTCATTTTTAAGGAACCTTAGCAAAACATCTGCTGAATCCTCAGTTGCTGAAAGCTTGTTCTTCAAGGAACAAAGAGCAACGATCACCACAGCAATGTCATTTTTCACTAAATAAAAGGGAAAGTAGCAGAAACCTGCAGAAATATTTGCAGTCCTCTCTCTGGGCATGGAGACGTGACACTCACATTCCCCAAGCCAAGGCTCCACTCCTCACCCAGCTCCGTACTCATCGTACGGCTGCTTCCAGCATCCCTCTGCAGGCAGCCGGGGCAGGGGTGTCCACACACTCCCCAGCGGAACGAGGGCTGTGCCGTACCGCTAGCCAGGAGCCAGCCAGGCTTGGCTCTTATGGACCAGCAATCCCATCCAAGATGCATTACCTCCTGCCAGAGGCCATCCCACCTGGGGACAGCTATTTCCCCAAGGCAGGTAGACTCCAGCTTCAAATCATCACCCCCGCAGTGTTTCTTCCTGGGGGTCGTGCCATTCGATTCAGTTCTGCACCAACCCTCATTGTCCCCCTGCAATCTAAATACGTCCTGACCTCTCCTCGCAGGACTATCTCAGCCATCAATTAGCTTCCCGGTTGTGTGGATACCAGGAAACTGAATACACGGGTTTATAGTTCAGTGGAAAGTTCTGCTGCCGTCTTAAATCATAAAGCACAGCTGCTGACACAGCAGAAGCTGCAAAATGAAGAGAGCATCTGAGCAATCCGTGGTTTGGAAGCCGCTGGGAGGAGGAGAAGCGCAGCGTCTTGCAGCTCTGTTGGAGGGAGGAAGAAAGGACAGGCAGGCCAAAAGAGTAGATTAAAACTCATCAGAGTGCAATTGTAATGCGTTATACAACATGAACGCGGCCTGGCGCTCCAGAGTTAACTTGCAATTGAGAGAGAAAATGGAAGCTGAGTTTCAATGTCTGCAAATGCAAAGTAATGCTTGGGGGAAAAAAAAAAAAAAAAAAAACAACAAAACACCAAACTCCAAATATATATGCACACGCACACAATAATGGGCTCTAAATGAGCTATTCTGAGTCGGGAGAGAGATCTTGGGAGTCTTTGCGGATAGTTCTGTGAAAATACCCACTCGGTGGCGGGTGAACAAAGCAAAGCTAATGCTGGGAGAGGACTTTAGCAGGAAGGGCACGGAGAACAAGACAGAAATCGTTGGTATGCCTGCACATGGAGCAGCATGCCCAGCCCTGGTCCCCCATCTCACAAAGGGTACGGTAGAGCTTACAAGGGCACAGAGGAGGAGGAGCAGCAACAGGGAACAACTGCACAAAGGCTCTACAGCTTGGAGGTGACTACTGCTAATGCCTTCGTGGGCGGCACAGGGTGGGGGAAATGGGGATATTATTTGTCATAACACAAGAACCAGTAAGCATCAAATGAAAGGCAGAAGTTTTAAAGCAATGAGTATTAGCCAACTACCAAAGGTGTCATCAAGGGCATGTTAGTTCCAAACTAATTTAAAGGGGCTGGGATTCATCTTTAGATGACATTGGCGTTGCCTTCAACTGCACTTGCATGCCCAGGCTTCCTCTCCAGATGGTGGAGAAGACCCCATACCACCGGGGTGTAAGCCATCTCCCCCAGGGTGGACAGCTAGAGCAGGTCAGGAGAACGCGCCCCATGTCTCTGCACCGAGAAGGGCAGCCCTAGCACTTTTTCCAGGCGCAGACATCTACAACGGTCTTGGAAAAGCATTTGGGCACCCTCAACCACAGCCATAGCAGGACCAAGGTCTCCAGCAGCCACCCTTCCGCACGGCAGAGGCAGAGCATCCTCCCACCACACCTTTGGCTGGAGCCTTTACGGACCGCAGCGAAGGCAAAACACCTGCAGAAGAGTTAAAAACGCTTTCTTGGGGAACGCAGCCTGCAATTTTCCTTTCTACCCAATGGGATTCAAATAACCTAATTCTTGCTCTACATTTGTACAGTCTCTCTCTCCCCCAGATCACCCCTGGAGAAATGACAGCCATGTGGTAAATACATGTAATCATGCCACTCTGATAGCTTCTCTTGTTCTCTGGCCATTAATTCATCTCCCTGGGACTTCGGTGAACATTTTAAATCCTGCAGCAAATTCAAAGAGCTGCCTTTATTTTAAAATCAACACAGCAATAAAAGGCTTTCTTCTTTCCCTCCTCAAAATGTAAATTCTTTTTAGCTTCAAAAATATCCTGGCATGCAGACAGATGTTGCTGGCCGTGACCTTATCTCAGGCCAATGACAGGTTTCCTATGCATGAGAAATCGCATGGCTTTAAAAAAATCTCTCAAACAAGGAGGGCTTGCTGCTGCGGAGGGAGGTAGCAGCACCCACCTCAAGCAAAGCCTTTGCCTTCATGCTCATGGCACCATCATAAAAACACGATCAGGAACCTTCCCCTTCCCCCCTCAAGGTATCCTTTTGCTGGGAAAAAACAGAAGAAAAGAAAATGCAAAAGAGCCCTCCAAAAGCAACTACCTTCTCCCTGATGATCGTTATTTCTAGGAGAGCAGAAACGTCCTGCAGATGGAAAACACATTTTGGCTGAACGCAGCTGAGGCCGTAGGAGGAAAGGCAGCGGAGCGGTGCTCAGCCTGCAGTACTGCTGCCTGCGGGCAGCTGAGCCAGGAGCAGCCAGCTCACCATTAAGAGAAATAAAGTAAGACTCTCTCTTAATTTTTACAGCCCACCAGGAAGGAAAGCACCAGCAGCAACCGAAGCAGCGACCGCCACATGCTCGGCTGCGGAGACTCCAGCTCTGAGGTCCCAGGGAAGAAATGCAATGGCATAACAGCTGGTGCCACCACAACGTTCACCTGGGTGTTTGCACCGAGTTCAGCTCATGTTCTCAGTGTGACTTGGGTTGCACCAGTGAAGCCTTCTTTCATCCATGTCCCCAACCAGATTTTTTTCCTTCTCGTTGTCACTGAGCCATCACCTTTTTGGAGCTGGATAGGAACAAGGTTAAGACCAGGAGGAGGAGCAAACTGCTTTGCTGGAAGAGTGAGGCCAGGACATGGAGGGAAATCGCCATCGATGGGAGGCAGCAGTAGAGTGAAGTGGGTTGGTGGGAAGATGCATTAGCCGGATGCATTGATGCATTGACCTCGGTGCCGGGGAAGGTTATGGAGCAGATCGTCTTAAGTGCCATCACGAGGCATGTACAGGACAACCAGGTGATCAGGCCCAGTCAGCATGGGTTTATGAAAGGCAGGTCCTGCTTGACTAACCTGATCTCCTTCTATGACCAGGTGACCCACTTAGTGGATGAGGGAAAGGCTGGATCGATGGGCCGAGTCCAACTATATGAGTTTCAACAAGACCAAGTGCCGGGTCCTGCACTTGGGTCACAACAACCCCAGGCAACGCTACAGGCTTGGGAAGAGTGGCTGGAAAGCTGCCCGGTGGAAAAGGACCTGGGGGTGCTGGTCGACGGCCGGCTGAACATGAGCCGGCAGCGTGCCCAGGTGGCCAAGAAGGCCAACGGCATCCTGGCCTGTGTCAGGAATAGTGTGGCCAGCAGGAGCAGGGAGGTGATTAGGATTCAGCTGTGCCGATGAGTAGTTCAGGAGATCAGACGGTCCCACCTGGGAAGATGAGGGAGAAGGGACCTGCAGGAACAAGGGCAGCACCTTGGACAAGCCGCTGGGGCAATGGGGAGGAAAGGGTGCTCCTCGCCGGGTGGTGTGGGCAGGCGCGGGCAGGAGCGGCAGGGCTCGGTGACAGGTGAGAGGGGGGTGCTAAAGGCCAACAGGCAGATGGTGAAACTGTGATTAGAAAGTCACTCCAGCCATAAATCTCGGGGACCTGAGCTGGAGACGGGCAAGCCCCAGATGGCTTCAAAAGTCTGCCTGGTGGAGCCCAGCGCGTCTCAGTGTGCATCTGTCCCTCCTCCTCCTCATCAGGTTTAACCACCTCCAGCTAGGTCCTTACAGCCAGAGCTGAACCAGGGACCCCTGAACCTAAAACCACTCTGGTGCACGAACTAAAGAGCAAAACAGCTACCTGGATCCCAACAACAATATTATCCATCCCCAGCATGGGGCTTACATGCAACGTCCCATCCCTGATGCTCTCCTCTTGGTAGGGATGCTGTGGGCACCGTCCAGGGGGTCACGGAGGGTGCAGGACCACGCAAAGGTGCACCAGCAAAGCTGGATGGAGGAAGGTTCCCCACAGCCACGTACGCTATTTCTGGATCTGCTGAGGAGCTGGTTAGGGCTGGATTTGCAGGCAAGCACGGCGGCATATCGGCTGTCCGTGCTTTGGAAGGGGCTCAGGAACAGAAAAGGGGCAGGAGATTGGCAGGGAACAGGATTTATATAGAGGTCCACGGGGAAAACCCGTGTCTGCGAACATGAGTAACCCAACACCAGGCAGTAGTACCAGCTCCTGCCTGCAGATCCAGGACAACAACTTCCCCCAGCCCGCAGCCAGAGGAACCCAGTGCTCTCACGCTCCCGCCTGAAAAGCGCTCGCGACACCCACAAAAAGGGCACCTTGCCCATGCCGAGCTCCTGAAACGTCCCTCTGCCAGCCGGTGCCTCCTGCACCCCCACAGCCCTTCCTAACGCTGCCGGAGAGTCCTTCAGCCCACAGGTGCTGTCGCTCCCCTGGGACCACCGGCCAAGCCGGCCGGGGCTGGCAGCGCGGGCAGGACAGGGGCCAGCGGTAAAATTAGAAAGCGTCTCCCTGCCAGCCCCTTCTCCGAGCTGCAGGGGCCAGCTGAGCCCAGTTGCTAACCCGCACTGTAACCCTTCTTGTCCCCCATTTTGCAGGGCTGGGGGAGTTTCTAGAAAGCCAGGGATTTGCACGGCTTTCCTTTTTGATTAGCGGTCTCCAGCTACCCCAGCCAGGCTCTCAGGCTGATGGGGGCAGAGGGAGGTTGATTTTTTTTGCGTCCTTTGGGGCACAGGGAGGTTGATGGTTTATGGGACGCTCCGGCTTGCACCATGCAATGCCCTTCGCTACAGTCGCTTTGCACGCCGAGCAGCCCTGCAAAGGCTGATCCTCCCCGCCGCAAACGGCGGCTCGTGCCCCATTTCTAGCCCCTTTCCCCCCGCCGCAGCTGCTGCCCTCCTCTCCCCTCTTCCTGCTGCAGTTATTGTTATTATTTATACTCCTAAGCATCCTTTAAGTTTCTGCCAGGGGAGAGGATCAAAAGAGAAAGCCTTTTAAGGGTTTCTGCCAGCGCCAGGAAGCGAATCCCCCCCAGCAAACAGTGCTGCTGGGGGATTTGAGTATAGACAAGTGCTTAAAGCCGAAAAGGGCAGAGAGAGGGGAGGGGGAGCCGGGGGCACGCTCTGAAACCAGACCCCCCCCCCCTCCCTGGCCGAAACGCAGCTCCTTCCTCTGCTTTAGGAAACGGATCCCTCCTGCGATTTCCTTTCAAAGGTGACTTGTAACCTCTTCATTAGGGTCGGCTTTGGCAGAGCACTCATGGTGCAGCTGGCAGGGCCAGCCCGCCGGTGCTGCAGCCCGGGGGGGAGCACGCTCGCCTTTCCAAGGGTGGAAAATAAACACGGCAGCTCGCAGCAGCAGCAGCTCCGCGGGAGGACCGGTGCCCTGGCCATGCTCTGATGGGTACCATGGACTTTAAGACAGATCCCAGTGCAGTAACGATCAATTTGCTGCTTATTGTCCACCCTGAGGAGACAGCGAGCAAGCAGAAAGGGCAGAGAGAGGGGCAGACAGAAGGCAGCCGAAGCGCAGGTAACGTCCCGCCTGCAGTGGGTGCGAGGGAGGGGAGGGCTGCAGGTGCAGCACCCGCTGCCCCGGAGACGGTGAAGCAAAGCAGCAGCTTTGGAGCAGGGTTTGGGCTTTTTCCTCCCTCTCTTTCTCTCTCTCTCCCCTCTTTTCCTTTGCAGACATGCTGCAAAACCCCCAAACTTCAAACTCTTTTTGTAGAAACTCAGCGCGCCTTCGCTGGTCCTCCTGGCGCAGGAGAGCCCTTGCTCACGCAGTGTCGCGTGCTGCATGTTGCTCGGGGTCTGGCTCCGGTGCATGCAACCCAGGGTACAGGAGGAGGTGACATACGCACAGATACTAATCCGAGGACCACGTTTGCACCTTGCTCTGTCCTGCAGTGGCCCTGAGATGCCTCCACGGGCTCTCTTGGCTGCGCAAGGGGAGCAGGGGGAGAGCTCGGCAGTCTCACCCCAGACCAGCACCTACTACAACAGAGTACAGGGGCAAAACTGTTTTGTTTGAAGCGTGTCTAGGCTTTGTCTCCAAGGATGACTACCCTGAGCCATTTATAGCTACAGTTTGGGACAGTCTCCCTAGCCCAGCTCCTATCCTTCAGGGGATCTTCCAAAAAGCTAAGGCTGTGCTCTGCAACTGTAAGGGGACCCTCCCTGCAGAAGTAAAAGGAGAAAAAGGAGTATTCCTGTTCTAAAACCTTGGGGAAAAGCTAGATTTTCAGACAACCAGTTCCAGGCTACCAAGGATAGGCAAAGCTAACACAGAAGTTGTGTTCACACTTCATCTAATACAGCATCCAGCACCTACCCAAATACGAGCGAGCCCTATCAAAGCAACTTAGACCTGGACTATGGCACTTTCTTCCTCCTAATATTTCATACTCTAGCACCAGGGGCTGGAACAAACACTGCAGATGAGGCGGGGTAGGTGGATCCCGATGCCACCTGGGTTCAGCTGGAATGATGGGTTACATGAAAGGTTTCGGGGTGCTTGGCCTCCAGACAGTGCCAGAACCTCACTCGGGGAGGACAGCCTGCCAATCTCACGTTTATATTTTATAGGTTTGCAGGATGACGGAAATGGAAACAGTAGATCAGAGCCACCTCAGGGGAGAGACCTTAACGGTATGTCATCTTCTCACTCTACTGATAAACTAACCACAGTACACAAAACCCATTTGCAAGCTTTTAGCACCCAGCTGTGCCTCTCGAGCATGAACGTGCTTGAAACAACCCATCCCTTTCCAGCACTTTGGGGGGCTTCAGTGGAGCCCCGTGGAGGGCCCCAGGCCACGTGCCATGGGAAGCGTCCCCTCCATGCTCTCCTCTGCCCCAGGGCCAGGATGCACCTCGGTGGCACTTGCAGAGCCCACGCACGGCCATCTGCAGGGGATTCTCCTGCAAGCTGCCATGGAGCTCGGTCATATTTCAGGTGCACGGAGCTCTTACGTTTCACAGCCAGCTGATGGCAGGGGAAAATCAGTGCCCCAAATTGCTCAGGTTGCAGATAGAGCTTCCAGAGACTTCCCCAGCACAGCTTAAGCAGGGTCTGGAGTGTGCAAGAAACCTTTTGGGTTTCAACCCATCTATCCACCAGTCCTTTCTTCATCTGCCCTGCTCAGAGGTTGCTGCGTGCGAGGCAGGTGTGATTGCTATCCAGGAACGATGTGGCTGCTAGTCTTGAATGTTCCCCTGCCAGTTCCTCACCCCTCCACCCTGAAACAGCTCCGAAGGAACACCTGAAGGGGTTGCCCCTGGCTGCACGCTGCCAGGCTGCGGGTCTGCAATGCAACGGGACAGAGCAGCTGCCGGGGAAGGGGATCAAACCATCCAACCTGCTTTCCTGGTAGTCTAAACATAACGTGGTGTCTAGCAGGGAAAGGTGGGGGGCAAAGGTAAAGCAAGGCAACAGGTAATTCTCATGGTACCAAACAGTGGATTCTGGTCATACCAAACAGGAGCTTCGCTTCCAGAGGCCAAGCAATAGCAGTATACAGAAGCCATTACGAGGCTTGATAGGAGCCCTGATCTGAGCCCCCCTGAAATCAGTGGTGGCTGGACAGCACTCGCAGACTGTGAGCAAGCAATATTTCATCGCAAGATACAACTTTGGGGCTGATTTTTTGTTTGTTTGTTTGGTTGGTTGGTTTTTTTTACAAATCTGATGGTCTCAGACACCAGATAACAAAAGCCTCCACTTCGGGAAGCAGATAAATATTCAACACTCTCTCGCCCTTCTGTCATGCTCAAGAGGGTCTGCAGCCAGAGCTGCAGAGACAAGTCAGAGCCTCCATCACGAGAGTGAGAGGACGGTATCGATCATTCACCACCCCGAACTAATGGCAGGAGTATTTAGTATGCATATGGGAAACCTTTCCTTGCAGCTCTACCTTAGGCACAATTTAAATCCCCGTGAGGATTACTAAGGAATTCAGACGCCGGAGGAGCAGGCAGAGCTCTCGCTTCGCCGGCACCGCAGGGGTTAATAAATTCCCCTTTAATCAGCCGTGTTCGCATCTTGGTGAAGCCTCTGACACCACCGAGCAGCTGGTGCTGCTGCAGTATTTACAAACTGTGTGACATAAGCCTCACCCCCACCCCACCGAGGTACGCAGGCTGCGGCCCCCTGCCGCGCCACAAAACCCCGTCATTCACGGGCCTGATCCTCGTCACAGCCACGAGGTACGAATGGTATCTGGCCTCCAGGACGAGCCGTGAAAACCAGGTTCCTTGCGCCGGTCTCTGGTGGCTGGCAGGACGGTGACCCCATGACGCTCTGAAAAAGAGCGAGGGATCGCCCTGGCCTCCTGGCCAACGTCCACCCCGCCTCCGGCAAGGCTCGAGCATCCAAAGCCGCGTGGGAGCTATGGCTCAGCGTCAGCGCAGCCCGGGGGAGCGGATTTATGCTGCCTACAATCCTCCGGGCATGCCAGGTGCTCCACGCACCTCCCTCTGTCCCAAGGACCCTGGGGCCGGTCGGCGTCGCTCGGACGGTCAGGGGCTCCCAGAGCACAGAGGGGAGAGACGAAGGTGAGGATGAGGTGCTGAGAACCGCACCACGCTCCTGCTCAGGGACCGCGTCGCCTCCAAGCTCTCCGCAGTGCCCTTCCCTCCCACCCACCTCTCCAGCCACGCACCTGCTGGCCCAAACCCCCCACCCCGCCTGGCAGCGCCCGCTCCGGCTCTTCCCCGGGCTGGAGCATCCCTCTGGAGAGGGGCCAGGCACCCCTGGACCACGAGCCATTGGGCTTCGAAGCCGGAGAACGGGATCGGGCTTCTTGTGTTGTTACTTACTTCACTGCTGAGCAAAGGCACAGATTTAGTCCACCTCCGCGCCGGGCACCTCCACTCTCTTCAAGGCACCGAGATGTTTTTCTTTGTACAACCAGGCCGGCGAGTCTCCAGGGAGCCCTGCGAGCAGACGCAAGCCGTTACTTCTTACTCTAACAAAGGTAAGCGGCGACCCAAGGGATAATCATTTTTCAGAGCAGGGCTTCAGTGAGCTCCCACTCAAGCTTTTTTTGTAATAAAATAACCTCAGAACACCCCAAAAGAGCAAAAAAGCCCCACCCTGACCATTTCGTCATCTTGTGCATGTAGAATTAAAAATCCCAGGGCAGCCTGGAGAATCCTTGAGTCTTTCAGCGTGGATGCGTGGAGGTGGGTCCTGGAGCACCTGGGTTCCCACCATCCCCCTGACCACCAGGACATAGCATAGATGTAATCAGAAAGCATGATAATAACATACTCCTGCCAATGTCAGATGTTCCAGTGCTGATGGAAGGGTGCAAGGGCTGGAAGAAATAATATTGGCAGAAGTTTAGCTTAGGACAGCTGATGGCAGAAGTCTTTTCGTAGGTTAGATCCTTGCAAGGAGCCGTCCCTGCGCTAGGGCAGGGGCAGTGCTTGGCCCTCACTGGCCAAGGACTTGGCTGGCCACAGAGAACGAGGAGAAATGCAAGTATTTCTTTACGAAGGATGTCTTGATTAGGAATAGTAAAAACCATCGTTAAAACATCAGCAACCATTTCACACCGTTACTTTTTAAAACAAGGGATGCAGCACTTTGAAAAATTTCTGTGGAATTACGTTTTTTCATTTCTTAAATGCCTTTTAAACTTACTGGAAGAAGGCATTCCTCGTCATTAAATTTGTTTCTTGAAAACAAAGAATTTTAATTTATGGGGGGAAACTGAGAAAGCGGAAGTTGGCAAGAAAACTCACAAAAACCCAGAGATAAAAATAGTCTTGCGAGATAAAAAAGGACCCCTGAAAATATAAAAATTTTAAGGAAATTATACTGTTTGCTCAAAGTCATGTCTTTGAGAAACAACTTCATTTTACCTTTCAACTAACTGACAAGATACACCAACCAGCTCGAATCTTGACACCCTGATATATGCAAGCATCCCAGAATTGGAGTAAAACTCTAGGGTTTAAAAAGGGTTTTTACAGTTTTTACAGTTTTTCTTGCCTTCTGCTTTTGGGACTTTAAAGGACATTAAACTTTTCTGCATAATCACAGGAGAGAAAAAAAAAAAACTTCTTTCTAAAGTTAAATTCTGAGGAAAAAACTTATTCTTTGATGAAAGTGCAGATTCCTACCTAATTAGCTGGTTCCAAGAGCTGGCTTTCAAGGAAAACCCAAATGTCACGAGACTCTCGATAGAGTTGTAGGAGGTAGCACGTGCGATGGGATGGCAGCCCCGAGGTGCATTAACATCTTGACCTTCAGTCTCCAAAGTAACCTCTGTCCGATCCAAAATGGGGAGCCCACGAGCACACTGAGGTCCCCCAGGGAACCTCGGTGGTTGCAAAACCTTCTGAAATACTTGCCAAAAAAAAAAAAAATAATGCAGTCTCTTTCAAAAAGTTCAGGTAATTCTTATAAAACACTCACTAACTTTTTTCCTTGTACTTCTCTCTATGAAACTTTAAACACAAGACCCCCAGCGTTCCATCTGAGGTTGTTCTGGAGCACCACGGCACGCAGAGTGCAAGTCCCACGACATGCCTGGACCGCAGCCGGCTCTGCCAGGACACGGCCTCTTCCAGGCAACGGCCTCTGCCAAAGATTTTAATATCACAAGTCAAACCGTTTTCATAGCTCTGAGCCTTTTTTCTGTTTGATTCCAAGAAAAATCAATGAAAGAAATTGATTCTCTGCTTACCGTATCTCCATCAAGAGCTATTTAATATGGTGATAAACCTTTTTTTTAAGCAGCCACATAATCCTCGCTGAGGACCTCTGCTTTATTTATGATCCACTTTATTACCTGTTAGGCTATAACGGGCTGTCTTTTATTTTTTGAGAATTACAAATCACGCCGGAGGGGACCAGAGATTTTCTGGCCGTACAGTTTATCTTAAGGGTGCTTTGTTTTCCCAGGAAAGCCGAGTGCTTCAGTCCCTTCGCAATCGCCAGAGCTGCCACTTCTTTTGCTAAAGTTAAAAATTGCCTTCAGCGGTGCCTCGGCAGGCAATCCTGCCCTTCGCCGCCGCGTCCTGCTTAGTTTTCCCTTTCTTAGGGAGTTTGTCATCTTTTCTTGCAGGAACCCAAGTGACGGTGGAGATTCATCCCAAGGATACCACCCCACAACTCTTCAAGAAACTCTCCTTTGGAAAAGGTATAGCCTGGGCTTTGAATCCTGGCAGAGCGGGTCAAGGGTGGGAGGAGAAGGGGCTGCATCCTTCCCTTTGCAGAAGTTGGGAGGGCAAGAAGCCCTCTGGGAGCTCGGGGAGATGCTGCACCCCTCGAGCCAGGGTAGGGGTTGCGATGATTGCACTAACCATGCCGGGGTTGTTGCAGGTCCCCGGAGGCTGCCCAGCCTGAAAGGTCAGGACAACAAAGGTGAGGCTCTGCTCGGCCATGGCGCGTGTCTCCAAGCTAGCCCCCACCCAGGAGGTTGCTCCCAGGAGGAGACAGGCTCCCTTCTCCCCACGGGGGCTCCAGGCTCTTGAGAGGATGCCCACCCCTATGCCCGCTCTCTCTGCCAGGCAGATGCTGCTGGACCCTGCCAGCTCCTGGGGCTTGAGGAGCAAAACCCTTTGGCTCCTGGGGCAAGAGGAGTCTCCTCCTCCACAGGCTCTGGGATAAGGTGGGTGGTGACAGTCTGGGGGCCACAGTGTCCCTCCGAAATCCTCCAGCTGCCACAGAGCTCTCTGCAGGGTTATCATCTAACAGCTCTGGAGCTCGGCTGTCCCTTCTTCCATGCCTGGGGGGTTTGGCTGGGTGGTGGGCAGGGGTTTGATGTCCCCAGCCCTCAGGCTAGAACAGGAGATGTCTGACTGCCGGGGAATGTGGCCTCTGCAGAGCCGCAGGACAGCAGGGAGGGGATGCAGGGCGCAGTGGCTATCACTTCTTTCTGTTCGTCTTTTTTCTTCTGCCAACAACTGCTCACGTCACGCTCCCTTCCCCAATTTTCTAGGTTTCCAGAGGACCGAAGCCCCGCGGCCGCCAGGAGGAGAAGACCTGCACGGTAACTACCAGCCGTCCCCTCGCCCCGTGCCGGTGGCACGGTGGGGCAGAATGTGGGGCAGCCCCAGATAGGAAGCCCTTCAGTCCTAAAAACAGGGCTTACCCTACTGCAAGCCTAGACTGAAGTGCAGGGACAAGGGATTTTATTTCTATTACCATGAGTAGCATTCAGCTTCCCAGTCCCCTGTTTGTCGGGGGGGCAGATGGGGATGGCTTTGGGAATGTCACACGTGCCCGAGACCTTCCTAAGGCTCCACAGCCAAGGCAGGCTACCACACGAACAGGCACGATGCACGCTTCCTAACCGCGCAGGGCTACGTGAGTTACTGCGGATCCCACATCGCGGGGAGCCTTTGCAGCTATAACCTGACAAAGATGAAAACTGATAAACAATTTTAAAAAACCATCCTGTTCCCAAAAGGCAAAAAGTAATTTTCAGAGCTGTAGAGAGTGGGAAACTTTAAACACATAAATCTGCTTTATCTCTCTTTAGGTCAGTGTAATAGCCCTTTTCAGGGAAAACCAAGATAAACAAACGAGCCTGTTAAAGAAACAGATGCCGTGTGCCTACACGCTGGTTTTGCCTGCCCAGTGCAGGGATGGGCAGCCAGTGCCGGGCGCCTGCATCCCGCCTGGCAGGCTGCACCGTCACCGGGATGCGGGATGCCCCATAACCTCTCCCCGGGGCAGAGGTTTCCCAGAAGAGCAGGGCTCACGTTAACAAAACACCTTTGCAAGCCAGGAATAGACTTTCTGGCCACCTCCCCAGTGGGCTGGAGCTGGCAGCAAAGGGGCCAGAGCCCTGTTTTGGGGAGATGGAAAGGGAGCAGGTGATGAATATAGATTTCAGAAGCGCTGCCGGCTTCTCAGCTAGGATAGGATGCTCTCGGAGCCTCTGGTGCATCCCGCTCCCACCGGCACTCGCTGAGCAGGCAGCGGAGAGGCATCCCACTTGCTTAGCAAGGGTCCCAAATAAAGCAGTGTGCAACCAGCCGAAGCCTGTGTGCCTGCACGCGCAGCCCAAGGAATTCACTTCTCCTTGTCACCGCTCTCCAGGCAAACAGCAGCTCTACGGCCCCATTCATTCACCTCTCCCAGCACTCAGGAGTCACGCAACAGCTTTTTCACTTTGTGATCTCTTTTAAATCCTTTTTTCCAGAGAAATAACAATCCTACAGAGATAGCTAGGAGAACCTCTTTAGTCCTGAATGGCTTTGACAGCACATGACAGGGGAAGGGATTGCTGTAGAGCTCAATTCTTCTCTCGCCAGCTCAGAAGAAAAGGGAGTGCTGAGCAGACGGCGGTCCAGGGGAGATGTCCGTCCGATACGTCTGTGCACTGAGCTATAGCTGGATCACTCGGGTGGCTCATTGATGAGAGAGAACAGTGTCAGCTCATTCAGAGGCTGTTAAAAAATAAGTTATCTGATTAATTAGGGCAAGTTATTAACCCTTTATTCACACTGAGTAGAACCAGGAGCCTAGAGCCTGCAAAGATGCAGAGGGGCAGGCACACAAGTTTCAGTCCAACTGCCCCCACGTAACGTTTCTCATGTGCTTGAATTTGTGCAGAATCATGGCCCTTTACCATGCAAAATAGTCACCACTTTCAGCAAACCTACTGAAGAAATGCAGCTCTTTGCTGAGCTTTTTTAAACAGTCACGTTTTTGCCAGAGTTTCCACAGCACAGATATTCTGTGATGCTCCTGCATTATATCTCGTGCACCTTCAGATAACATCCTGGGATTTTCTACGCTGTTATACGGTGCCAAAGATGCAGGGGCACCTCCCGCTCCAGCATTGCCCAAATTATACCAGACTAGACAGGATGGCTCCTGCTTTCTGTGCAGCTGACAGGGACCTTCTGCGAGTGCCCTCGTGTCCTCTGCTCCCTAAGCACCCGCTGATGGATGCCTCAGGGTCAGGCGGGAGCTCTGCTCTGTCCCCTTGTTCAAGTGTACAGCCAGGAAAAATACACACCCCCCCTTCCCGAGACAATGACAACTCGTTTCTTCCCAGCATATCCATGGGACAAATCCTCTTTGAAATCCATGCCAGTAGATCTGCAGCAATTTGAGAAGCTGGATGCCTACGCATTAAAAGTAAGTAAGTCTTGCTTTTGCCTCTGTTCTCCTCCCAGCTCCCCTGCGGGGACGTTCCTTGAAACCGAGCTACCAGCACCAACACCAGCTTAGTCTGAGCTATCGGGGCAAGCACCTCAAAATCTCCCAAACCGGTGAAAAACCATTTCCCTGCAAACAGAGATCCCACTCTAGGATAGCATCTATGACCAAAAATACTTCTTGCTTGAAACATGACTTTGTATTTCTATTTTTAATGAAGCTCGAGTTAGAGCTGTCTCCTGGCAGGCGGGCGTCTCACTAGCTTTAGAAGAACAAGGGAGCGGGGAGGAAGGGAGATCTACCATAGCAATTTCTTCACCACGATCTTGCAATGCTTCCTCCTCACAAATAGGTAAATGTCAAGAACAGCGTAGAGGAACTCGTTAAAGCCCTGCTTAAACAAGCCCGGACTGATCTGGAGAAAGTCCGAGCCATATGGATGTGGATATGCCATCACATAGGTAGGTTGAGATCTTCAGTTGAGAAGATAAGGCTGTTGCTGCCACCCCTGTTACTCTGCCATTGCAGTTTACTATACATCTTGTGGGTTAGTTTCACGTGGTGGGTGGTAGGAAGGCTTCCTGGATGTATTCATCCAGAAATATATTCAGAGGTTATCTCACAATCTCTGTTTCCGTACTCCCTCTCCTAGCACTGCCAGGCCCTACAAGGTTGGCGTGTAAATGATTTCTTTCCACGTGATGAATCTGTAACTCCTACCTGATTTATTCACGGGTGTAACCATACAAGTCCCTGTCATCTAAGCAGCCGGAGCACGAAGCCATGCTGCCAAGCACCGGGGGCTTGGTTGTCACATTCAGAGCCATCCAACGCCACCAGAAGTTTCACCTCCACCACTGTCCTGAATCCCCGCACCCCCGCGCAGCCCTTCCAGGAGCACTCTGCATCCTGGTGCCTGTGCTCCGGGAGGGTCTCGGCAGAGCTTAGGTACCACCAGGAACCATCAAGCTGCCTGGCCCGCTCGGTGTCATCACAGATGCTTCTGCAGCTCCCCCCTTCTCTGAGCAGCAGACGAGCCCCTGCGAGGAGCTGCCGGGACCCAGCCCGGCGCTCAGCACAGCCCGCAGGGTGAGGTCCCCTCTTGCCTTTGGCAGTCTCCTGGCTGTTTTCCCGGCCAGCTTTGCCCCTGTGTATCGTGGATACATCCCACGCTCCGGCCTCTAGCTGGTAACTGACTGCGCTCGTCCTGCCGGCACGTCCATCAGCCGTGTCAGCGCAGCACGTCGGAGAGGCCAGCTTTCATGGAGCCAGCTTTCATGGAGCCAGCTTTCATGGAGCCAGCTTTCATGGAGCGTGCTGGCGCCTGCTCGGTCGCCGTTCCTGCCTGTACGCGCACCCTTCCAGCCTTCCTGAGAGCTGAGGTCACTCACCCTGCCCCTTCCTGCCCAGCCCCAACCCAGGCCCCACTGGCGTTTCAGAAATAACCGAGATGCGAAGAGGACAAGGAAGGAGGACGAGGCAGCGTTTGTAGCCTCTCCAGTCTGGCACATCAGAGGGGGCAAAAAGCTTCTTGCCGCCCCAAGCTCCTTGGTGGGGGGAAACTGGATGTGCAACTTGATTGCATTTTACATAGCAGATGCAAAAATATTTCCTTCCCACTAACTCTTGGGGGAGGAAGGGAAGAAGCACCGCTGTTCTTTCCCTCGCCTCTTGCACACCCCGACGGGCTCTGGCCCGGTGCAGTTTGCTGCGTGGACAGGCCAGCTGACGGAGGGCAGAAGAGCCAGCTGGGAAGCACTGGCCTCATCTCACGCCCAGTGAGATCCGCAGAGCTTCGCCAGCCACTGCATGGTTAGCGTAGTCAGGTCAATCCCAAGCAGCTTTAATCTTGCCCGTAAATACGCAGACTGCCGATTTCATTGCATTTCTTGAAACCGAGCATTTGACTCATCCCAGCGCCGAGCTCCCGTCGGCGGCTGATCATTCAGTCTTTACGCTATTAACTCGTTTCTGCCTGCCGCTGCCTGGGCCAGATCCTGCTTGGGACGGCCGGTTTAGTTTGAGTCGGCCCATTTACCTTGCACGCATTCACGGGATGTCCCTGATCCCCGACAGGTACGCTGTGATCTCCTCACAAGACGTGTACACCATCCTGGCCCTGGTTCTCCTTCCTTCCTGCAGAGGCTGACCCCTATCTACATGCACGGGAAATAAACACAGTGCTAGGAATTTAAATTGGCTCACAAAAATGCGATGTATCTATCCTGGAAGAGCACTGATAATATAAACTCCTTCCTTGTTTGGATTTTAAGTGAGAGCGCTGCTCCCTGGGTATCTCTTCCCACCCAATTCAGCTCCCTGCCTGCGATGGACTAATACCTCCATGCAGCAGTAGCACTAAAAGAAATTATTTTAGCTTTCGTTTTTAGCATAAATACAGAGCCACGTGCAGCCAGCCAGCTCTCCGTACCCCTCAAAGTGCTCTGCACGTTTGCTGGTGGCCCAGGGAACAGCCCAGGTGGAGGAAGCCAGCCTTGCCCTACAGCCCCAAAGCCAGCCCCGAGGCAGCCCTCAGCTGAGCCCCTCACATAAAGGAGGAGCAGTTGCAGCATTTCATCAAAGCACAAATACAGCGTGTTGCCAGCTTTTTCCCCTCTTCCACAGCATTAGAGGGAAGATGAATCAGCTGATGCAGCATTCCTTAGAGCTTTGTCAGAAAAATAGGTTCGTATTTTAAGAAAGAGGTTACGGACGTGAGCAAGGTTGGTCCGTATTGAATTAACCTTCCCAGACCAGTTCCACACACTTGGTCTGAAGGAACCCTGCTGTGCCGCTTTTCTGCATTCACTCAAACAAATGAAGATTTCCTACACTTCCAGGTATTAATATGACTCACTTGCAACAAATCATTTCAGGTATTTCCTAACAAGTTACTTTCCAGGTATTTTTAACACAAATTGCTTGTAAAGAGTGCAAAAGCTCAATGGTTTCCTTTGACAGTAACAGGAGTCCAACTCCTTCAAAGGCAGAGCGCTCTGGTTTTTACCGGGAGCTCTTGAGATGGTAGATCCCCCGACACGAGGGCAGCCCCTGGGGAAAAGCCGTTTTCCTCCCATTTGGATTCAGCTGCTGAATCCCGGCCCAGGCTTAGAACAAACGGTGATGAGAGCGAGCCCTTGTCCCTCTCCCCCACCAGCCGTCCCCGCCATCCTTGCGCAGCACGCGCCACGGCTCGTTTCTCTTTGCTCGCGCTCACGGAGATGAAAAGCAATCCCAGCGTTGCTCCGGCTGCCCATCGATCCCATGGCCTCAGGCTTTTGGATGAACTTTCGTCTGTGTTCCTTCCCGCAGAATACGACGTAGTGGGCTACCATAACAAAAGCCAGCTGTCGAGCAAACCCATAGATGTGCTTCAGACGGGGAAGAGCATTTGTGAGGGATACGCTGGGCTCTTTGAACAAATGTGCAGGTAAATTAAGCTCAGAAACATTCAATGCCAGGGAGAGTTAACATTCATTGTCATCTCTGTGCCTATTCTGTCTGCCTTTGCATTGACTGATGTGACTTTAAGCAGGACGTGGAACTTTAGCTTTCAAACCATGCTGTGGAAAACAGCAAGACCTAGAAAGGTCAATTTTGCTTCCTCCGCCACCCCCTCCGCCCCCCCCTCCCCAGCATAATTTACTTTGTGCCATCTGCTGAGCTTCGCATTGCATTAACATAATAGCAGATGAAAACACAGAGCTAATTTGGTTAGAAGAAACTAGGTTTTTCCTTTGAGCATCTGTATGTGAAGGTTAAAAGCATGGCAAGACTTAAACAAGAAGGAGTGCCGTCTCCAACATGCTCCCATGAAAGCAGTAGGCACGGTCCCAGAAGGAGCTTTCCCAAAACCTTCTGGAGATGCCCCCTCCCCTCCCCTCCAGAAGCACCGCAGGGACACTGCCTCACGCTTACCACACCGTTTTCTGCGGTCACGCTCAAGGTGCATCACCGTTGAGGCCAATACTGCAATTCCCATTTCAGAGCTACGTCGGCATTTAATGACTAAAATCCATTCTCCTGCCTACAAAACCTTGTTGACTTCACTGGGGATTCGTTGCATAAACGAGCAGAATTTCCCCCACAAAGCAATCCCAAAGCCATTTCCTAGCCGAGGCAGCCCCTTCCTTGGCAGGGAGCACATGCGCCCGGCGTATGAATGCAGCACAAATCCCTTCTCCCTCACGTTTCTCCAACCCAGTAAAGAAAGGAGATGGCCGTTGCGCAAGGCAACCCTCAAGCACCACAGCAAGGAGCAGCATCTCACCTCTCACATCGGTACGCAATAGTTTGGCTTAGAGGAGTAGGGAAGGCAGTGGAGGTGCCTGGCAAGTTTGGGACCAGCCTTATGTAGAAGGGTTGTCCAAGAGGAGAAAACTGGACCTGACGACTCAGGGACACAAGATTGGAAGGGGCTTCCTAACGCCAGAAGGCAATGGTGTACTTTCCTAAGAGCGTGGGCGTGCAAGGTGGCTCTCCCAGCGAGCACCTTCTCAGCAGAGCAGCTTCCATTTACAAGACAGCTTTGGAAAAAATTAAAGACCAGTTATTATTTGGCATGTGTAAGTAACAATTGGCTTTCCACACCATCCAAAAAATTTGGGAAGGTTTTCACCACGAAACAAACAAAATCTAAAGGGAAAAGGACAGATTTAAAAAAAAAACTACTGTGCCAGATGCTAAAGTGGTGAATAGTTCCAGCCAATAACGTATCCCGCGGTATTGGATCTTGCTTTCTAAAGAGTAAAATAAAGAAATAGGACGATGAAGTATGAATTTACAACTGCATCTTATGGAACAGTTATTAGCAGTTAGAACTGGGGAAATTTGCATCTGTTAATTAAAAAGCATACGTTTAGTTCATTAAAAACATTAATCTTTCCAAGGATATCTTTTACTATTTAAAGGCTCTGTTGATTTACTCTTAATTCCTCAGTTCCAGGTTGATTATTCATTTTGTGGTTCAGGAAGCCTCCCAGTCATCCAGCCTATTACTTTTGTCAAATATTAACTAAATGTTTAGCTCCTTTCCTGAAAAACTGTAACTAAAGACAACATCCCTTTCTTGCAAGGGGATCTCCTCATCCCTTCTTCTTGTGCGCTGTTCAACTCTTACGCTGAGTCTAAGCATAAAGGCAAGAGGCAAAGAGCAGTCGTCTTATATAAAGGCTTTTCAGAGCCAAGTTTTGGGGAAAAAAAGGTCTTTTAACACGCCTTTTTTTCCTAGCTCCTGTTGAGGCAACTTTAACAACCAACCCAATTTGCCAGTCACCAGGAGTCCCCCCCAAAGGTCCTGCTGAAGTCAACGGCTGACACTGATTGAGTCCTACCTGTCCCAGTGCCAGCAGAGAGAAGAGTTCCTGTTGCAGACTCAACACTGTCACCTCCGACGGCAGCTTTGGCAGCCAGACTTCTTCCCATTAGCTGAGGCTCCTGCCACAGAGGAAAGGTGGGCACAGGCAGTGGGAAGCTGGCCATGAAACATCAGTTTCCAAACATCAGGCATAATAACAATGAACAGGCTTCTGACCAATATTTTAGCAGCATTTATCAAGAATTGGCTTCTCAGCTGACAACCAACTCAAGGAGGTAGCGTGGCCGAGTGAATCAGGGAGTATAAATTAATGAATTCAACTTAGGGCAAAAGCTAGCAGGCCAGACTTGGGGAGAAACTTCCTTGCCAGAATTAATGATGAAGGCAAAACAATTATTTGCACTTGAGAAGTTTCAGCACCACCTTTGGGAGCAAATCTGACCACACTCAGTGGATCTGACCACTTAGCTGCTCCTTATTCATAATTAGTCTGCAGATAATCCAGGTGTCACATCCTCTTGCTTTTCCTGTTTTCTACAGTCAGTAGTTTTCCTTCTTTTCAGGCACCGGAGCGTACACCTACCTACCACATGTATAAACCATTCTGTCTCCCTCTGGAGAAGCCAGGCTTGCTTCTTTTTTAGATGAAATCATCAAAGTCAACCTGAAATCAAAGGGAAGAAGGTGCCATTGAATTTCAGTGACACCTATAGCAAGGTCCAGATTATTTCCTACTTTTTTTGAAGCAGAAAAGCAACTTCGCTTTTAACCTCCTTGCTGCACCAAGCAGAATTTGCCAACCATTTATTAATTCAGTTCTTCCAGTCCACCTTCTATTTAGGGACACCTTCTACCATCACATTGCCACTTCAAGCATTTCTGGAGATCTTCTCAATCTTCTCTCTGCCTGGTTAATTTATCTGTATAAAGTCCTTTACACGAGAACAGACACACGATCACTCTTTTCACCAACACAGGATTGATCTTTTACAGGATGTTTTAGCCTGTTTTCTTGTCTGTCCATTATTTGAGAGACCACCATTTAAATGTTCTGACCTTTCTTTTGGGAACTTTGAACACATCCAAGCACAAACTCTTCTTGCCGCTTTGCTAACATTCACTGTAAGTGAGAGCACAGAGAGAACGAAGGGCAGAACTTGTCCTTTAACGTTCTCTCTGAATATCCCAGCTAACAAGAATGTCTAGAGAAGCCCAGAAGGATTAGATGCCAATCCCCATGAAATTAGTGGGAATTTGGTACTTAGCTCCTGTTGGCTCCTTTGAAACTCCTAGGATCAAATCTTCCTTAAAGTTCCCGGGCCAGCTCCTAGTCTCAGTTACATCATGTAAATCCAAGCTCTTACCAGTCTTGTCAGTGGAGGTGCTCCAGATTTACTGCCCAGCCCCACGTTAGAATTTGGCTCACAGGCGACCGCGGGCTGGCAAAGACTTTGCAGACCACCTGCGACACCAGGTTTCTCAATGGCATTCCTTCCAGGCTTGCCACGTTCGTTCCGAATACCTCGCGTGACAGGCAGCGCCTCGCTACCGCCGCGTAACGGCCCACGCTAAAGGAGAGCCGGCTTGCGTGCTGCCGCCTCTTCTTTGCTGGCCATCTTGAGCAGGGATGGGGTACTGCCACGTTCCTCCTCTTCAAATAACTTTGTCTTCTCTCTGCAGGCTACCCAACGTGAGCTCCCAGCTGGCTTCAATCAGCCCTTTGCAGTTGTGATTCTATTTTTGATACTCTTTCCTAAAGAATTTGAGAAAGAATGTAAGAATTTAACTGGATACTCTTAAAGAAAGAGTATCAAATAACTAAGTAACACAAAGACGTCCAGGTTTGAGTTTAGTAAGTCTGTATGAGAAGCTGAAGTGACCACCTTCCCTTTAAACCAGCATCATCTCCGTGAAAAAAGCAGTCCTCCCTATAAGCACTGCTGCACTGCCAATTACCCACCAGCATCTGTTATCAGACCTCGACTTCTTAACAACCATGCTAATTATCTTCCCCATAAATATCACTTTTCTTCTGAGTTAAACCCACATTATGCAGACAATCTTGCTCTTGAAGCATGCACGGTTTATTACTTAAGGTAGCTGTTCCATTTAATGTACTTTTCAATGAAGAGGAAAAATGTCAATACCATCCTGGAGGTATTTAAAAGACGTGTAGATGTGGTGCTCAGGGACATGCTTTAGTGGGGGACTTGGCAGTGCTAGGTTAATGGTTGGACTTGATGATCTTAAAGGTCTTTTCCAACCTAAACGATTCTATGATTCTGTCCTACAAAAAAGACAATCCTCTAAGTCAAGCAATTTTAGATTAATGCTGAAATAAGATGCCAATGTTAGAATCCATTGCTATCAACAGCAGAGAGCTTATTAACACATTGCTTATTTATATCTTATTTACACATCAACACAGGTATTCATTATTTTTTAAAAAGAGACTATTTAATCATTTGTACCCTGGGCAAGCACAAGCTCACTCTTTATGGAAACTAAATCAGCATCCCGCAATCCCGTAAGGTCTAAGATGTCTTAGTTGGTGTCAAACACCGGGCCTACCATCACAGAGAGAACACAAGCGTGCACAGACGCACTTTTAATTTCTAATTACATGGGCTAATTGTGGACAGCATCAAAGGAATTCCACTGAGTAACAAGACAGAGAGCAATTAAGCACAATTCATCTTTGTCATCCTCCTCTAACAACGTTGAATTGATGATTCATCAGACAAAAAGAGAGGGAATATGCAAAAACGGGAAGAGAAAAGCCCCTTCCTCCAGCGGGACGCTCTCTCCAAGTGCCTGTGCAAAGGCTACAAGAAAAAATGGCCCCTACAGACCACCCCGGGCATCGTTACCTCGGGTGACTCTCGCGTGCCCACCCCATATGAAGCCATTCTCTAGCACAGCCCAGAAAAATACAGTCTGTACACGATGTCAGTGGTCAAAGGGGAGAACTTGCCTCTAGGTGTGCGGGCAGGCTGGTGCGGGAAGGCAGTCAGAGGAACGCTGCACAGAGATCACCCCATCAGGAGAAACACAGCGCCCCAGCTAACAGCCATTTTCCAAAGAATTAAAAAGTGCAGTAACCTAGACATTTACCCCAGTAGTCTGTCACCGGGGTCAGAAGTTTGAGTTTTCAAGGAGAGGTATGCTTGCACACTTAGGCATTTAAAAAAACCCTAACTCCCCTGGGACTCAACTGCAAGGAGGCACCTGAGGAGCCGATGGAGCTGGTCCACTTGACTACAGGACTGAAGTTCTGCAGACATGCTGGACTTTGCTCCTCCTTTTGTCCTTCCACGAAAGTACGCTGACAAGTTTAAAACAGAAGTCTTCTGCTACGTCTTATTGTTTCCTTTTAGTATTGCAGGAATCCAGTGCATGAAGCTATCGGGATACTCTAAGGGGTACGGGTACAAGATGGGGCAAACCTTCACAGGGGACTCTGACCACACCTGGAACGCCGTCTACCTTGATGGAAGGTGGCATTTACTCGATAGCACCTGGGGAAGTGGTGCTGTTGACGATTCTTTCACCAAGTTCACCTTCAGGTAAAGAAACCATCCTCTATGTTAATAAATAAACCTACCCCAAAGGTAGAAGAAAGCTGATGAGTGCAATAAGAAACACCAAACAGTGACAAATGTTAGGTCCCACAGCAAGACCCAAAGCCCTGAGCACGGTATTTGGGTTGCCTATACAAGGGATGGAGCACGTACCTGTAGAAAGGCAGCAGCCGCAAGCCGTGTGACTGCTAAAAGTGAACTTGTTTTGGGCTTATCACATCTTCAGTTGATGCAACACTACGTGACACTCGATTTATAGCCTTCAGCTGCCTGAGAGGTGGTGCCTCCACACTTCCAAACGACAAGCAGTGCCTCCCTCTTTCTTCAGCAGCCCCATGGTTGCAGGGGATAGTGCAAATACCCTGGTTTTATCAGGGTGTTTATCAGCTCAGCATTTGCCCTGGAAATGGAAGACCAATGCTCAGGTTCCTTCTCTGCCTGAAGAATTTCAAACCCACAGACCTCAGCTCCTCAGCAGCCCAAAACACTCTGACCTCCTCCTGCTGAAACCACCACCACTGTGCAGGGCAAGAATTAACTATTTGTAATTGCTCATTTTCTTTTAATCTCTTCCTTCTTCTTCCAGGTACAATGAGTTTTATTTTCTGACTCACCCGGCTTTGTTCATTAACAACCACTTCCCAGATAACAGTAACTGGCAGCTTCTTAAACCAACCCTGACGCTGAAAGATTTTGAGAACAACATGCTGCACAACAGTAATTTTTACGTGTTGGGCCTGCTGACCGCGCACCCGGCGACCGCTGTCATCCCGACAGGTACGGCCCCGGGGAGGGGGAGCTGCAGAGCACCCTGCCCGGCGCAGCCCCCCGCCCGCCACACCGTCCTGCGCGTAGTGAGTTACGGTTCCCCCTTGGTTCTGGCAAGCAGAGTGCGCTCAGAGCTCTTGGGGCAGAGGAGGGTCTTTGTTCCTTCTTTTTTCCTCTTTTTTTTTTTTTTTTTTTTTTTTCAAGCTGTGAAAAATTGTTGTAGCCCCTGGGTCTAAAAGAAAGCCTCAGTCAGCAGCTGAGGATGAGTTACTCTATCAGCCAGCACCAGTGGTGCAAAATTTGAAGTATTACTATTATTTGTTAGCAACTTTGGCTTGAAAATGAGATTAAAACCTTTTACGATGTTCCAGAAGTTTGACTTACTGAATGATGGATAAACAGGCACTTCTTTGTGCAATACTCAGCACCCCAAGTAAGTCTTTTAAAACACAAAACTATTCAGGTAACACCCCTGAACTACAGGGCCCACATTTAAGATCACCTTCCTCAGATTTTGGAAGACCTGCAGGAATTTAACTAGATAGCCAATTTATGAATGCTAAGAACACAGAGTTAAAACTTAAAGGCAACAACATTTTAGGACTTGATGTTGTCTTCAAGCTGTTTGGGAACAGGCTCACAGGGAGGTAGATTATCTCGTATCTAGGTACTGGAGGGTTCCAGCACTTTTCTCTGAAACTTCTTGGAACAGCTACTGGACCAGCAATCAGGTCTAATCACATCTAATTAAGCCTTCTCAACCACATGGGCTGACAACACTTTCAGTTATATTTCACACAGGCTTTCATATTCTATAGGACCACAGCTCCATTTCAGTGTGTATCAAAATAGGATAAATGCATGTCTCCAAAACAAAGGCCACTCTTCACCTCATTCTTTTTGAGGGACACTGGTCTAAGCAGACGGTGGACAAGCTATGACTTGTCAATTGCAGCTCTTTACTATGAGAGAAGCAGCAATTTATTGGGACAGATTAGTCTTCCTAGAACAGGGAGTATGTGCAAAAACTGTACTGAAACTCCTATGCAGTTTCTTTTCTTTTGTATTTCATAGTAAATGGAAAAGCCTCTGTATCAGTGGATTGCCATTCTGCCACATTATTTACGTTTAAGCTGAAGGGAACAGATGAACACGGTTTAATGACGTTGAAAAAACACGGAATGAAGCTGGATATCTACCCGCAGAAGACAGGGAGTCACAAGCTGCAGATCTTTGCCAAGCCCTCCAAAGCCTCGGAAGAGGTCTACAAGTGCGTGTTAGAATATGTCATAGAGTGCAAGTCTGTGGACAAGGCCATGCGCTTCCCCAAGGACCTGCATCAGCCTGTTGGACCAAGCTGGTTCACGGAGCGGCAAGGGTTCCTGAGGCCCTCACACCCCGACCCCATCATCCACACCAACGACGGGCGGTGTTCTGTCACCTTCACCCTGGGCAAAGACATAAGCGTCTTAGCCTCGCTGCACTCCGACAACAGCAGCCTGACAGAGGATATGAGAAGGCGGCACATCATGCAAATCCATCGTAGGAACCAAATTGAGTTGAAGATCCATCTCCCCCACGCAGGGAACTTTGTTCTGAAAATCTATGCCAAGAAGAAGTCAGATCCTGGCAATTACAACTACATCTTCAACTACCTCATCACTTGCCTGAACACTGAAGTGAAGTGGCCGGCTTTCCCTCAGAGTTACAGCAAGTGGGCAGAAGACTATGAAATACTGGAGCCGCTCTCCGGCTTGCTGCCGGCGAATCGCAACGTTCAGTTTAAACTCAAAATGCACGGCATAGCAAAGGTGCTAGTTCAAGCTGAGAACACTTACCCTCTCACCCAGAGCAGAGGCTACTGGGAGGGAACCTGCAACACGTCGGGATGCAGAGAGGTCTTTGTGATGGTGCACGAGAACGCCAACCACAGCTTTTACTCACACGTCCTGAAATATGAAGTTGAGACCCAGTAACGTCCCCTCCTTGTTCTTTCACTCACCTGCATGAACCAACATTTCCAACGTGCCCAAAACCAACACAGCTTAGGAGATCGCTCATTCTCTCGATCAATTCTGTTCTTTCAACAAATGCAGGACAACACTTGCAGGCTTTTGCAAGACCACAGGGTCAAAGAAGTTCAAAGAAGCAGAAAATCCTGTTAAGAAGGGAGCAGCAGTGGAAGAACTTAAGTAAAATGCTCACCTATGTTTCAGCAATACTGTCCAAACATTTTGAAGAAAACCACTGACTCTCTGGCCATAGGTCATTCTGTGCCAGCAGTGATTGCTGGTTCCCAAGTCTTACGATGGCTACTCCAAGAAGAATCCACCTAGTTGTGGGGCAGGACGAAGAAAGTACACCCTGGTTTTGAGCAGCAATATTGGACACGAGGAACTTCAGGATATTTAAACTGAGTCTCTGTGTATCTTTAGTCAAGTTGCAAAATACATCCCAGGAGAGAGAAGTGTTAGGAAGAAGATACAACATGAAGTTTTCTTGTGCACTTCATTGTCTTACAAATTTAAGCGATACTGCGAAATTACTTTTTACACTGACTCTTAAATACAATAAACAAAATCATTTTTACCTTTTTATATTAGAGTATTTGAATTGTAAACACTTTTTCTGCAATATTAACACTGTAATCATCTCTCAAGCATATACGTGTTTCCATAACTAAAACTTCAGTGAAATGGAGAATAAAGTTCTCAAAAATCACTCCTTACTCCAACTTGTCTATGCAATACTGCAACTAAAAAACTTAGGGGGTTATGTGGAATAGCAGGCTGAGTGACATTATTATCACGTAAAGAACTATTTGGTGCTGTACCCTTGGAAAACCCCTACATGCACAAGGCAAAGGTGGTCGTCTAGTGAATCTCACCACAAATACACGTCATAAGATCAAGCAACATTTTCCTAAACGATTCAGATGTCCGTAAGTGTTATCATGACCTGAGAGATATTATGTTTGAGCTTGAATTTAAAATAAACCTGTTATGTTTTTGCATTCTATTCCATTGACCAAATGATATTAATTCCTCTTCACGAAGCTGCTGTATTTTCCACCCAAAATACGTGGGCTATTCCTACACTCCCTTCCTCCTCAGCGACTGGGTGGCAGAAGTTACACACAATAGCGAAGGGCCGCCCACCTGCAGCAGGCTCGCTGCCTCCGATCCCTCCTACATTACTCCCTCTACCCCAGCAACCAGGTTTGAGTCCCCGTTTTAAGCAAGTTGAGTACGGCTCCAGGCACCCTGCGCACTCACTCAAGTACCAGAACCCTCAGTGAGGACGCAGGCTACTGCGGACACGCGTTGCAAGTATAAACACAACGCGTAAGCTAACAAAGCTTACTCTAGGATGCCAGGAGTACAGCAACGCTTTGGGGTCTTTTTGTACTTGGAGAGAAGGAGCCTCCATACGTGACACAAAAGTAGTTTTGAAGTCCTCCCCCAAACAGCTAAGTGTCTTTGCCCTCAGAGCCTGGCAGCGGCAGCAGCTCCTCCCTGCAGGAACACTAACAAGCCCTGTAGCCCAGCAGGCACCCGCTCCCTGGACAGCAACGCATACTGAACAGTCCAGATGCAGAGGCAAGAAAGACTCAGGGATTTTTTGATTGCCTAGGACCTTAAAGGCTAAAGCAAGCCTCGTCTGTAAGCACAGACAGCCCCGGTTTATTTTGGTGCCTAGCAGAAGAATTCTTTTGTCTTAGATCCCATTTTTCAGATCAAGGAGGACACATTTCAGTAGCTTTCATTTTACAGGTCAAGCTGATCCAGTCAAATACATCACTTCTTACAATGGGAGGAGAAGGAGGCATCCCAGAGAGCTTAGGAACTAAAGAAAACTACTTTTTCCCATAACAGGGTTAAGGATACCAAACTACATACACCCTTCGTGCAACCAAGTGCTTGATGTTCGCTTACACGTATGCAAACGGGCACGGCCAGCGGGCAGCCACGGTAAAGCCTCTCCGCAGGGCGACGCCGGTACGAGCGCGGTGCCTGCTCCTCCTCAAAGCCTCCCTTTCGCGAGCTCTAACCCCACGTGCTCTATTTCCGTCTCAAGATGGCAGGGGGAAAAATTATCCCCAGGGAGCAGAGAGGACAGTTTATACACTATTGCCCCTACTTAGCGAGATCTCAGGGAGCATTCCCTCCTCCCCCTACACAACACTGCAAAACCCAGGCACCTGCAATTATACACGTTTACAGGCAGAGACGGACTCATTTGACCCCTCGAAGTAAAGAGTGACCCAAAGCACTGTCACACCCATGGAAGAACATCTGTAGCACGCTACAGACAGACAGAGCCTGCAACAGCTTCCCACTTCCGAGACGCTTGGCTGGTACAAACAGAATTACTGCAAATAGATTTCCACATTTTTGTTTCAAACAGAAAACAAACATCTGGCTCAGCCCTGGAAATGTGTAAGAAATTTTTTAGTGCTACCGAAGGCATGAGTTCAAAGACACAAAAAACCCTCTCCAGCTTCATCAATTATAAAGCTTCCAGGGTCGGGTGATTATTCCAAAGGATGTTTGACACTGCAAAGGCAGAGAAGAATGCCTGAGAAACCCTCCAGCCCCAGATAAAAGCACCTCAGAAGTCCGTACTTGCTGTGACATCTCCCTCCAGGTTAAACAAGTCTTTTTCTCCTCCCCCTCATAAAAAATGCACATTCTTCAGCGCAGCCAAGACTCTTAACACCAGAACATCTGTGGAACAGACTTCTCAGATCTCTCGGGAATACCCGCTCTCCCATTTCAGTCAGAGTTCTCCTTTGGCAGGCCCTGGGACTGAACGGTTTTTGTGAGCCCTGCACCACCAAGAGGTGCAATTACTTGGCACTGTGAATTCAGATCACTCAGTTTTGCAAACATCTTGTTTCTCAGTGAAGGTAAATTAAGTATCCGTAGAACAAGTTTTTATCTCTGGCAAGTGTACCTCTGCGCTTCCAGCTACTCACGAGCTGGCTTCCTCACCCATGGAATGAATGCGGTTAGTATACAATCAGATGCTCTGCTATTTCCACGTGAGAAAGGCACATGCTCAAAAATGAGGAATGCAGTGAGAGCAGGAAACTATTCAACCCATCGTACTGCCCTGCTCAGCCTCTGTCCTCCCCTCCTGGGGTCCGCGCACAGCCACAGCGGGCACACGAGGGTCTGCGGCAGCGTATATCCGCGAAGAGAGAAGGTGGGAAAGACAGAGCACATACACCAGCACAGAGAAGTAATTTAGCAGTTCCCCTGTGGCAAATTTTACTCTTTAGATCAGATTTTTACAGCCTGCTCCCTGAATGAAGCTGCTTCTTACATGCATTAGAAACTGATAAATACTGTAGGATTATAGCTGCTAATTAAACGAATGGATCATCTTCAGCTTCGCTCTTCACTTCTGCCAACACGAAGATGAACCGCCAAGTACCTCTAAAGGAAAGGGATACGGAAGCAAACATCACGAATGAGCCAAAATGTCTTCTAAGCTTCTGAAAACACTTAGTGCCTGATGTAGCTTACTTAACAAACCTTCAGGAAATATAAAATAGTTTGTAAGGAATCATTTAAAAAATGGTATTTCTGTCACCACTGAAGGACATGAGGAATCCCTAAGCATTCTGGCATACCACATACTCAGTGGATCTATAGGTTCATGCAGGAAGGAATCATAGAATCATTAAGGTTGGAAAAGACCTTTAAGATAAGGAGACCTTTAAGAAACAGTTTGTTCTATTTAGCCGTTCCGTTTTTGTAAAATGCCCCATGATCATCAAGTCCTTATCTGAGATCTGGATAGTTAAGGTGGATGTTCCAAAAATGCCTACCTGTGGAGAGCTCTGAACAGGAACCGAGGCCAACGCTGACTATGTGCAAAATGCACGACCACAGTTTATCCCCAGTTGTGAGCAGTTACAACACCTCGTTACAGAGACTGCACAATGAGAATCCAGAATGGATTTGAAGGTTTTATCCTTGTTCAAAGAACTCCAGAAGAACGCCAGAATAAAAGGACTTGTTGATTCAAATGTTTTTCAACTCTGGAATGCAGAACTGCTTGACCAAGTGCGGTCCCATTTCATGGCATGACAAAGAGGCTGCAGTCTGCAGACAGGCACCACCTCTGCCAAACTCATCTGCCTAATCTGACGGATGGTTTTTGCATGCGTATGTTGCTTTTGAATTCCTGTTTCTTGACAGCCTTAAGCTGCTCTAGGACAAGGTGAAGCTGACAGAAAGGAACAGGAGACTTACAGAGATGGACAAGGGATGTCCCTAGGTTTGCCTCTGCAAAGGTTGTAAAGGCTTAGCCACAGAAGAACTGCAGAGTGCCCCTGGAAGAAAGGCAACTCGGTAGGAAACAGGTTCTGTTCACTCATTAACAACTTACTTTCCTTGAGGAAGGACTGGATATATTCCTGAAAACAGGTCGCAGATGTATTTTAATGCAGCAGTTCAACTTGGCTGGACAGTGTCCGAGACTGCCTAGATCCAAAACAGGCTGATAGCAGCTTACACAGCAGCTATGTGTATGTATTCATCTGCCATACAGATGAATCTCACGTGTTTGTGGGTTCTCCTCCCACACAGTATCATTTCCAGTTCCAACTACTCTCCTTTCTTTTATAAGAGCTGTGACCACAATCAGAATTCAGCCATTCATTCCTCAGCTGCTTTGCAGTACTTCAAGCAATATGCAAGGCAAGATAAAGACACGAGATACTATACAAACAGTAAAGGGCAGAAGTTGCAAGAACCACGAAAAATTAAGAAATTCCACTAAGGGAAAATTAACTGGAGCAAATACAGGTAGCCTAAAGGAAAGAGAAATTATATTCCTTGTTCCTTGAAGAACATAGCTACTCTGGGAGGGAAAGGATGGAAAAGGTGTTGATCAAAGTTCCTGATTGTCGTGGTTTAACCCCAGCCGGCAACTAAGCTCACTCCCCCCCGGTGGGATGGGGGAGAGAATCGGAAGGGTAAAAGTGAGAAAACTCGTGGGTTGAGATAAAAACAGTTTAATAGGGAAAGCAAAAGCCACGCACACAAGCAAAGCAAAACAAGGGATTCATTCACTGCTTCCCATGGGCAGGCAGGTGTTCAGCCATCCCCAGGGCAGCAGGGCTCCAGCATGCTTAACGGTGACTTGGGAAGACAAACGCCATCACCCCGAACGTCCCCCCCTTCCTTCTTCTTCCCCCAGCTCTATATGCTGAGCATGACGCCATATGGTGTGGGACATCCCTTTGGTCATGGGGGTCAGCTGTCCCAGCCGTGTCCCCTCCCAGCTCCTTGTGCCCCCCCAGCCTGCTCGCTGGTGGGGTGGGGTGAGGGGCAGAAAAGGCCTTGGCTCTGTGTAAGCCCTGCTCAGCAGTAATGGAAACATCCCTGGGTTATCAACACTGTTTCCAGCACAAATCCAAACCATAGCCCCATACCAGCTACTGTGAAGAAAATTAACTCTATCCCAGCCAAAACCAGCACACTGATGAGAAGGCAAGATAAGCCACAAGAGATTTACTCTGTATATTTGTATGAACAAGAAAATAGGTATTTTTCCATTTTGTTTTATTTCAATGCTTTTACCTGTATAAAATATACTTAAAACACTTTACATTAAAATTAGCAAATGGTTTGCTTCTAAAAAACACCATAATCTCTTTATGAGTGAGTGCACAAACACATACCTCTGATGCAGCTTTCTGACCTACATCAAGCTGACTAAAATGTTTGTGTAATACCCTCCAACGGATCAAACGTGTTAGAGAAGAGTTTGCTTTCCTCAAGATCCATCCTGCTGATTCAGCTCGAAGTGGGAGATACAGCCTCTCACTCAAGCTCCAACGGCAAGTGGTTTATAGGTACCCCCCCAGTTGCAGTTTGGAACCATGTAAGTAAACCAGCATTCAGATTCCGTAAGAAACATTACTCCTGGTGTCCAAATTGTCTCACTATCTTTTCACTCTCTTTTTTCAGTTCCTCAATGTGAGCATCTAGGCACTCCAGGATGTGCTGGGATCTCAGTTCTTCTTCTTCCAGGTACCTTGCAGCTATCGATCCAACTGAAGCTGTAGGCAGGGGGCACTAAATGGAAACAAAGGGATATCAGGTATTCTTTCATTCCAAGTTTCAGCCAGAAACACTACTGATCCACAAGCCACACAACTAAATATGCTTCTAAAGGGCTCTTGTGTCATTCCTATCTTATTGGGCAGACAAAGCACTCAGGTCTCATGTGTGTATCATAGGTAAACATCCCTCCCAACAGTCTCTAACCAACAGTGAAAGCCTCCCAAGCCTTTGCCAAAACTGCAGGGAGTAAAATCAGTACCTCAGCACACACAGCTTTTCTATTCCAGTAGCTCCCCTCTCCAAGGCACTGGGGGGCTAAAGCTGAACAGAGATAAGCTCTCCATGTGCCCACATAACTGTTGCACCCAGAGGTATCAATAGGAATTGACTGCTTACTTAGCGGAACTGGAGTTTCACCTCAGTTACCAGCCCCTCCTCTTCAAATAATGAGAGGGAATGACATGGCATGTGCAATCATAGCATAACTCTAGAGAAGGTCACTACAAAATACCAAGGGTTTTGTCCTGGGTGTGTTAGTGCAGCCTCACACTTAAGGTCTACGTCTTGCTCCTGGTCTTCATAAAAATCTCAGTGAGCAGTAACACCTCAGAATATGGGTTCCAGGGAAGGGAAAGAACTGCCAGACTGGACCAGCACCGGGGATATCTCTGCTTGCTTTTATATACCTCCTCCTCTTCCCTGAAATAATGGGTTCCTGGTACAATCCCACAGGGGAAGTACAGACCAAACTCCCATCGCAGCTTGCTGAACACCAGTTCAGCCAGCAATGGTCAATAAACTACCCCAGATTCTTTCCTTTACAGTCAAGAACTATTCCTGCTACTCACATCACTTACCCACAAGTTCTTAACTTACAAAAATAACATTGTAAACCAGGCTTAATTTACGAGTTGATGAAGAGAAGCTTCCTGCACAGGCGCTGGCAGGTGAATTATAAAGTTACTAAGGGGCCGCTTTCCATTACAGAAAACTTGCCTCAGTGTCTTGGCAAGAGAACGTAACTGGTTATTTCCAAATCCTGGAGTCTCATGGTTTTCTGGTTTTTTATCAACAGCCAGGAACAAAGGGAAGCAGAAAAAAGGCTGCAGATAACAAGCAAATCTCTCCCACCCCACTATTGCCTACTGGTGAGAATTCTCCTCTCTTAATGTTAAAGGAACTGATGTAAAGACACTGGAGCCTGACCATGAGCAGGGACTCCCAGTCAACACCAGGAGAAATATTTGCATTTCCTTGGAAACCTTACTTCTACCTCTCAGAATAAGAAGCAGCACATTCTCTTCTACTAAACATCAAGGCCTAGAGCTTCTCAGACCCTAAAGTGGAACTGTGAGCACTTCAGTTCCAGTCCTGCAATCTGAAGAGTTTCCATTTAGAATATTACAGTTCCCTAAGCTCCCAACGTTTGTTTTCTGGACGCACCCACAAGCTACTTTAGTCTTGAAACAATCAAGACCTATTCTTTGTAGTAAACCTCGTCAAGATTTACAAACCTGACAAGGCTCTGCTTATCTGTGCATCAGCCTCAGAGACTCTTTTCTGGGCTCCTCACAAAATAAAAACAGCTGTTGTCACTGCTAACAACACGCAACCAGAGGAGAAAATACTCTGAAGACTGCTAGTGGCAACACGTCTGGAGCAAGGATCGGCACCGAGGATTCTCCCCTCCCTGAACTACTACAGCCCTGTCTGACCCAGGGTATGACAATTACTCTCAGTGTCCCTCTTCCACTCCCCTCCCTGCTCAAGTCAGTCTACAGCCCAGTCATTGCAGCGGGTACTGAGATATAAGGTCTTAAACACCAAAGGAAGAAGTGATTGAGTCCAAGTTTCCTGTATCTTGGGCAACTCCTCCAGCAGCTGAGCTGAGGTAAGAGGACAGAGAAAGTGCCAACAGTGCTTCCTACTAAAAAAGTGTGATCAGCGACTGGGAAAAATAATAGCCTCCCCTTGTGCAGTGAAGCACCGATTTCAGGGTTTCCTATCAGCTAGCATAAGTGGCTCTAAGTTCAGTGTGCAGACTACTGCAGTCCCATTCAGAGAAGGCAAGCTCACCCTGTGCATTACAGTGAAGGTAGATGTGCAGCACCAGCCTCCAGATTCACCCAGAAACCGTATGTTGAAATACTGAGTACTCTACATCCACTCTAGAGCCTCTACTACAGACCCAAGCCAGAAGCTGAAGCAGAATTCTGATGTGACAGAAGCAGGTCATGGTACACACCGATGCACAGCACCAGTATGGAGAGAACCATGAGCTTCTGGAATTAGCATAGCAGTTATACCAAACACAAAGCCCTTCCCCAGAGAATTCTGAAGAATAACCACATGGCTCCCACTGTCCAAGTATTAACCATCCAGCAGTGTTTTTTCCTCCCTGTTTAGCATTTGACGTAAGCCTACAGAATCAGACACACCATGCAGCCAGACCACGCATGCCGAAATCTGGCTCCTTTTGCCAGACGAGAACCCAGCTATATGCTCAGCTGTTGAACAGCAACGAGCTTCTATACAACTGCTTACCAAAGGCACAGATTCTCTCTGATGATTTGAGATGGATTCCTTAGATGCTTCATCTGCAAAATCTTTCTTTCCATCCAGCACATGGAGCAAAGAATCCGTTCCCAGCAAGGCACCCACAGCAGGTGACTCCACGCAGTTCTTCCTGCTGGTCTGGGTGGGCAGCTCACCCGTCTCAGGGGTCACAGTTCCTATTTCAGCAGCCCCCCATCTCTGGGGCTCCCCTTGATGATGCTGAATAGTCCCGTCAGGCTCGTGATGTATTCTCTCTGCTTGTTCATCATGTTTGTGCTGTGCTTCCTGAGTTGTCCTGGAAGGTAGGTTTGAACACATAACGGTTTGACAGTTTGCCTCTTAACAGCTGAACTTCAGAAAAAACTTGCTCAGAGATAACAATTGACATACAGGTTACTAATAGCCCTGGCAATCCAAACCGGCTCTTGTTTCCGTAGGACTTCCAGATGCACATCCAGTCTCTAGCAAGTTCTCTCTCACTCTTCTGCTATTGTAGATACCAAAAACTACAGTCTGCACATCCTAGTACTGCAAAAGAAAGGAGCACAACCACCTGGGCCAAATCTAATCCCTTCTTCGAAAAGAGCACATACTGCTGCTCAGTCAAAGAAAAAGGCAAAGGCAGTCAAAAGACAGTCAAATACTAGCTGGCTTTGCAGAACGCAAACCAGCTGGGACTAAAAGCTATTGCACTACTTAAAGCATAAAGGCAGATTCCAAAACAGTCCTTTGTGTTCTCCCATACGTATTATGTGCTAGAGACGGATACTACACGTAAAGCACGTCATTAAAAACCCACACATCCCCATGCCTTCCGTTCTCCATAATGAGGAAGCAGCATCCTTGGGGTCATGCAGCGCTCACCTGTACTGCACAGCCCTGGCCTCAGGCTCTTCGGCTTGCATCTGCTGAGCACTGCCCTCGGGTTCATGCTGGCAGACCTGCTGGGTGAGCTCCAGTTTTGCTCTGGCCTCTGCTAGATCCTTCCGCAGTTGCTGGTTCTCAGATTTTAATTTATTTAGTTCAACAGCATAGTCTTCACGGAGTGCTCTTAGGGCGTCATCTTTTCCCTAATAGACAGAAAAGGGCTGAAGTCAAAACTTCTGATTTGCAAGACACCATAGTCAAATCCAAAGCAAAGGACAGCAAGCAATTCCTTAAGGCATATCCTCTAATCCCAGTTTTCACTGGCAAAATTTTCAAGGCAAATCAATTATATATGCCTTATTGTGTCTGCATCCAGACAAGCTGTGCTGATCTGCCTAGGAAAGGAAGTCACTCTCATCACTGGATGCTTTTGAAAACAGGAAAATATAGACCAAGAATAGTTCAGATGTATCTGCCTCTGGCCTTGGGATAATGAGGACTACATGACCTCGAGTTCTCCTCCAGCTGTATATTCTAGGATTCCCTCACTTAGCTAAGACGCAAGCCTCTCAGCCAAAGCTGGGACCACTCAGGTGGCACTCCAGTCAACTGTCTCAGTCCAAGCAACTCTCCACGCATCAGAGTAGCACGTTCTGCCAGATAATTCCTACGGATGTGAAGAAACACGTACCCCAGCAGCTTAGCTGTTGATGAGAAGTAACCACTCTCAATGAGAAACTACCTTCCATGTGATCTACCAGCAAAGCTGTTTGCAAGAACACTTCTAGATCCGCTCACTCAAATTAGCAAAGGCTTATGGTAATAATTACCAAAAGCTGTGTATACACCTCCCCACCTGGGATGACCCATAGCCCTTCAGAAACTTTCACTGGTAAAAGTGAATTATTTTCTTTCTTTTTGAAACTCTGAACAACTTGCTTCTCCCCATCTTCTCCTTACTAGGCTAGGTGGATATAATTTCCATTGTTTCTACTCCTGTGACATTCCCACTTTTTTTTAGCCAGTTCTATTAAATTTAGATGCTTAATTCATTCTCATCACTGCTGTATCTAAGAACCTTCCAAATGTGCATTAGAAGAACCCGGCCAAGATCGGTAGCTCCTGTGCCATGAGGCTTTTTTTTTTTTTTTTTAGAAACAGGTTTCTTGCTTCTTGCTTTGCACTTTGCTATCAAGTTTTTGGTAAGTCAGGCAGGCAAAAGCCCACCAGGCACTTCAAACTGAACATAATGGGCCTTAGATCATTTCAGTCTCAAATCAGCCCTCCAGAAAGCTTTCGTTTTTCTCCATCTCACCAGCCACAAGCTTCTGTTCAACACTGTCAAATGTGCCAAGTTCTTGGGAAAATCACCCCAAAATAATATTAAAGAGCTGAGTATTTTCTTCCCACAGAGCTGACAGGGTAAAAGCTCTGATGATATATTCCCATTAGGTTTTCAGCTGTCTGAATCCAGTCCTTGCCCCCTGTGAGGCATCCATTCTGGTTTATGTGAGACAGAACTTGCAAACTAGCCATTTCTTCCTTCACGCAGGCACTAAAATGAACCACCTTCAAGGTATTCCTGCCAAGACTGCACCTCTTCCACGCAGGCTCCCCTTCTCCCCTCCGGACAAGCTGCCCTCACGGAGCTTCAGGAGCGCCCCATCAGCAGGAGCCCACCGCAGTGCCCCAGGGCGCCCAGCTCATATTCCCAGGGCAAGGGACAGCCCCGCTGAATGGCTCCGCACCAGGAGGGGAACACGCTCTCACCCCAGAAATTGCAAGGATCAGAGCAGTTGCAGCTCGAAGACAGGTCAAAAGGACATCAGAGATTTAGAATCAGAGGTTTGAGGTAAACTGGCATAAAATGGACATGTAACAAAATGTACTAAAAACCATCGGCCAGACCCCACGGAGAAGAAACTGATATGAGGGCTCTGTTTCTGCAGTTCTCCTCACTACTCCGTGACTGAACAAGACGCTCAGTATTTCTGGGCCTTATTTCCTCACAAGTTGCCCCTTCTGCTTGGGTTTTAAGTTCACTGAACTCTACCAAGCATTTTGAGAGGCCTGGGCAACGACTATTACTGTTCCTAGGTAGGGGACACACGACGGTAGTCCCTTCCCATCTCCGGTTCCTAATGCATACCTCTAGCATACCACACTCTGTTTTTTCCAGCATCTCTGAGAGATGACGGTTTTCCAGCCTCAAGGTTTCCAGCTGGACCAGAATTACCTGAGGAGACAGAGGCAAACAACAAGCTCAGAAAAAAGAACACAACATATGCTCAGAACACCCTACAGGCATTTTCCACCCTCAATTCAAGCATGAGCACAAAGCAAGCTTTGGGCCATTAGTTCTGCAGGGACGCTATAGAGAAGACCATGCAAATAACCATGCACAGTCATTTACTTTCATTTTCAAAGATGTCATCATCCAGGCCTAGTTAACATGAGTAATCTCAAAGAATTCTGTGGGACTGCCAGTTACAGGTTTGAAAAGAAGCAGCAAGACAGATTCAGTGAACACGATAAATTAGAAGATTTCATCAGAAGGGTCTTAAAGTCTTTGTTCAAAGGCTGAAGAGAGAAGGAAACTATTAACATAGCTAAAAACTAGGGTGGTATTCCAAGCCTTCAGATCCCTTAAAGAGAGAGCATAAGAGTCTTCTGCCTTTTTTACCCTGTGCTCCACCGCTTTCCTCTCTGCTCTTTCAATCTCCGTTCTCAGCCGTTGTTCCAGGCCTGATGTGGAGCCACTTGCAGACGCAATTGTGATGTCCCGCTGGTGTAACTCTTGTATCAACCTGGAGATTTCCCTTTTCATCCCTTCTAGCTCACTGCTGTGAGTTTGTTCAGCTTGAGAGAGCTGCTCTTTCAGCTGGAGGAAGATATGCACACACCACCCACGAGCTTTTAAAAGATGTTTCAGCAAGAAAGCAAAAGTATTGCACATGGTAATGTGAAATCTAAGTACTGGAAAACAAAAAGCTCTACGTAACAAGCCCTCTGTGCATGCTTGTCCTTCTTGATTGAAAACCACCTCATCCCAATCCTTTTCCACACCATAAACTGCCAACTGGGACAAGACGTAGGTTATGCTGTAGAGTACTCGAAAAGACCCATAATTGATCACATCACAGTCTCTTTAGCTCACCATTCTACCTCCGTGGCCAACAACAGATATCCGAGGGTTTACAATCACGGAGCAAGCACAGTAACACTTTCATAACATAACCTTGCAATTTGCCACTCTGCCTTCCGGAGGCAGAGATGGTATCTTTAAATAGCTCTAGCCAGACTTTTCTTCCACTAATTTGTCCTAAGACTTCTGAATCGATATTAGCTCATAGCAACTAAAGCTACCCGTGGCAAACTTCCACAAGCTAGCTATGCACAGGGTAAAAATATACCTCTTTGTTTTCATAACTCCATTTGATGACCACTAGTCCCTACATTATGAGAGAATAATCATTCCCTATTTACTTTCCACATGACAGGCATGATTTTATTTTTAGTATGTTCAATCTCATTTATCTCTTCTCCCGTTTGGTAAGTCCTATTCCATTCAGCTGTTCCTTGTATAAAAAAAACACTCGATCCTTTTGGTCATCTTTTTCCATACCTTCTCTTGCTTTATTCAATCCTTTTTGAGACGGCAGACCTGAATTGCATACAATATTCTGGTAGGCACACCATATATTTATTCAGTGACATAATTGAACAACAACATAGCATAATTTCTTCCCTAGTATTCCATTCCATTAGCCAGAAATATTAGCCACCCAAAACTCCAGGATTTTTCTGAGAATTACAAGCATTTTAGAAAATTGAACCAGATGATCTCTGCCTAGCCCTGTAAATACTATACATATGGTGATTTATCTCCATGTCAGCTCAATGCCTCCCAAGTATATAAAATAGAAACAACCATAATAAATCTCTCTTTCCTCCCCAGCAGCCTACAGGAGATTCATTTATTGTGTGGCTGTTTAAATGTGTAACTAAGCACGCATCTCTGGCAAGATCTGCATCTCTGTACATGCCAGAATAAAGGATGAAAGACTTTCACAGAAGTGAGGTTTTTCACTCAAGTCCAATAAGGTTTCTACTCTAACCATGCACCAGTAAAAGCTCTTACACTAACTGATCTAGACCACAATTAGAAGCCAAGCCTTCTGGAGGGCTTGCCTCCCTTGGGTGCACAGAGCACTAGGGTGAGGTTCTCATGGCAGACGAGCTGCTCCATTTCTTCCAGACCTTGGTTCATGTCTAGGTATCAAGCCTGAAACAAACTCCCTTATTCACATATGGACTAGAACACATTTGAAGCCCTGTCTCAAGTGTGACAGCACATATTACAGCAAAACCCATTCCCTCCCTGTTCTTCATCCTGGTGAAAGCCTGTATTAGGCTTAAACTCAGGATTCCAGGCCTTAATTTCTTTGCCTATTTGCCCCTCCAGCAGTAATTCAAGTATCTCCACACTGTAGAGAAGTACTGCATGATGTAGGGGCAGGCCTAACAGATGCTCACAAAGTAAACCACACAGCCATGTACAGAAACCTGCAAACCCACCCTCTCAACTCCTCCTCTGTCAGAATCTGCTCCTTACCCTTCAGCATATCACTGCCTCCACAACACTCCTGGGCTTTGATCCCACTTGAAGCTTTGCTAAGCGTGCCCTGCAGTCTCTGCTGAGGCACATGACACACACGGGAACGGCTGACTCCACAAGTGCCTTTCCCACTCTCCGGGAACAAAGCGACATTACCTTTTTAATCTCTGCCTGTGACTCAGTATGGTGTTCTTCCATTGACTGCAGCTCTTTGATATTCTCATCCAGCTCTTCACTCAGCTGTACACACCTTGCGTTTGAAGACACCAGGCTGGGTGCCAAATGTAAAACTACAGATTAGAATACCCCAAGAAGGAGGACATGGTCAGGGAAACTTTGATCTTCCAAGCAGTCTCCTATGTCCGTCATAACAGAAACCGGACTCCTAACCTAGAATTTCCTTACCGATCCTTTGGTTTTGCTTACCAAAATAATTTCAAAAGAGATCAGGAAGCTGATCTAACAGATAATAGCTGTTTCTTGTTTGTTTCTTTACCATTCTCAGATTACAAACATCCCATGCAAACATTAGTCTGAAAACCACAAACTCAGAGAGGAAGACCTGTTTATAATTCTTATTTCACAGTAAAGTCTAGATCTGGTTCTTACCAGCTGACTAACAAAGACTCCTTAACCCATTACCAATGAAGGTGCGAAGCCTAAGCAAGCTAAAACACTGAAAACACCCACAGTGTGCAGTGAAAAGCAGCCAACCAATTAGCAAAACAGTCTCACTGTTAAACTGCAAAATGAATAGCATTTGATTTCTTCAGCCCTTTGATATTTAAAATAAGCCTACAAAAATCAGTGGGACTGGTTAACTTGATGAATACAATATATTAGGTATTATGTTATTATCCAAGTTTCATTGCACATCCAGGGGAAGCAAGCAGTCGGCTACCTGTTCTCAAGATGAGTCACTTCTGACTGTAAGTGCTGTTCCTTCTTCTGGGCAACATCCAGCTGCAGTAGTATATGCTCCAGCTCCAGCCCAGGAGAATACAATTGCTTCTCTTGCAAGCGTTCCTCCAAGGCCCTAAGCAGAAACATGAACTTTAATCTCAGCACAGAAGCGTCATGTCCGAGTTCACTAATATGGGGAACATAACCACCATTTTCTTAGAATTCTCTGAAAAAACACACAAAACCCAACACTAGGTGACACCTGTGTGCATTGTGAATAAGCAATCATAGCAGCTGGACGACAGCCCCCTATTTAAGTTCAGGCTGATTAAAAAAAGACTACATCCTATTTTGATGTTGGCCTCCCTGATCCTGACAGTCTCCCTTCCATTAGTAGACATCCAACTTGCAAGAAACGGTGTGGCTGTTAGGTAACACACGCCAAAACCCTTTGACACAGCCATCAGAACCCTACAGCTTTTGCATGTTGCCAGTGCAAAAGGGGAAGGCCGAGATGATTTTGTCACTTATGTAGTTACTTTACCAAGACCCTAATCTGACACCATTAAATTGGTGAGAACTTTCACCTACATTAATAAGCACACTACCAAATCCTGAAAGGCCTCCAGCACTTGACTGAAAATACCTGGGGGGGGGGGGGGGAAATGCTAAAAAGCTGAAAAGCCCTGTGCTGCCTCCAGAAACCTAGCTGAGTAGAAAGCTGATTCCTTCCACACTCTTCACTGAGTACCAGTTGATTTCAAAAGCAATTTGGCAAATGCTGCAAGGAAGCACAACACTTGTGAGAAACTAGAGTGTACATTCTATATATCAACCAACACAGATCCATCTGTATGGAAATGCGTCTTCCATCCTCAGTGGGAGAACCTGGAATATAGATCTGGATTCAAGAGCATAAGTACCAGTGAGGCAGAGATGCTACCTGATGAGGAGTTCTTTTGTGCAAAGAGTTTCAGTCACCCTGGCCAGCTCCTTCTGTAACTGTTCCTGGTGCAGCTTGGAGCTATCAATGAAATCTTCCTGAGACTGCAAGGTGGCTCTAAGTTCCATCTTCTCATCCTGTAGCACCTGCACGGGAGGGAGAAGGAATGACTGTTGCAAGACGGACCAAATCAGTTTGTTGTAAGGTGATGAGAGGTTGATCAGATTTTTAAGGAACCCTGGGAAATACTGCAGAGCACCACATGGGTACAAAGCCAGCTTTGACGCCAATCAGGAACTTTACAAAGGCTCTAGAAAGAGATGGGAGCTCTGTGATGAAGAGCCTTCCTGCTACTTCTCACAAGCACTGCTTTATATTCAGCTTCCTAGCAGTTCCTCCACTGACCTCTAACATTTTCTTGGATTGCCTTAATTCTTCTTGAACTCTTTGCTGATCTTCCAGAATCATCCGATTGTTTTCAGTCAGGTCGTCCACTCTCATGTTAAGCCTCTCCACCTCCAGCTCATTGGCACAGATAGCATCACTGGCCCTCTCCAGCTTGCTGGTTAAGTGCTGGATTTCCGATCGGCTAGCCAGCTCCACCGACTCCAGAATCTGCTTCCGATTGGCAAGCTGAGTCTGCTAAGAGCAATTGGTTTGCGTTAAAGCTAAATTATAAAAAACACAGTGTATCAAAACTACATTCAAAACAACTACTGATTTCTTTGTGTAACAAGTCACATTCTCAAAGTAAGCAACACTACCTTTTAGGGAATTAGGGAAAGTATTGTTCCAGGTTACACCATGGGTAAAACTTCTGAAGGCAAACAGAATTAAAAAAAAAAAATAAGGCAGCCCTCTGATTCCAAAAGGGGTTCAAAGAGAATCTGGGAAAGAGGATCTCAAATCACCCAAGTTGTCCGAGCATGAGCTTTCTAAGAACAAAGCTGCCTACTATTTTTCGCTCGTTAACCTAAGGCTATACCAGGAGAAACGGCAGCATGTAAGAAGGTTTGCAAATACCATATACAAACTAGAGATTACCCAATCGTTAACTCCACAGCAGGACAGAAAGCAGCCCTTGGTGCACAATGAAAAAAACCACAACTACCAAACAGATCAAAAACCGAACCGGGTGTAACAGTCAATGATGTTTTGCTTTATGCAGTAAATATCTGGTTCTAACAGCTTGCGAGAATGCTCATTTTGAATGTTTCATTGTTTTAATGGCAGACAAAAAAAGTTACAAGGAACATATGACTAGCAAACAATACATGCTCTATTATTTATAGGCACAATACTTTATTTCATAGCCTTTCTTTCCATATAGCTAACTGGTGAAATTTAACAAACCAGCTCTCATATAAGCTTCTAAGAATATTCACTTCATATATTCCCTTTTTGTATTGTACCTTACAATTTTTAAAAGCTGAAACAAAATATTTGAGTAGTCCTTTAGTCCCAATTTCTAAGAGTACCAATTCCTGTCAGCTTCAGAATCACCACATGCTTTGATTTATTGCCTGACACATAATGCCTCGTAACTGAGAAAACTATAGGAACTGTGCATTTGGGAGACAACGGTATAATTTTGATTACAGTCTTTTCATTATTTGAATAGTCACGACAGAAAAGGTAATCAGGAAGGGCAAGAGTTTAAAGTACAGCCTTTCTCCACCCAAGAAATCAGAGTACCAGACTACCTGAATATTTATTTCTGCATTAAGAAAACATTTAAGCTATCTCTTATTTCCAGCCACAGAACATGCAGGAATGCAGGATAGCACAGAATTCCAAGTTTCACCTGTTGACTTTAGAGGCTGCAGGTGTTACAGGAAGGTGCTCATCACTGGGTAAGCATGCCAGGCTTCCCTAAGCTGCACTGAAAGATATGAGGGGAAGTCAGCTGAAAGAAAAGAAAGGGGAAGTACTCCATGGTGACGGATCTCAGCTTGACCTTGTGCCAGAAAAACAACCAAGCATACAAAATGCATAGAAACATCCAAGGCAAAAATTTAGCACTTTTATGCTGGCCTTTTCAAAGAAATTGAGGATTCAGGCAGTCTGTTCACAGTACCTATGCACCTAAGTCATCTACACCGCTTAGGAAAAATCTCTCCAAATTCCTGTTTTTCTGCTGCACAGTAAGAAGAGTTCCTCTGCTCTCCAGTATACCAGCCTGCACTCCAAGGACACATCTGTTCTCAGACAATTGAGCTATCAATGATACAAAGACAGCAGAGCAGCAAGACCTTCTGCTCAATGACTGTCTCTGCATTTGTAGATCTACCAGTGTCAGCCTCTCACAAAGCCCCTGTCAGAGCCAGCTTCAATCCTGTCATCACAAGCTTCCTCCTTGCAGGAGCTTCCACTCAAGAGCAACTCAGAAGCCCATTAAGTGTAAAGCCCCCAGCAAGAGCTTCTTATCAGCGTCTGATGTGATTGTGTCAGTGTGACTTCACAGCTGTGCTCTAGGTCAATTCATCTTGCTCTGCTGCAGCACCACTAACTCACTGAACGATTAGCTTTTCTGGAACAGCAGCCCCACTACTTGTTACCTTTAAGAGATTTTTAAAAAAAAAAAAAAAAAGGAGGAGGGAGCGGGGGGCTGAAAACTGCTGTTACTTCAGTACTTTGCAGAAGTATCTGTCGTAGGGGAAGACTATTTTCCAACATCAGCCTCTGAGCTGGACCTACAAGGTACATATTTAGCTACTGGCAGGTACACAGCTTTGAACGAGACAACATGATGTAACAGCTATTTTAAAGTGTCATATGCTGTGGTCTCTGTCTCCTAGGGAAAGCTTCATCCTACTATCTTCTCTACTAACTGGGGGGGTGGAGGGGTGGCAGGGAGAGCTGCACGAGGTTTTTATCTAACCTCTGTTGACAGACTCCAGATCTTTTTTCCATACAGCACTTATACAAGTAAACCTTATTCCACCAGGACATGAAAAGTCATTTCAATGGCAACCTAAACTGGATTCAAGCCTGAGAGATTTCATTAGCCTCTCCCTCTTCCCCCCTCCCTCCCCTCCCACCTGCTGCCACAAACAAAACAAAAACTTTCAGCACATATTAATTGTACCTGAATGAGCTCAGACTGCTCAGCCAAAGCCTTCCTCTGTGCTTCCAGCGATGCCACCTGCTGCTGGTAAAGCAAGCGCTGCTTCTCCCAGTCAAGTGATTTTTGACGGAACTCCTGCAAGGACAGCAGGGGTGGCTTGGAGCAGTACGTCCATGCAGTTGACAAGAAGGCCCCCTTCTAGTTCATATCCATGTTTGCTTTCTCTCTCCACCATATCCTCATGCACCTTTCCCCACAGCAGGGAAACCATTAGCCAGTCATTTGATGCACCAACTCAGCAGTATAAAACTCCTCACATACTGTGCTTGCTGTATTTCTTTCCCTCCTGAGTTAAAACGTCAGTGTCAATTATTGCTATTTACAAATGTTAAGTGCTAACAGATTCATAGCTAGTTTCATGGATTTGCTGTCAGAGGTTTAACAATTCAGACTGGCTTTAGCTTCCAAAACATGCTGCTATTGAAATCACTAGGATGACAAGTATGAACTACAGAATTTTAATGCTAATCTTTGCTCCAGAAATTGGACACTACATCAGTCAGATGTGTTTGTTAGCCACATCTTCAGGTTACAGCAGAAGAAAATTGAGTGTGGTTGAGCTCAGCATAGCAGAAAGATTAAAAGATGAGACAGGGTTGAGAAGAAGTTTGACGTGTAGCTCCCTCCTCCTCAAAGAAGTGAGATGACAACCTCACCACACTGGAATTCATTCCATTCACATAATTAATTACTCTTCGAGCACCTTCTTCTTTTTATTTAGTCTAAGAATAAGAACAGCAGCATACTTTATCCTGTGTAGTCAGAGGCCCCAACACGGGAAACTGCCTTTATTACAAAGCAGTTGAGAAGAGCTACACCTGGAGAGTAGATGGAGAGCACTTTTTAAGCACGATTCATAGTCCACTTCCTCGTTGACTATTCAGTCACCAGTGAAGCCCAGGAAGTCAGTTAATACATACAAATTCTGGCTGGCACTTGCTTTTTCACTACATACCTCCAACTTCCTGGTCAGTCGGCTCATTTCAAACTGGTCCTCCCCTTGTCTCTTGTTAGCCTCTCCTCTAGCTTCTCTTAGTTGTTTCTTCTGCAGCTTCTCATAGCTCCTCCTCAGCCTGGACAACTGCAAGGAGTACAGTGAAAGAGACAACTTTGTTCAAGGCCCCAACGCAAGAATTAAGCAGCACGTTGAAAGAAGGCACACAAAATGGCTTCACACAAACAATTCCCCTAATCAAGGCCGCACAGCTTGCAAGTGAAGACTTCTATCAGTATATTGAGCCTATTATACCAACAGGACTGCAAAATATGCCGAGTTGTATAAGAGTAGCAAGATGCCACTGAATTTGTGACATCAGCCGCTCTAATTAGACCTGTCTTACCCCTATTAAAACATGACTAAAATGTTGCTAAGATGGAGGTTTACATGTAGCTGTTAACGCAGCAACAGCATGGTACCCCTCTCTCTACAGGTGGCCCCCAGCCCCAATAAAAGCAGGCAGTACCTGTGGTTGATCTCATACAGAGGGGCACAACACACCACACATGGGGTGGGGGGTAGTTCTACACAGAGGTACAATTTTCTTATGTGGTTAAAAAAAAACACTCGTGAAGCTCAGGTAGGAACTGGAACTCTTCTGCTTAGTGGGAGAAGGAAGATTTGAGAATTGCCATATCAACACTACTTCATCTGTCATTTTCTGCTTAGACACACTATGTATTTCACAATGAGTGGAGAATGCCAACAGAAAATATCACTCCTACGCCTACTGCTAGAATGCTAAAGTCATATCAGAAGCAGGAATGAGGAAAAAACTCTTGACATTTAAATGACCCTCTGTGCAAATAATCACTTGCAACTTGCACGGAATTTTCCATCTGATGAGCTCCCCCCAGCTCAACTATTAAATAAAAAGTTTCCAAATAGCCACATGAATTTGAGAAGTCATCACTCCCATTTTACTGACGGAGAAAGCTAAGCCCATGGATGAACAGAAGCACCATGAGAAGAAAAAACATCTGAATCAAGATGTCATGCACTGGTCACAAAAGGTTCTCCAGAGACCTGAGTCAAAGTATTTAGGCACGTTCAAGGGGAATGGACAGATGACAGGCTTAGAGTTAATATGCAAACATCTTTTGTCAAACACATCGGAAGATTACAGGTTTATTCTTTCAACAATCTCAGTGAGTTAGACACTATACCTGTAATTCTACTGGTAACAGTGGTAAACTGAGACAGAAAGAATTTCCCCAAACAGTACTAAGAACAGAAGACTGAGGAATATTGGAGCTTAATGTCATCTGCATTAATACTGTGTGGGTAAAATACCAACACATTGCAATTTTGGCCACAACACACACGCTGTATTTTAGCCTTAGCCAATTTAGGCAGATCTGCCAACGCACCTCAGCTTTGCTTTGCAGCTTACCCACAATTCCGGGGTTTTAGTGAATGAAGCCTGTTAGTCATATTGAACAGCAAGGTGTTTTAAATGAGGACAGATGCCTTCTGTCGTCGAAGCAGAGACTACCAAATGAATTTCACTTACGGCTTACAGTGACCATGAACTAGGCCCAACCCTCCAGAGAAAACAGGCCAATGCTCTACTAGCTGTTCATGCCATTTAACTCACCGCTACTGACAAGCAAGTGGAGACAGGCAAAGAGTTAAGGCATAAGCATGGAATGCTGGTATACCACCTGCAGGACATTCCAAATGTACCACCTTGCGGTGAATAAGAAGCTTTTTGAAATGAAAGCTCTGAAATTATTTTCAAAAAATATTTTCTAAGTATACTTAGTTTTTATTAAGTGTATTAAGACTAATATGCCTTGAGAGAACAAAATCTTTACTAACAAAATCAGAGTCAATGGAGCCGAAAAGAAGATGAGACTACATACCATTCTCATCTCTTGACCTCATAGGATCAAGCCAGTTACACCACCACCCTTTTTTAATTTCACAAAATGCCAAAGGAGCAAACTGCTGCTGCCTGTACCCATTGCAACTTCAGAACAAGCGCTATGGTAACTAGGATGGGCGAACACAGGACATTTTTGCAGTAAACTTATGCAGATGTCTAACACATGAAAATTGCACCAATACATTTACTATACATTTCTAGTCCAACAGTTTTCTGTTCGTCACGAAGTTCCTCCGAAGTGCAAAAAACAGGCCTAATGAAGCATAAAAATATTACTTTGTCTACGCTCAATGCTCTTTTTTGTAAGGACACAAACAATAAAAGAATGGGAAGTTTTAAAACCATGGCATTTAAACAAAAGCAATGATGCAAAGTATTCCACCTATCAGATCATATATCAACTGGGAACTAAAAACCAATCTTCTCTTTTTGCAACTCACCTCCTCTTGAAATTTCTTCAGCTGTTGTTCATATTCTCTAACCATGTCCTGTTTAGCTTTTTCCATGTCTTCCAGCTGGTGACGCAACATGCCAATCTGAATGAAGAGTTAAAAAGCAAATAAATAAAATAACAGAGGTGGACTTTATTGTCAGTAGGTACTGGGATTAGTTTTCATTTCATAAATATACATTATAGTAGGAGTGGCAAATGACTATTAGAAGATCCTAATTCTCTTAACAACCGCACATTCCAATGGGGTCACTCACTACGAATCAGATTAAGTCTATACCTAAATCTTTGGTAGGCTGGGGCCAGAACTGTTTCTGTTCTGGCCTCTTGTTTTGAGCCAGTTTCTGGCTTTCATTTTTTGGGATGAAACTGACAGTTTTGGCTTGTGTCAAAAGACTATTTTGATCTGGCATTTCATCAAATTCTTCATAAACATGCATTATGATTTCAACCTATCTACCAAGCGAAAAGATGGCCGTGTCATTACCTTACTATGCTCAGGTGAAGCACAGATTCCAAATAATACATGGAGATGAGGGGGACAAAGAAAGAAATGGGGCTTTGAAACTCATGGGGAAGACTTCCCTTACATTGATGCAAATACTCCTGTGACTCATTTTTGTCTCTTTTTTTTTCCTCCATCTTTTTCCCATCCACAACCCAAAGCGGCCACCTTTCTAACTGTAGGTCCGAAGAACAGCAAGCCAACAAATTAAAATGAAAAGAAATCATCACAGAAAATTCGTATGAGTAAACCAAAAGCACGAGCATACTCCAGTAGTGACTTTAACCATAGTTTACAGTTCAGATTTGAAATCAATGTTTACTTTTGGTGGTAAGAAATATTTCAAAAGTGTCTTGAGAAAACACAATTGATAATAACAATGCTAACCTATAGGATCAAAATGACAGTTCTTGCAAATGAAAATCCTGTGGCATGACTCCAGATTTAATAACTCTGTAACAAAGATATTAATTCCAAAACTTGCCATGCAGACCAGTAAGAAGCACCTGACCATATTACCAAGAAACCACAGAGTTCTTAACCCACTGTTGCTACAGCCTGTCACATTTCTCTTTATTTTACTAGATTCCACACCAAATTACTAAAAGCTAAAACAGTACTTGGGTAATTTTGAGGATGTAATAGCTGTAGTATAGTGTACAGGCACCCAAAAAACCCAACGGTTTGTGCAGTTATCAGCTGGCTTTCGATCCAAGAAGTCAAAGCAACTTCCTCAGAGAGCTGCCAAAATACAATTTGTAGTGAAGACTCTATCAAAAGATAGGACACAGCAGCTATAATTATAAGTACAAATTTTAAGCACTTTTAGAAAAAGTCAGTGTGGCTAGATCTTAAGATATAGCCGCCCAGACTCCTGCTGGTTTCCTCTGATCCAAGAAAAGATACATCAATTCATTTGCACAAGAGAAAGTTTATGGTCCGCATCCTATGCAAAAACTTCACTTACTGATACTTCTCCACCGATACAGAAATTTGGTGTACTTTCCCCAGGCCTTTAATTAAAGGCTACAAAACCTGAGCTGCATAAAATAGCCCTTGGAGAATCTCCAGCAATATCTTGGTGTAGTTTACACCACTAAATGTTCTTTTTACCACGTTGCTGGGCTGTCAACTACTGTTGGATCCACATTCAGCATCTCTGGGTTCTCTCTAGAAACTCTGACAATTCAGTCTGTCAACTTCCACGAACCCTTGGGGAGTTGATCACTTGACTTTGATTGAATTATGAATCAGACACCTTGTTCCAACAGGCACCTTTATAATTTCTATTCCTGATGTCCAATTATGAGACAGCCTCCATGTTTCGCTTAGCACAGCTATTTGCTAAAGTTAACCCCTTGTTTTGACTTAGCATTTAAACATTACCAAAAAAAAAAATTGAAACTGATGAAACCATACCCAAAACACATGTCCATGCAAAGCTAAACTCTGAAATTCAGGCTCAGTCTTTATATTGTATTTGTAACATGTAAAATACACAGGTTGACACCGATCAGGAAACTATGAACCTGAGGCGGTACCTCCTTATATTTTTCCTGCAGAGCAGCCCTGGCAGAGGAAAGCTCCTGCTCTCGAACACTCAGGCAAGCTTCCAAAGCCTGTGTCTGTCCTTCCCATTCAGATTTCTTGTGAGCCACCATAATGTCGATCTGCTTCATCAGCTCCTGCAGCTCAGCCTCACAGGAAGTCAAGAACCCACCGCTGGAAGGGAAAGAGCTTGAAGTTACAAAGCAGGCACCACCCAGGACACAGGTCCAGTGTCCCATACCAACAAAGTCAGCAGAACAAACTGACTTGCACCAAGGGACCAACTCTGCACATGCAGTGCTTTGAACTCTATGCAAATAGGTTTGCAAAGAAATGTACTTAATACTTACACATTCATCCCATTCTCTAATGTAATTTCTCACAGGTGGTACGCTCCTATCACTGGGCAGAGACCTAAATTTGGCAATGACCAATGAAGAACACTTGTGAAATCCCAGTGAGAACAAATGACCTACACACTTTAAATGTTTAAATGGGTTTGTCCTCTGTTCAGAAAACCACTACAAGCACCTATAAACACTTATCCCTTTGTCTTGGTATTATGCATTATCTAAGTAAACCAGAGCATGTTTTATCCATATTTCGTATTTGCCTTAATTGCTCTCCAGGCAGAGGCATTTTATACCAAGTTTCAGTCACCAGAGAAATCTTACAGCCAAGCTATCAGCTCCTGAAAACAGAAGTTTATCACCAATGCAGACAAACCCCTAAGTAGAGGAGGTTGGATGACAACATGATAATGAAGAATAAAACATTTGCAATCCACTGGGGAGAGCACGCTCCCTAGCGACACTGCAATTTCTAATTTGGTGCAGTAATTATTGAAGCCGATTCAACTAACTCCTCTAAAACTTTACAAGCTACTAAGCCAGGGACAATATTAAGGCTTGCAAGATACAGCCCTAGAGGGCAGTGAACTCTATGATGATCTTTACCCCTTTAATTTGCCTGTCAAACAGGAAGCACTGAAAAGAAATGGAAATCAATAGGTTAAGGGATTGAAATTTCTCTGTTCCCCCAGAGCATATGCACACTTCACAACTTGGCAGTTTTTCTATAGGGAAAGAAATACTTCTTAAAGGAGCCAAAATCAGTTAAATTTGAAGTTCACCCTGTCCTGTGAGTTAACCAAAAATTAGCAGCTATTATGCAGAGCAAGAATATTTCCTTCACAGCATCTGCTAATATAAAGCTAAGTCTAAACTTGACTTCTGCAACCAGTTATCTGTAGAAGATACGGTATCAGTAAACTTGAGTCACATTCTCAAAGATGACTATGAAAATGGCACCAGTGACTTTTGCTTCATTTTTTTCCATTATTGGCACTACAGTCTCTCCCTGGGATCCAAAAGTCTAGATACTTTCACCTAAGACAGAGCATCAAGGATTCTTCAGAGATGAATGGGACTCTGCAGTTTCACCACGAGCAGGAAATAATCAGATGTTTTCAATAAAAACAGATAACAGAGTCATGTCTCATTAACCTTGCAAGGCTGTTACAAAAAAAAAATTATTCACACCTTTAATTACTACTGCTCCTGATGTTAGAAGGTAAGAAGGGTTTATAACAACAACAAAAAAACAAAAAAAAAACCAAAACACACAGAGGCGAGGTTTTCAGGAAGATGTAAAATTAAAACTCTAACAATTAAGACAATAATATCCGACATGGGATTATTGCAAAGCCAGCTCACCCAGTGACTTTGCTTCTGCACCAGCTCAAGGCCACTGCACACTGTATTTGTCCACCAGCGTGTGCTAGTGAACAAACTCCAAAGCCCTTATTTAAGCAACAGAAGCTTTGTCTGATACCAGAGGATTTGATTCTGAATAAGAGGCAAGGTTAGTACTTAAACTATTTTGAATGACTGGTGTATACTGTTGCATACGTACCTCCCCTGCCCATTTCTCTGCATTCCTTCCAGCAAAGCCTCCATCACCAAATCCTGGTGGATTTAGCAGCTAGGGAAGTACACAAAAGCAGCAGTCACCCATGGCAATGTATGAACAAGGCTTCTTCTCCATCCAACTGCAGAACAAGCAGAAGTCCACAGAGGAAAGTAGTTAAAAAAATTACAATTAGTACACAATTGCAGGTGAGGAAAACAGCAGTCACCTTCATGAACTTAAAAGCCAAATATCACCAAATAAAGGAAAACAGATTTTTCTATCAAAAAAAAAATTTAAAAAATACCCAATGCAACCATTTCAGCACTATCAAATTTCAGTGATATAATCATGTGATCTAATGAACAGAATAATTCAAACAGCAGCAGTGAAAGAGAACCTGCACTTCAGCAAACGGGCAAACTCAGCACACTGGGACTGGCAGATCTGCCGTCTCCCGGGTGCACCAAACTGCGGAGGATCAGCAACACGCGGGGACTTCCAAACGGGATCTTGGGATCCACCTCCGGCAGGGGCATTTCTCACTTCAGAGAAAAACCACAAGCACCTTGTAGCAAGTAGCAGTATGAATCTATCCATAAATTAGGTCTCTCCCAGGTCTCTATTACAGACTAGGTTAAACAGACTATACAGTTTACGATCGCATTCAGGACACATTGCTAGTTTATATGGTTGTTAAGATAGCACTAACTCTTTAAAAATTCCTCTGGTGCCTTAAGCTATGAAAATAAGTTTCACAGGTTTACAGTGGCAGTACATTGTCTTAGTTAAAAATTACATCCTTTAAGTCATGGACACATGTATGTATGCATACATATAGAAGTTTCACGTATTTGTGAAGTAAGAAAGGTTTACATTAAAGGCAAAAAAGGAGAATAAAAAAAAAATAATTAAAGTTACCATGGAACCACACCCAGAAAGCTAGAACTTATTTCAGTGGCTCCTCCATGACACTGTGGCTCTCTAACAGAAAAATGGTTAAACTCATCCCAAGGACACAAAACTACACTTCAGTTTCACTCTGTGGAGGCATTCACACAAATCCTCTGTTTCCAAGACATCTACATACTTTCTCAAGATGTAGAGATGGATCCTCACAATATCTTTCCTCAGAGATTAGTATGGCATTATTAAGCAATCAACAAAAGGGGGAGCAGGTCACAGAAAGTGAGACTTTCAGAAACGCAGTCTCAGCTTTGCTCTTTCACTTTCATCAGAGCTTCTACTCTGCTCCTACAGCATTTTAAAACTCCAGCCAGAGATTAAAGCCTCTCCTTGGAAGTTCAGCTGTATTTTAAACCACACAGAAAATATGTATTTCACTGAGGAAAAAAAAAAAAATTCCTATCCCTATTCTGACAGTGTTTTGTCTCTCCTTGGTCCTGTCTGTGCTTAACAAAATTCAATCAGTATGCAGAACATCTTTGTTGTACTGCTGATGGCGGAGCTGCTGAGGAGAGCAGATGAGCAGATCCCCAGAGCTGCTGACAGCACTCCAAGAGAGTTCTCCAGGTGGCAACAGCAGACATTAGCCAGTAGCAACTCTTCTGTTTCATTCCAATCACACCTACACAGAATCGATTTTCAGTGGGCATCAGAGAGATTTCATTGTCCACCACAGAGAACATCAAGAAAATCCAAAGAGCAATTCAGGTCCTTTATCAGCAGCTCCTTCCATGAGAGGTTGGGATCAGCTCAACACTGAAAGCTCTAGTGCCACGAGGAGCCAGACTTGCTTCTGTTAGGTTTTAAGCAGGTCCCCCAAGGTAAGACACCTGAATCTGCCAGCTTTGCATACTTGCCAGCTTACCTGGGTTTGGGGGAAGAGCTTTGAAATCAAACACCTCTAGCCAGTTTTATGTTACATCAGGTTTGTTGACTTAGTATTATATTTTGATTTCTCAAGCTTGCAAGTCATCATGTGCAATTTACAGGCAACTGAGTAAAGATCCACACAGATACCACCAGAGGAAACAATCTCTGCCATCAACTACAGCTGAAGCAACAAGAGCTGGCCTGTCACTTCTGAAATTGAAGAAAAAGGAAGTTTTTGCAAAAAAAAGAGATAAAGCATTTAAAAATCAAGAAGGTTTAACACCCCAACTCAAGAAAGAGTTGTAGCAGTAAAGCTAAGTGGAGAAAATTTGACAACACTCAGGAGGACTTCAGAATACTGCCCGTGAGAAAAGACTGGGATTATTTTGCATTTAAAAAACACAGTATGATGCAATTTTAAAGCGTTGCTGGAAGCAGGCTTACAATGAACAGAAAAGCACGGCTCACGCTGCAGCAAGAACTTCCCAAAAGTACCAATAAACACGCGCTCAACCTGCCGGCCGCCGGGAATGCCCCCTCCGGCCGGGAATGCCACCCCCGGCCGCCGGGAATGCCCCCTCCGGCCGCCCCCAGGCCCGGCAGCAGCCCGGCGGGAAGCGCCCCGCGGCAGCTGGGACGGGAAGTGCCCTGGAACGGCGTCCCCTCAGCAGCGCCCACCGCCAAGGCAGCCCCCCGCTCCAGAGCGGCCCTCGGCAGACGCACCCTCATCCCACCGTGTCTCAGTTCCTCCCCAACGGGACCCTCGGCACCGAAGGGCCACTTACAACGTGTACACACACACACACACAGCTCGAAAGGGAGCGTTTCGGCCCGCGGGCCGAGCTGCTGCCCGGGGCCCTTCCAGCCCCGCTCCCGGGGGAGAAGCCCCCGACCCCCCCGGGGCCGACCTGCCCTCCGGGCTCTCCGCGCTACCCCGCCGACGGTCGGAGACCGTTACTGAGGGCGGGCGGCGGCCGCCTGGCAGGAGGCCAGCAGCGAGCCGGGCCGGGCCGGGCTTGGCCTGCCTCCCCTCCCCGCAAACACCCCCGCCACAGGTCGGTCGGTCCGTCCTCCCACCCCCGCCGCTGCCCACCTAACGGCCGAGCAAAGCCGGGGCCTTCGGTGGCGGGCGAGCGCGGCGCCTGCGCGAGGACTGCGCCTGCGCACTGCCGGCGCCGAGGCTGCCTCCCGGAGATGGGCAGGGTAGGGCGCGGGCAGCGGGCCGCGTCGCCCGGGGAGGGGAGGGGGGGCACCGGGAGGGGCCACGGGGCTGCATGCGCCGGGAGGGGCGCCGGGAGGGGCGCCGGGAGGGGCGGGGGGGCCGCATCGCCCCGGTTACCGGGGCTGGGATGCGCTTCGGCCTGTCCCCAGCGCCCAGGCGGGGCCGCCCTGCCCGCCTGTCCCCACCCGGCGCGGGGCCGCCCCCGGGGCGGCTGGAGCGCCCCGCTGCTCTGGGTGTAGCGGCGGGGCCTGCCCAACGCGTGCCTCTGGAGCCAGGCACGGCCAGGTGGTTCCTGCACCCTCCGAGAGTCCCATCCCTGGTTTGGTTTTAAATGCCTCCAACCCAGGCACGATCGAGCCGCCTGCTGCTGCCCTGCAGGAGTCCCGCAGGGGCGAGTTCTGAGGTGACATTTCAGGGAGGGCAGAGTACTAATCAAAGGAGCACAAGAAACCCCTGGAATGATTACAGTAGCTGAGGGTGGAAGACAGGACTTATTTTTCTCCTGTTTCACCAGTTTCCTGGACTGCAGGTTTTGGCAGCGTTTTGTGTGCATTTAGTCCTTTGTTCTGACTCTTTCCCAGACTGGCGAAGGTGCGGGTGAGTTACGGCACTGATAGCGAGTAGGCAGCAAACAATAAGCAGTGGTTCTGTGCAGGGTTAGAGGGGACAGGGGAGCTCTAGGTCCTCAAGCTCACTCAAAAGGGACTTCTAAAGGTCGGTAGCTATAAACGCATGTAAATCTCTATAATTAATAACAGACTAGTTTTAGATATTCATCAATCTGCAATTCAGATCGATAGTGTTCTTTTCAGATTAAGTAGTTCTCCTGTGGTTATAACCCTTTTTTGAGTGGATTAGGAAAATAAAGGTTTTCCATAAAAGTTTAAGCTTAACAGGAATTGGATCAAAACTGGAGCAAGCCTGTAGTCCAAACTCCAGCTACATGGTTGGGGACGTGGCTGTTAGAAACAGTATCTGCTTTGTGTCACAGATTTAGCTGTACTTGCCTGCTACAACGATGGACAGCGAAGTGCAAAGGGATGGCAGAATCCTGGATTTGATCGATGATGCATGGAGGGAAGATAAATTGCCGTACGAGGATGTGGCTATCCCTCTGGTAGGTGAATTGCTACTTATCAATCTGAGTTAAGACTGGTGTGTTTACCACAGCCCCTTCCAAGAAACATTACAAAGAGTATTGCTTGTGGTGCAGCTGATTTGTACAAAAGGTTCCCAGGATAGATGTGACTCGCTCTTTTTCTGCCCTATATGCCAGTCATTCCTGTGTGCAGACAAGGACATGGATGTTTCTCTCCCCCTTCCCCTGACCAGTTGCCGTATCTCCTCGGAACTGGAGTGCCCTTCCCATCGCACAGTTCTGGGTTTGGCATCAGGGAGAAGTAGAATCGTCCTTTCTCTATGCTTCCCCTTCATGTTACTAGTGTTGGAAGTGGTTTCCCAGTTGGTTTGTAGAACAGAGAGGATCAGTCTCATGCTGACAGTTGCAGTTTTGGTTACACTTTATTTCCACTTTCTGAAATTTCATTAAAAGAGCTGAAGATTTTTCAAATGTCTTCCTAATCAGTCTTTTCCAAATACACTGTTGCTGTTGCCAGTCCAAGGCTAGCAGTGAACAAACTGGCATCTGCAGTGGGACTCTTGCTTGTAGCACTGCATCCGACACATGGCAGTTATCTTCTCAGGCAGTGTACGGCTGCCTGTACAGCTACAAGGCCAGAGAGATGCAGCTGGGGAAATGCTACCTCTGATCCCACAAATCCCCAAGTTGAAGCTTCAGATGTCCCCCACTCATGTCTTCCTCAGCCATTTGGGAACTACCAGGGAAGTAAGAGGTATCTGAGGATTTTCCCTTTCCTTGTTCTCTCTGGTACACAAGCTTTACCCTGGCTAGCACTGACAAAGCGGTCATGCTAAGATCGTGGGGACTGATAGGCTGATAGTTTCTTTTAGCACAGAGACATTTCCAAATTGCCAGTGACATGGCTCAAGCTTTAGCCGTTACACCACTGTCTTTTCAGAGAGGGCAAGGAGCAGCTACACACCTCCAAAATCCATATATACAGCCCACAAGTTTTCCTGCCAAGATTTGGGCTTGAGGGAATGATCTCGCAGAACTGTGATTCTCAGATACGAGAGCCCAAACCCCCCTTTGCTTGGGATAACCTTTACTAGGCAGGCCAAATCTTATCAACTAGTTCCTTGCTGACATTTGCCTTTACCCTGTGTCCAAACATTACTGTTTCTTTCCTTACAGCCATCTCTTCAGCTACTTACAGTCACACACAGATGGCAGCCTCAGAGCAGGAAGCCTCATCAACTAACAATAAAAAGGAAGGCCTGGCTGTGGATATAAAGATCCCCAGGGATGGGATTGGCTCTGATCACACAGAAAAACCAACACAAATTCACAGGAGGCTTACTCAGCGGCATTGTAAAGGAGCAAACAGAATGGCTGTAAAGTGGTATTTGAGCCTGTCCTGAGCATCTGATCCAGTGCTCACTCGAGAGATTCCTATGAACACAAGTGGGCTTGAATCGTATGCTGTTTTCAAAACTGAAAAATGTTATTCCGCTCATGCTGGGATTTCCAGAGATCTAGAACTCAGAAGCCCAAATGGTATCTGGCAGAATAACACACACTCTGTGTGACTGCACCACTACAGCAACACAGAGAACAAATAATATAAGGAAGGAAAATGAAATCTCAGTTAAACTATACTTCCTCCTTACTGTGTCGTGAGCAGCTCTGTGTTGCACCTGGTAGGGGTTTCCGACTTCTACTGTTGATATAGCACGGCCACACCTGTGTTCAGCATGTAGAGAGAGGAAGGATTTCTCACCTGCCACAGGAAAGTAACATGGTACAGTTGTCTTAATAACAGCAATAATAAATGCAGTATCTGTATTCTTGGCAACAGCAAAAGAAACACATTGCAAACAAGCAATGGAATAATTGCATCATACTATTATTTACTTATTTTGCATTCGTTACATATTCTCCTTCTTCACTGCATGTGCAGTCTGAGTGTATAGCAAGGCCCCAGGGTCCTGGAAACCCAATTTGCCTTTCAGATTAAGCACCATATTCATATGAAAAGAATATTGTTCATAACTGGGCTTAGTAATATTTTTAAGTGGATCACTATGTATGATATGTATTGTTCAGATGCACCCTCTGGTCTCATTTGTGGATTTTTGTATTTATCCATATGAAGTCTTAGTAGCCCGCTCCTTTCAGGAAGCGTATTATGTGTGGAATGCATTGTACCTCTCTTTTGTTCTCAGAATGAGCTTCCTGAACCAGAGCAAGACAATGGTGGCACAACTGAGTCTGTGAAAGAGCAAGAAATGAAGTGGACAGATTTGGCCCTCCAGTATCTCCATGAAAACGTTCCACCCACGGGAAACTAGTGAATCAGTGACATCTCATGCAGTGGATGCACGAATGCAATATGAAAAATATTTTTCAGCTGACCATCGCTGTCATAAGCTTCTCTAAGGAGGAAACAACGTTTCTGAAAAAGGCTTGGATTCCAACTATGGTTCTACTCACAGTGACCAAACACAGTTTAAAATGCTTCTATAATGAGTGTGAAATAACAATGGCTCTCTGACACCTCAGAGCTAATATCAGAATGTTTCTTTTATTTAAAATTGTTTCACATCTTCTGTTAAATTGTTCTTAAGTTGATGCCAATTCTGATCTTAAATGTCTTCTACATGTGATAAAAAAAGTAGTTTTTACTGTCTCAAGTTGTTATTGATTTCAAAGCTCACGATGGGATCGTTTCTGACTCTGAAGGCTTATGTCCCAAGAAGTATTCCTATGTATTCTGTGGTTAGAGTTCAGTGTACAAAAACCAAATAACCGTAAGTCAGTTGTTACCATCTTTAACTAGTGTGTGGCTGAGGAAGGTTTTGTGGGGCAGGCATGAAAGATTGGTCAATAGGATTCAAGTAATCTGTAAACACAGGTGGTTATTTGAACTCCTCATCTCAGGATCTGATGGTGGCGGTGGACAGCATTTCCAGTGCTGACATCCTGGGTATGTTTGCCGACACACGTACTGTAAACAGCTACTCTAATTTATGCAAAAATGGTGGTTACTCAAAATCATTGTCTTTTGAGGGATGACTGAGAGTTACAAGAAGAGCCTGCCAGTCCCAGTGTACCACCTGTTGAACCGATAGCCACTTGGATGAGCTGTCTCAGACGAGAAACAGAAACCTGAGGAAAGTGATGGGGAAAAGAAACAAGCTTAGCTTCAGGTAATAAATTGTTACCTCTTTTTGTGCTGAGAAGAAAGGCAAAGCCCTCTTGATTTCTTTATCTCATTTTATCTCTGATTCTCAAATGTCTTTTGCAATAGGTAAAAGCCTTCTGTTCATCTTGCATGTTTCAATGTTGGACCGATTCCTTTGCACCATTGGCAGAACTTGCTAAGGAGAAAATATTTTGACAGAGTTTAGGATTACTGGTAGAGGTGAGAAAGGAACTGGAAGGAAAACAATGTTTCAAATTATTTTCTTTTGCCAGTGCATCAGAAAAAGCACTCTCCTGGAGCTTGAAGCTTCCAGACTCCACAGAAGTTTTTTGGTGTCTTTTCTCAATTTTTATCCTCTTCAAAATAACAAAAACCAACTTTTGCCTGTGCGATTACCAAGTGGAATCACAGCATGGCACATATCCTGCGAGACTGTGATTGCTGAGCTGCATGAGGATGGAGAGCGCAAGGTGCTTGTGAAAAAATCCCACGTGTTGCTGGGCGCGCTCCTCTGTCTGAGGTGTAAGCCGTGCCCGCACCAGACAAGCAGCACGCACTTGTCTGAACAAGAAGGAGCTGCAGACAGCCAGCAGGCAGTGTTAAGGATTAACCCAAGAATCAGCAAAGTCAAAAAGCTTAGTATGTACAGCATGGACCAAAGAAACAGCTATGCAGCTGGGAACTGTAATAGTTCAGCTCCTCATTGGATCATCACCGGGGGGGAAAAACAGAGCCTACGCTTAATGAGGTGTTTCTGATCCTCCCCATGGTCCCTTTCCCTGGCCTACGTTACAAGAATTTGCAAAGGAAACATTAGGCAAAGCTACCACGCAGCTTCTGTCCATCCCTGTTCTCCCTTCCCCTCCCCTCTCTCACCCCTTTACAAACTCCCCACCAGCCTCATCTTTTAAATTTTGCCACTAGATCTTCCAGCTCCAATTTCAGACTTCCTTTCCTGCCCCTGACAGTTGTTTTTGCGTCTGCCATCTTCTTTCTCTTGTCCAGCAGGGAAAAAAAAGCCTTTCTTACTTGTATTAGAGCTGGATTCATGAGGTTCCAGCAGGTCTGCAAGAAAAATGTGGTGAGGATGCCAGATGTACGAGTGTCATCCAAGGCAGCAGTTGCTTGGCAGCCCAATGGAGACCCAGATTGACTCGAACTGGTACCTTCCCTTTGTCACAACATCGTGCTGTCCATCCGCCTCCTGCCTGAGATGACAGGATCTCGTAGGTTAGAAGGGCTGCTGGGCCTCAGGGCTCAGGAAAGCCAGAGGGACGTGGGAGAGCAGGGATCGTCATGAATGTTACCAATGCAGGGCCCTGTGAAACCAAGTGCTGGCCCTGCCCAGATACTTATCAGACTTGCAGTGACACCTACGTTCTTTGCTGCCTTTTGACATTCTTTGCAAAAGACAAACAGACATGCAATAATTTCCTTCGTTTCAACATGTGTAGTGAAATTGCTGCTTACAGCGTGATACCAAACCATTTGTGTCTTTGATTAGTCATTCCCCAGGGCAAACTATATTTAAAATAAGGAAACCTGGTAGAATAGAAAGTGCCCCACCTTTTTAAGAAGAAGCTTTAGTTTTATAACTAAAGACTGGTCTTAATTTCTTGGCTGGTAACTTCCTCCTTTCACCACACCTACTGTTACTGGCAGAAAAAGAGAGCCAAGTGCTGTCAGAGACAGCAGACAGACACATGTCAAAGAAATTGTGGGATCTTTACAATCTTTTACCTATAGAAGTTCCATGTGGAAGTCCATATGCTGAGGCTGTGTGTCGTGTTCATCTACCTTTTGTATGGGATGAAAACAGGTAAGAAATCAACCACGTGTTTTGAATGTTTTTGTCGAATATAACACGCTTTCTGTGCTTGCAGAAACATTAATATATCTACCCTTTGCATAACAGTTACTACGTAGGGGTTTTCACTAGCATTATTTATTTTGGCAAAGCAAATTATACTGGTTGCATGAATGTAGTCAGCTCTAAGAGTTCCAAATGTAAAACCAGAAATCATTTTTATTATCTTTTCCTCACTTTGCAAACATTTCTCTTATATAACTACTATCCATCGACACTGAAAATGTCATTTGAAATCTTCAGAGAAGAATGATTTCTTTTCAGCAGTGTCTTATATGACAGACGTGAAGGATGAACTATCATTTATGAACAATAAGCTTCATTTGATATCCTCATAGCCCTATCAAGAATCAACTTGTGTAACGACAAACAAATGTACTGCCTTGTGTTAGCATACACATGGGAGCAAGTCAAGTTATAGCTCTCTGCTTTGTAGGGAAAACAAACAGGATTAAAAAAAAAAACACATTCTTATAAATACTAACTTGTATTTCACCAGGTTCTCTGGAGTAATCTTGGGGTCGCGTTTTGCTTAGTTTGTTAAATATGCTGTAGGAAATGTAGTAATAATAAGTGGAAAAAGAGAATTGTGTGAAAAGGCACCAAGGAAACCCAGTGAGGTACTGAAGACCATTTTAAGAGCTAGCGGGCACACTCTCTCTGTGGAAAAGTGATGGAATTCTTCAATAATGCTACTGAGATTTGCTGCGTGGAAGTGAAGTGTGCTTAAAGCTGAAGACTTCACTATTGATACACTAAGACCAGTCTGTTGAAACACACTGTAAAAAGCCCAGGCAAGGTGACAGTGTTCTGAGTGTCAGTGAAACTGCAGACAGACACAGAAGCAGCAACACATTTATCTGAGGTCCACGCAGGGTGTTGACTTCGCAGGCTCTGTGTGGCAATACAGTCTCCTGAGGACCACAGCTAGGACAACTACAAATCTGACCAAGTGACCACTGACCCATTGAAGTGAAAATCTGTTGGAACTTCACTTTGTAAGAGGACAGACCGGTGGAGTCAAAAAAAACCCAGCTGCTATTCTATTCATGCGGACAGCCTCAAGATCACAGCCCCAAAATGCCACTATTGCAAACCCTGCCTGTCTATAGGATGAACATCCAGGACAGAAGGAAGAAAAAGCCTCCAAACACAGTCTCCAAGAAAGGAACGAGAGAGACCAGGGGAATTCAGGCCTTAACTACCACTGACTGCAGTAAATACCACAGAGTCTGTCTGGGATCATTCTCATGACCGCAACACTCCCACCTGGGAGTATATAACTTCAGAATATATACATATACATATGTAACTTCAGAACCAAGTTATTCTGAAGGTGCCTCTCCTGCTGCAATAGCACCTCAGAGGCTGAGCTCGAGACAAAAGATGTCCAGCTCCCACGTAGGAACATCGGTTTAACAGATTGGTATGCCCCTTGCTACAGGTGCTGAGATGTCAGAGCACCTTGCCCAGGAAGCTGCTGTTTGCCATCCTATTTTACATATCAGAAAACCGAGCAGAGGGAGAAAAGTGAATTGCCTGAGGCTGTTCAGCAAGCTAATGGCCAAGACAGGGCTGGGAACAAATTAATGGGACACTGGGTTAATCGCCACATTTATTTACCTTTCCTGGAGGGAAGTGGTCTGTTGGACACAGGTTAAGTACAGTGCCAGGCTGTGAGTTTCCACCTCACTTACTTGGTTGCGGAGTTAATCCTGATAAGCCTCTTGCCCCATCAGAGAAATCATGTTGGGGTTTCGAAGACACTTCCAGCCATTTCGGTAGGATTCACTGTGCTTATCAGAACGAAGAGCAAAGCCAGGACAACTGGCTGTCCTCATGTGTCAACTTTTGTAACATGTGGTGGATGACTCTGAGATATGCACCAGCCTGCCAGAAGAGAAGCTGCCAGGTTTTCCCCCACTATTAGCACTGATCTGATTTTGTTAATCAAAATAGAACAAATCTAACAGATTTGGTGCAGATATAACAAGGCTTTTTAAACAGTTCCTGTGTTAGGTATTAGCAAATGCCAATCAGCTCTTCAAAAGCTCTTCTTTACCAGAAGGTTTGGGCTGTTCTGGTGACAAACATAGTGCTCCTCTGGGCAAGTCTCAGCACAATGCAGGAGATACAGGAACAAATTAAGCAATCAGTGCAATCTTGCACCATATAGAAGTCTTGCCTGGCATTTCTGCCTGTATTACTACAGCTCCAGTGGCAGTAAAGATGATTAACAATACTATATAATAATACTATACTATAACTAGAACAATTTCTAGTTATTCGTAAAAAATAAATATAATTGTATTTTTTGATGTTGTAGTAGCACCTAGAGGAGAATTGTTAAGAATTACTGTGTGTGCTGGTGTATACCAGCAAAAAATGGTAACTTTGCTCTGCTAGTTACTTTGAGATCTCCACATGAACAGTGTCATAGGGGAACTCTTGCCGCTGTTTCTCTGGAGCATCTTGGCACTGTAAGAACGAGGTGAGAGCAAGCTGATCAGGAGACAGCCACCCAGGTCACTTCTACTCTCCCAAGCAGGGCCCAGAGTCACACTGCCCCTGGGAGCCCCGACTGACTGAAGCATTACAGAGGCAGAACACCCTCAGTTCAAAGGCCATTGATTTCAACCAATGTTCACTGGGCCGGTCTGAGCGTTCATCTTCCACTGCTCCTGTCCCGCTATTCGTATTTTACCATAGGCTTTATACAGGAAGGACTCCATGGATTTCAAATGTTAAAATTTATTTCTGAATTTATGGTAGCAATTTAAAATATCCAGTTGGACTTAACTGCAACATCCTTTTAGCCTATTAACTTTTATTTCTGGAGCTCCTGGGGCTTCTACAAAGTAATTAGCAGAACTATGGCAACTGAGCAAATTGTTTTATGTGCTGGGCACATAGCATTTATATCACTCTCATGCTCCTGATTTCCATAGGAAGAGAAAAGGGAATGTTGCTCATAGAAACTGTAAAGAGTTTCATCATTTAGAAATTAAAATGCACAGAGTATTGGAGATTTGATAGATCACAATTAGCTTACAGCTGCAGGTTTTCTAAACCCTTCTACTTACTGCACAACCCTTTAAGCAACAGAGATCAGGAAGATTTCTCCAGCAACTGCAGCCTGAACAATTACTGCAGCCCAGGGCATATGTGTAAGAGAGACACTCTCTCCCACAAGGTTCTTCAATAAGGTTAAGGGGATTTGGGGAAAAAGGACTGTGAGCCAGAAAGAGGCTACAAAACCTGGGAGGGCCTTCATAAGCAGTGTCTGTCTGGAGACAGTTATTCCATTCCCTGCCAGTGCCCTGTTGGAGGTTGTATTGGACTCTAAAGGCTCAGCTGGTCTTCTGCTGGAAAAGCAAGGAACAAAGACAGGCTTTCAGATGGCAGAAACCATCCCATAAAGCAGCACTTACATAAAATTCAGCTACTCTTCAGCTGCGTATAAAGCAATATCAGTAGCATATCTCATGCAGTCAAAGGGTGTCCCATTTCACAGTCTGAAATAGCAGGCTGCATCTGCAAATACAAATGAAGCATTGAGCTGCCCCTCACAACAGCAAGATCCTCTGCAGCTTGTCAGCTCCAGACTGGAGTTACAAACAAACCACGAGGACCTCTCTTTACCCTAGAACCTGTCCAGAGCATCTGGGTGTGCTCTCAAACCAATACAGCAACCATCCTAGTTGTCAGTCTCTAATACCTTCCTCACACTAGTGGTATTTTTGGAGAGAGTCCAAGCCATCTCCCAGCTACTAGTGGAAGCAGGACTGTGCTGTTTCAGGGAATGCTGCTCTGAGAAGGTATACTTGCAAGAACTCCAGTTATGAACATGATGGAGAGGAAAGGAGCACCCCCGGCTCAGACAGCTCACAACTTATGTTCCTGTGCCTGTGCAGGGCTGGCAGGTAGAAAAGGTCAAAGCAAACGCATTGGTGCTAACCTCAGGATTGCCACTGTGCTCTTTTCAGATCCTGGGGAGACATGCCCTGCATTCACAGCTCTCAACATTGGCAACGCTTTGATAGGGACAGACCTGAAAGTGAGGCTGCTGCTCTACACCAGACAGAACCAAAACTGTGCTGAAGAGCTCGATTCAACAGCCTCCCAGTATCTAGACGTGACCAAGAAAACCACCTTCATCATCCATGGATACCGATTCACAGGCTCTACCCCAGTCTGGATCCCTGACTTGGTACATCTCCTGCTTTCTGTAGAAGACATGAACGTCATCCTTGTGGACTGGAACCGGGGGGCAACAACTCTCAACTACAGTAATGCTTCCAGAAACTGCAAGAAAGTTGCTGAGATTCTGAAGAAACTTATTGATGAAATGTTGGTAAGTTGAATGTTCACACTATGATATAGTCAACACACAGTATGTAAAGGGCACAAAGGAAGTGTTTAAAAACAGCAGGATGTCTGGGAAAAGAAACTCTTAAAAAGGAATACATTAATTTTTGGAAGTGCAGCTATACTGCAGTGCCAAATTCTACCCTTGGACCTAGTACAATGGTACTTTGTTGCAATATTCAGTTTACACGCTAAGTTTCTACATTTCTGGATACAAAACTCTACAGATATGTTTTTCCATACATAGAAACTCTATTTCCACTTTCTGGATGTCCAAAAGTCAGCTTATGGGGATCAGCTACAGTTCACAGCTCCTCTAAGCTGTTGCAGAGGCACAGTCAATGATGACACTGGATCATTAGGATCGTTGTGTCTGCTAATGCCTTGCAGGAACCACATGTGAGCAACTGGAGTTGGACTCATGGGGCTCATGAATACTCACTCCTGTCCACACTTGTAGTCGCTGTCCCAAGAAAATACAACCATTGCCTGAACTGTTCTCATCTCAGCTCTCCCAGATATGGGCCTTCAACATGAGTGCTAGTTGTACTGTGGGACTATCAAAGGGGGAATATTCACACAGAGTGGAACACACCAAGGGAAAATGTGGAAAAAGTAGGGAGATGCATTTACATTAACCTCCTCCTGATATTTTTTACGCCTTTCATGTGCCTAAAATCTGTGACCACAAGTACTTTTAAATCTCAGATTGATGGAGCATCACTTGACTCCTTGCACATGATAGGAGTGAGCCTGGGAGCACACATCTCCGGCTTTGTGGGACAGATGTTTGATGGTACACTTGGAAGAATCACAGGTGAGCCCTTCCTCCTGTCAGTCCTTTTGCTTCGAGGATAGCTGTTCACCGTGAGCCGAGTGACCTGCACAGGACCGAAGTGATGCCACGTGCATGGTTTTGTGTTGCAGGCCTTGACCCAGCAGGCCCCTTGTACAGAGGAAAGCCACCTAGTGAGAGGCTGGATCCTACAGACGCACAGTTTGTTGATGTCATTCATTCGGACACCGACGGTACGTGACATTTCTCCTCTTTACCATTATGAGGAAACCTAGAGACTGATGGGGAGCACAGGAACGCGGGGGCTCTGGTAGGCAGCAGTGTTGGGGGATCCTTGCTCCTTTGGCGCAGGGGGACAGCAGTCTCCTTCACTGGTGCTGCGAAGGGCTCTGTGGCCCTGTGTTGCCCACGCTATGCTCAGCACTCCCTCGGGAGCTGCTGTTTTATTTGCATTTCAAAACATGCTGCTGTTCTGTAGCAATTATAGCCTCGTGGCCCATGAAGTACAGGGACTTAGGCACTGGTGCAGGAGTGCCGTGTTGCTGCCGCAGCACACAGTCCTGCTGGAGCAGTTCCACACCAACGCCGCGCTGCGGGGTCAGGCTGCTTCCAAGCACGCAGCATCTCAAAAGCTAGCCTTGCGCAGCAGATCAGTTATCCCCAAACCCGTGGCTCCCTTCCAGTCCTCATCCCACCTCCCGTGGGCTAAACCTTCCTCTAGGCGAATCTGGAATCTCCCTCAGCCCTCTCCTTTCCCAGCCGGGGCACAGCATGTCTTCACAGCCGCCAGCCAGGCCAGCAGTGTGATGGAAGCCCTCCGCTCTGCTCCCGCTGGCATCCTACCCCCAGCACTTGGCTTTCCCATCTCATCGCTGCCTCTCGTGTTCTCCCAGTCCCTCCAAAAACTCGGACTTCAGCAGCACTGCAATACCCAGTGTTTCACATCCCTTTTCCTCTCCCACATGCAGCGACAGAAAAAGCCAAATTTTGTAGCACAGACTTATTTTAGGTATTTGATACCATTGCTAAAATGACACAGCTGGGTCACAACTGTTTGGCCTGCTGCCTAAATAGATGAATGACCTTAATATTCCTGCACAGGCAGGCAACCTAGAGCTAAATAACTATTACGTTTTCCAGTTAGTTTCTCATGTTTCCTTCTTCTGCATCTGACAATTTCATATTCCCCCCCCCATCCCTGATATTTTCTTTTGTCAGGACTAGGTTACTCAGAAGCACTAGGCCACATAGACTTCTACCCCAACGGCGGGACCGACCAGCCTGGCTGTCCATTGACAATATTTTCTGGTAATTAATTCTGCCTTGAATTGCACAAACACTGACAAAATGTTTCCAATCAGAAAAGAGGAGAAGGCCAGAGAAACAGCATCACTGCTCGGAAAATACATGAAAACCATATTCTGGGAAAGCCATGACAGCAGGCTCTTCCCAGCACTGATGTGGCACACTGATGTAACACAAGTTTAGCTGATGTGCATCAGGCAGACATATGAGTCAGGGATGATCCTTCTGCTCTCTGTCACAAATGCAAATGGGATTAATTTTCCATGCAAAAAGTCATCAGGTAGATTAGTGCCTTCATTTCGTGACTACATTTAGAAAACCTGTGGGATATTTTTTTTTAAATTACTGAGAACACACACAAAACCCCAAGGACTAGCAATGGCAAGAATCTGTTCAGAAAACAGGTTCGAGATGAATGTGGGGTAGGCAGTTATACCGAATCCAATGCGCCTTTCTTGGCAGTGACAGACTGCAGTCTGGCAGGTAGAGCCCTAGTCTTGAATGCAAGAAAGCTTTTTTGCTTTCCAGGCCGGCAGCAGAACTGGTTTTATGAAAGCTGGGTGAAGAAAATACCTGACAGAAGAAAAGGCAGTAATGTGAACTCAACCCTTATCAGACCCAAGAGAATCTGCATAGGAAACCAGCCTGAAACAAAAATCCATAGGAAATGAGGCTTCACTCATTTTGCTCCTCATGCAACAACTCATTTTATTAGTTATGTCTTTCTAAAGAGTTTTTTTACACCAAAATGGAAGGCCATGTGCAAAAAAAAAAAGCAATACCCAGCTGTCAGGCCTGAGCTCAGAAAGATGAGAACACCTGAGGCAGAGTAGGATCTATAGCTGGGTCCTCTGGGACTGCAGTAACAATACAAACAAGTATGTTTTTAAAACCAAAAAAGACAAGACGTAAAGTAGACATCGGCAGAGCTGAGTGCACTCAAAGGGAGAGGCTAGTGCCCACTTACTGTACTGCCACAGCCCAGTGCAATCTGTTCTGTTCAGACTGGTCAGTGACTGTCCACTGGTGTGTCCTTTTTCGCTAGTGCATTAATACCGTTTTCCAGAAGCATGAGGATTGCTAACAAAATATTTCTTCCCTCTGTATGATTAAGGATTGCAGTATTTTAAATGTGACCACCAGAGGTCTGTTCTCCTGTTCATGTCATCCCTGAAACAGAGCTGCAATATTACTGCATACCCATGTGACTCGTACAGAAATTACAGGAATGGCAAATGTACCAGCTGCGAAACTTTTTGGCCTATGCCATGCCCCATCCTAGGTAAGGATTCAGGGAATGTAAATACATCTTGAATACATGTGTCTGACAGAGCTGCCCATCATTACCGTAACTTGGTGTGTGACAAATGTTTTGCTAAAGGACTGACACAACACGATGCTTTGCAAAAGCATGTAAGTTATTTCCACTGCGGTTTCTGAGATGGTCTCTCCTTGGCTTCTGCAGAGGCACAAGCCTCTGCTGCAGGCAAAAGAGGCCTGAGAAATTTTCCTGCTCTTTGTACGGTCACATCACATTTCTAGAACAGAAATCCACATGTAAAGAATCCAGAACTAGAAAAGCCAAAACAAGACTTAGGATCTTTACACTAAAGTCACAGAAACAATGAATTAAAGTCCATTAGTTGCAGAGATTGAGGGATAGGAGCATGTTTTTGCTAAAACAGAATCTTTTCTACGAAATTTTCAGCACCATAAACCCCTCTTGACTCTAAAAGGAATGGCAGAGGGGCAAAGAAAGGGTATTCTGCCTTTTTGTAACTGACTCACAGAGGTGTCCCAGCCTGGATGTGACAGCCCAGCTTCAGGCTGCCATTTCTGAAATGCTGATGCTAAAAAACCTGACACTGACAGAAAGGAACTTGCAAAGCTAAGGGGATGATTTTCATTCTGCACTGCAAAATGAAATCCTTCTTGACCATGGATATCAGATGTGGAAAAAGATCAATCTTAAAATAAGTGCTGAACAGTAACCAGGCATATTTAGACACTCAGTTGGCTTTAGTTACACAAGTAAAATTAAGCTCTGGTATAAGTCTACAGAGTACAGGAGCATGTGTCACAGTACTACATTGCAGCTGGCAAGCAATATACTATTTCTTAAATACTTGCTTTGTTATTTTCAGCAATTTAGTTGCTCATATACCTGTGCAGTAACTCTCTGTTTCATTTTCAAACTGTCATCTACAGGTTATTATGCCCATAAGTGGAAAAGCTATTTAACACAACAGAGCCATCCAGTGACAAGTATGTTTTTTGATACAGCGGACAAAGAGCCATTTTGTGGTAAGTGACTAAGATTTCTGAGATGATTTTTCTTTGTGTATTGCCTCCTTCAGCAATAGCTGAGCAAAGATGGTTAGTTGCTACTGGCATCACAGCCAGCATTTTAGAACTAAAGCCAGTGGCTGCTGGATAGAAGTGTGTCCCTCTGCAGTCTTGCCATTACATTCCTTACCTGCAAACCTGCCTGCTGCTGTGAAAGCCAACTGCTTGCTAGAGATGTGCAAGAACAGGCTCATCTTGCTTACCGTGCTAGGAAATTTGTTGAGAACATGCAAATGAAACATAAAAGGGTAGTTCCTAAACTGTGTTTCAAAACAACACACCACTCTTGTGCAAGTAAGAGGTGTGTGGGAACGATGAGAGTCAAAGATGTGCTCTGAGCTGAACAGGTAAAAAAGCTATGCTGGACAAAGTGAAAGGCACAGGGAAAGGTCAAAGGCAAGGGGGAATCAGTGAAAAAGGGTTTCAGCCCCATTATCACCAACATACCAAGCCATGGGCAGGGATTATGGCCTGAGCTCCAGTGCTGGTCAGCCAAGTGAATGCACTGAGTTACAGATCAGAGTAAAGGGCAGACGATTCTGCTCCACGACAGAGAAGACAAATGAAAGATGCTGAGAACAGAAATGAAAAGGATCAGAGGCAGACAGGAGAAAGAAAAGGCAATCTGAAAATGAACGGGGAAGGCAAGGAGTGAAAGGCGGCGTGCTGAAAGCCATAGAGAGAGGCCATCTTGCATGCCACTTGTGAGCCCTTCCTGTAGTGCTTTCCCAGACATCTCTTAATATTTTTGTTAGAAATCTCTGCAAAGGAAGGAGAAAGAGATTTTAGAGATAAATCGAACGGGTTGTGTCAGATGAACAAATGGGAGAAAGATGTTCTCCACCTGCAGCTCAGCTCCCAGACAGGCACACAGCCGGGCTGGAAAGCAGAGCGTGCAGAATCTAACCATCCTCTCGCTCTCTCTCACCTCAGTTTATCACTACTTTGTGGACATCATTACATGGAACAAAGACACTAGAAGAGGCACCTTCAGCATTGTACTAGCTGATGAAACTGGGAAGAAGGCAGAATCTAAAGTTAATCCGTAAGTTTTACCGATCTGATGATCTGTAAATGTTAGCAAATCACTTGGTACAACTGCATCTGGGAGGAGGCAAGATACCCCCCACTAATTTCTCTGCTGATACTTGACAGTGTACATGCCTTAGGGCTTGTCTGGCCCTGTGTGATTTTCCCAGACTCCCCCAGCGCACACCAGCTAACAGCCCAGCCCTTTGATTTGGACCCTTCTCAGCCATTTTAAGGACTGAAGTGGACAATCTCAGCCAGCGGCACAGCTGTCCCAGGCTTCCTCTAAAGCAGGAGGAAAACCACACCTCCCCCTCTTCCCTTCTCTTTCCTGGGAGTGTTCTGTTCCAGCTGCAGGTGCCCAAGACAGCTGGGATGAACCTGGGCCTGAATATGTAACATCCAAATCAATTCATTCCACTTGGAGAGGCAAATTAATGATGTTTATGTGGACACGCAAATTCCTGATTGATCTAAACACACTTCAGCCAAACAAGTCCAGCTCAACTAGTTTTCCCAAGTGCCTCTAACTGCATATTCTCTCAGCCGTATCTGCTGGCACTGGAGCAATCTGCATAGCTCCCTGGGACTGCACAACAGGACCACCCCGCTGTGCCAAGTGTGCGACAGCCCACCAGGCAGCATGCTTGCACACACACGTCGTAAACACCTTTGACAGGTTAAAACTATTTGTTTTAAAATAGTTTTTTTAAAACAAAAACTTCTGAATGAGGCCAGGTCACTTTGAGTGTTGCAACCGGGATACACTTCCAGTCACATCTGCACTCTTCACCTTCATAAGGGAAACCTTAAGCTATGGCCATACAACAACTGGCTACAGAAAGAATGTGTTGTGTGGGCACAGCGTTCTTGTGAGCAGCTCTGCTACTTTTGCCCCAAGACCGGTGCAGTTTTCATGCATATCTCAAAGTGGAACCAGCCACTCTGTCAAAAAGGACCAAGGTCAAACCCCAGCCCTGCGAGGCTTCACATCTTTAAGTCTGTGCTATTCTCCTATCCTGAGAAGCTGGATTACTCTCCGTTAATTCTGGTCAAAGCTGCATTGTTTCACAGATGCTTCTGCTGCATTTGCCAGAAGAGAAGTACCAAAAATTTAGTTAGGGACATTAATACCCCCAAGGTACAGTCTTCCATCTGTAGAGCTACCTCAGCCATACAGCGTTGTTACAACCAGATTTTTATATACAGCAACATATTCTGCAAACTCCTCGGATGACTCAGTGCTCAGGTCTGCATAGACAGCCATGTATGAACACCATTTGGGTCTAGTCCGCTCGGGTTCAAAGCAGAATCACAGTGAGGATTCTGCTTTGGGACCAGAGCAAACAGCATCAGACCTCTGTGTCACCACTCCCACCCCAAATAACTGAGTGCAAAAGTGGCTGAGTAGGTTCACACCTGGAGACCTGAATCTATACCCATTTCCTGTAAATCAGAAACTAATCATAAGTTCAGTCCTCCTCCTCCCCCCACCAGCACTGTTTCTAATATTATACTGAATATATTAAAAATGGTGCTATTCCCTTGATGATTCTCTGACACCTTGTCTACTTTAGAGAAGCTGCAGCCTTTCAGCAGTACAACCAAATCACTTTGCTAATTGGATTCGACCAGGACTTTGAAAATGTAGAAAGAATTTCCTTGACATTTTCCACGGGATCTGTCATTGGCCCAAAATTCAAACTCAGGATTCTTCAAATGAGGTTCCGGTCACTTACAAATCCAGAAAGGTAAGCAGAGGTTTACAAACCATTTCTGTCGTTGCAAACTGGACAGAAATAAATGAATCTCCCAGATGCCATGCCTGGCCTGGCTGAGTTTGTCCAGAAGAATTATATTTATTTCACATTTAATAATTCTTGCATACATATCTTGGGAATAAACTCTGCCTTTAATGCACGCACACAAATCCCATAGCTGAACTTGAACACAGAGGTTGTCTTACTGTACTGAAAACATGTAATTAGTGGTCTGACTCTGACATGGTCTGACATTTTAACCTTTGGTCAGGAAAATGACCTTTGAGTAGCTACAGGGAAGCTGCCCAGGCCTGAACTCTGGGCTGAAAGTAAATGCAACTCTAAGGGAAATACAGATGTCCAGCCCCAAACACACATTTTATATCCCAGTCAGTTTCTATGTCCAGTCAAACAGGGAGATTAATTTACTCCTGGAATTCCAGTATCTGGAAGCTGCTGGCCACTATGCCCCAAAGCACTGGCTACTGACCACATCATGAGGTACCTACCAAGTCATTTGCTGATGAGATTTCTACAGCCGCTTCAGCCACCTTGTTAACCTCTGTCTGCTCTATGGTCCTCCCCTTAAACTTCCCTGATTTTTAGGGCACGTCTGGAGGAGGGCATCTCTGCCTGAGCTCAGCAAGTACAGAATCTCTTAGGTTGACCTTGTGTGCAAGGGCAGTATGTGGACATCAAGCCAGACAGGCTTTAAATTTGGGTTAAAACGAGGATGCACATCACAGAGTGAGAAGGGTGGAGCAAAAAAAGGACAGAGCTGCAGAACATGTTTCTCTGCAGTTCATAAAGGTCTGCTACCCTTACCTTAGTCTTAGAATAAGGAAAAGATTGTGCATGTCTAATAAGCATCCCCCCCACTGACACTCCCCTTCTCCTGTCCTACATCTCCACAGTCACTTCCAGCCCCAGATCCACATTTAATCTTAGATAAAAATGCCCAAACATTTAATCAGAGGCTGTCCCCTCTCCCCTAGGAGGAGCTGCCACAGGCTATGAGTACAGTTTGGTATATAGTACATTTGGTGGCCACGCAAGTGTAGATTGGCTTACAGGGAACCATGAACTCTGTAGCCAACACCCCAGTTTGCTTGCTGTTTTATGAGGCAAAGCAAAAGATAACGTAGACCAGAATGAAAATATGCTCAAGGTATCCCTGACCTATAGTGAGTTGTCTTGAGAACGTGACTTGTTTTACATCGGCCTCCTGCACGCTGGGAGACTTCCCTGGGAGATGACACAAGAAAGGCCCATTTTTCACTTTTGGCTCATGTTGACTTTTTATGCAGACCACAGCTGTGCAGATACGACCTTGTCCTGATGGAGAACACCAAAAAAACCTTCAAGCCCATCCCATGTTGGGGCAGGAGCTAAGACCCGAATCCGTTATCTCTGAACGTTACATCCGAAGGCGGCAGACATTCTCACAGCCATATGTGGGGAACTCACCTGAAAGCTCCTCGGTGCCGCCCGTGGAGACCGAGCGAGAGCGTGGCGCGGCCCTCTTGTCAAGGCAGAGATTTATAAACGGGGCTGCAGAAGTGACAAAAAACCGACGGCGTTGTGTGTTTTTGGAGCACCTCCCGCGGCAGCGGCGGCCCTGTGCCAAGGGGAGAGGGGGATCCCGCCGAGCCCTCAGGGGCCGACCCCGCCCTCACGGCCGCGCCCCGCCCCCAGCCCCGCCCCGCGCCTGCGCGTGCCCCTGCGCTCCGCCGCGGGGCGGGGGCGGGCCGGGCCGGCGGCAGCGGCGGGCCCCATCGCGGGATGCGGCGGCGGCTGGCCGGGCTGCTGCTCGTCTTCGCGGCCGCCACGGCCGCCCTCTGGCTGCTGTCGGCCCGGCTGAGCGCGGGGCAGGCGCGCAGGTGGGTGCGGGCGAGGGGGCGGTGGGGAGGCGAGGCGGGCCGGTGCTCCGGGTCTCCCCGTGTTCTTTCCCCCTCGCCTCAGGCCGCTGCGGTTCCCGTCGGACCTGGAGGAGCTGCGGGAGCTGGCCGAGGCGCTGCGGGACTACGAGCGGCAGCACCGGGGCGCGGCGCTGGCCCTCTTCTGCGCCGCCTACCTCTACAAGCAGAGCTTCGCCATCCCCGGCTCCAGCCTCCTGGTACGGCCGCCCGGCGGGAGGGCGGCGGCGGGGCCCGGGCCCGGGGGGATGCAGGGCGGGAGCTGGTACGAACCCCTCAGAGGGGCCCTTTGCCCCCCGTCCCGGACCAGGCGCTGCCTGCTGGGGCAAGGTGCAAGGTCGGTGCCTTGCTGGGTGAGTCACGGCTCTGCCAGGAGGAGACGGGTCTGTCCGATGCCCTCGAGAGGCCGGAGCCACCGAGGCTGAAGGCAGCCAGGCTGAGGGGACACGCGTGTGTGTGTCCCGGGGGGCAGCCAGGCTGAGGGGACACGCGTGTGTGTGTCCCGGGGGGCAGCCAGGCTGAGGGGACACGCGTGTGTGTGTCCCCGGGGGCAGCCAGGCTGAGGGGACACGCGTGTGCGTGTGTGTCCCCGGGGGCAGCCAGGCTGAGGGGACACGCGTGTGTGTGTCCCCGGGGGCAGCCAGGCTGAGGGGACACGCGTGTGTGTGTGTGTCCCCGGGGGCAGCCAGGCTGAGGGGACACGCGTGTGTGTGTCCGGGGGCAGCCAGGCTGAGGGGACACGCGTGCGTGTGTGTGTCCGAGGGCAGCCAGGCTGAGGGGACACACGTGTGTGTGTGTCCGAGGGCAGCCAGGCTGAGGGGACACGCGTGTGTGTGTCCCCGGGGGCAGCCAGGCTGAGGGGACACGCATGTGTGTGTCCCGGGGGCAGCCAAGCTGAGGGGACACGCATGTGTGTGTCCCGGGGGCAGCCAGGCTGAGGGGACACGCGTGTGTGTGTCCCTGGGGGCAGCCAGGCTGAGGGGACACGCGTGTGTGTGTGTGTCCCCGGGGGCAGCCAGGCTGAGGGGACACGCGTGTGTGTGTGTGTCCCCGGGGGCAGCCAGGCTGAGGGGACACGTGTGTGTGTGTGTCCCGGGGGGCAGCCAGGCTGAGGGGACACGCATGTGTGTGTCCCCGGGGGCAGCCAGGCTGAGGGGACACGCATGTGTGTGTCCCGGGGGCAGCCAAGCTGAGGGGACACGCATGTGTGTGTCCCCGGGCTCTCACTCGGTGCTGTGCCCTGGCAGAACGTTCTGGCCGGAGCACTCTTTGGGCCGTGGACGGGGCTAGCGCTGTGCTCGGCCCTGACATCCGTGGGAGCGACCTTCTGCTACCTGCTCTCTGGCGCGTTCGGAAAGCAGTTCGTCGTCTACTACTTTCCTGATAAAGTGGCTCTGCTGCAAAGAAAGGTAAGGAGCCGTGGTTCTGCAGACAACCGGAACACCCCCTGGGTGAGGCTGCCTTTTGGGTTCACTTAGTAAAAAAATGAATACGTCCAGGGGATGCATCAGGTCAGTTAAGGGCCTCCTCTGACACAATCTAGGAGCAGACTGCTCTCTTGGGAGCAAGCCTGTTTGCAAAGGGGGTGCGTGGAAAATCCCAAATCCCAAGGAAAATCAGAAGTAAGATAATGGATTGATTGGGAAGCCCCTGTGCTCCAGAACTGCCTCCACCCATCCTGTGCTGCGTTGTACAGATGGAGGTGGTTCTGCTGTTGACTTCCCGATCTCTCATGCAGGTTAGATCCCATTTTCACTGCTTGCATGGAAGGGGCTGGCTCACCATTAGGCTCCCATACATACATAAAGTTGCCACTTTCCATCAGTTCTGAACTGGTGTTATGTTGTGGCATGTTAGAAGAAAACTTAAATTCACTTTAGTATTGTGGACATTCAGATATTACTGCTGTCTGAAGAGGAGAAATAATTTGGAGTATTTCTCTTGGCAGGTAGAAGAGAACAGGAGCTGCTTATTTTTCTTCTTGTTGTTCCTGAGGCTGTTCCCCATGACACCAAACTGGTTTCTGAATCTCTCAGCTCCCATTTTAAACATCCCTGTGTCCCAGTTCTTCTTCTCCGTTCTCATCGGTAAGGCCTGGGGAGACTGAGGGCGCAGTGTGACATTGCCTCTCTCCTCAGCACTGAGCCTTGGGTAGTATGCTGAGCTGGGGAAGGCAGAGCGGCAGGGTCATAGCTGTGACTCTGCCCCATTTAACTGTTTGCTTTCGCGCTGCCCTTATACTCAGAGGTCTCAGAGCAATTGGCAAATATGTGTGCGTCACCAATGCAGCACAGGTTTGAATCATACCCCGTTCTTTCTGTTATGGACGCAGACCCCTGTGTCTGGCCTTGGGCAAGGGCGTATCTGAGGTAATTTTACATGGGGGGGGTGCTAACAGGCTTTTTTCTGCTCTGATTCTTTCAGGTCTTACACCATATAATTTCATCTGTGTGCAGACAGGAGCCATTCTGTCACAAATCACCTCTTTGGATGCCATTTTCTCCTGGGACACGCTGCTCAAACTCCTTGCGATGGCTGTGGCAGCATTGATACCAGGGACCCTCATCAAGAAATATAGCAAGAAGCACTTGAAGCTGGATGAAGAAAAGCACGCCGAGTTACTCAATGGCAAAAAGAGCTTGTGATGGCTCAGGTGCCCCAGATATTGGGGGACTGCCTTGCAAAAGCTGCAGGTCTCTCTTCCTGTAGGTTATATTCTGCATGCTCTGTGCCACCATGGACCAAGGACAATTGCAGTTTTTAATCGTTCTTCTCATCTAAGAGGAGGTGTAAGGTTCTTACTTTTAATGAATGTTTAACTGTGCATGTGTCTGCACGGAGAGCACTATACAGGGGCTTTGTGAACACTTCAGTTAATTTGCCTGTTTCCTTTAAATCAGCCTGTGTCTCCAGCGTGCCTGAGGGTGTTGCCAGCCCACTGCAAATGTATTAGCAATGGGAAAAAAAAAAAAATATCAGGCGTATTAGCATCCTGTGAGGAAGGCAAATCAGAACCCCTTAGTCCCTCCCAGCTCTTGAGCACGGGGGCCAAGCACCACACTCCCCATGGTCTGTTGAGCTGCAACACCAAAAGCCTTGGCTGTTTTTCACCACCACCCTAGTAGCAGCATTTCCCAGCTCTAGGTAGGCCCTCCTGCCCTCTCCAAACCCATACTTACTTAGCATTTTTGGCCTAAAATGAGGAACCATGCACTTCTGTGCTGTTAGGTGCAGTAGTACAAGTACCAAGTTGAGTAAAAAGTAATGATGTTTCAGGGTCCCTGCACCTTCTGCAGGAGAGCTTGCACCATTTTAGAAGATGCTTACTCTTGTCATTCAGATGTTAAGTTAGCACACCCTGCAGCAAAATCGTTCAGGATTTGGGGCCAGCTGTGAGCTGCCCGTATGTATCATTCATATGTCAGAACACACAAGATTGCGTCTGAGGCCTGTCAGTGGCTGCTACTCCTCACAAAGACTAAAGGGGGGGGGAAAAGAAGGCATGGATGTGCCTGGCTGGTAGTGATTTGTCTTTCAGAAGCACCTTTAAACCTACACATTTGCTCATGTATAACTGGAATGTTTCCAAACAAGCAGGTAGGCTCAGTCCCAGTTGCTGGAGAACAGTAGCCCCCAGGGATGATACTATGCTCCTGTGTTTTTGGTATTTGCACCTCCTTGCTCTACTCTCCCATGAGTTTGCCCTCCACTCAGAGGATAAAGTAAACTTTCTGGCATGGAAGGGGGCAGATGGGAGACCCTGGAGCACTCAGGAAGCTGCCAGAGTGAATGCTTCATCCATTTTAGCAGCTTCCCCATCAGCAGGGTTGGAACTGAGTAGGACAGCAAGGTTCCCAGGATGAGAAATCATGGTTGGAGATTCAATCCCCCAGGTCACGTTGCAAAAATCACTCATTTGAGAAGAGCCAAAGCCAACACCTGGGGACACCTGGGTGCTTGGTAGGGTACATGTGTCCAACCAAGCCTCTGCCCTGCTACTTGGAGCTCCCAGTAGTTCCAGTTCGGTTGTGTTCAGAGACAGGTAACAACAAGCTGCTCACCAACATCATGTTAGTTACTGAAAGGCTTCATGACATTATCCCAAAGTACATATGAGAAACCATTCCCAGATCACCAGACCAGCCTGAGAAGCATTGAAGTACACTGGCTTTTTATTCCATGCATTGTTTGCTTTGATAGTCATTCTTATTTCCATCACTGTACACTGTTCAATACAAAAAAAATCAAGTTTGTATCAGGAATCCGCAGAGCGGGGAGGAGAGAGATGAACACTACTGGACAGGGCCAAGATGAAATGGTTACTTAACACGACAGTGGGGAAGGCAACATTCAGCTCTGGGAGAAAATCTAGTCTAGTGTTCAGGAGCTGTCAGCAGCCATGAGAACTGCATCAGGGTAGTCGGGATGCCGAAAAGGGAACCCGCGGTTGACTTCTGTCCTGCGAATGCGGTGTTACTGCGAGGAGGAAGCAGGCCGATTGACGCCGCTCAGCCCCGTACCCTGCTAGGAAAGAAAGTGCGAGGAACCGCAGCAGAGGCGCCCATACAGCAACGTGGAGATTACGTCTATGTGCAGTTCTGGGTAGGTTTCACTAAGGAAAATGCCTATATAACCCCCTGCAGAACTGACAGCAACCGTCCTAGGAGTGCAGGGGGCTGCTGAGCCGTCCCTGCCCGCACGCGGCCGAGGGCACGCGATGAGGGTGCAGGGGGAGGCTGGGATTACATCTCCGCAGGTACAGGGTTACGCATTTAGGCAAGGGGGAGCAGCCCTAGTGGCAGTCCCAGAGGGATGCTGCGTAGTAGGCAGCAGTTACGAGGAGCGACGCTGGACCCTAACAGTGCAATGACCCGGGCATGTAAAGAAACTAGAGCTAAGTGTGGCAGCAGACAACCTGAAGGGTTCAACTCCGCTTTTCCAGACTGCAGAATGGGCCAGCGTGTCCCCGGGCAAGGACGGGGAGGAATCAGCACACACCCGGGACAGCTGGCCTAGAAGGGTCCCAAAATCCCACACATCAAAGCTTCTATGGTTCTCTGCAAGCCCAGAGGAGCTTCATCACATGGTGGAGGAGCTCTAAGCAGACCACAGCTACCAACACTGCGCTGGGATCTTACTGCTAGGGACTGAATCATCGCAGACTGAAGTCCCTGCAGCACGGAGACTCCGACGGGCCTGAGCCGGAGGCAGCTCTGCTTTGGGCCTATTGCTGTAGGACTGCCCTAGGGCCCCCGTGCTGCCCACGGGCAGCGGGTACCGCGGGGCCACGGACTGCGCTGACATGGTGCTGCCCGCGGGCAGCGAACAGCCCTGCCTGTTGGAGCTCAGGCAGCCTGCCAGATCCGAGCGGCAGAGTCTCTCCAGGGGCGTCAGGCTTAACATCCTCTGCTGTGGGGGACCTTCGATGGTAGTTCTCAACCTCTCTTTATGCAGTAGTTTGGTCTTCCTCCTTGTGTGCGTATGTTACGTGCGCACAGCTCTCCACTGCTAAATGCCCGCATCCCGGCCTCCAGCCTCCCGGGTAACCATCTGCACCACCTCCTTCCACACCAAGACCCCTCTCACACCACGACAGCAAAGCCATCTCTGGCCCTACCGCCTCCTCCTGCCACTGGCCGAGAGACAGAGAACATTTGGGAAGAGGAATGAGGGATGGGAAAAGAGAGGAAACAAGAAACATGCCAGAAAAGAGCTTCACTCCCCTCCGCATTCTGCCTTCACCCAGAGCTGAGTATTGCTGCTGCAGGCAGGGGTGAGCTGGTCGCTCCGTCTCCTCTCCAGCAGCCTGTTTGGTCCTGCACGGGTGATCCACCACGTGGATCCACTGCTGGCCACCCCTGATCTCGTACCTGCTGCCCAGAGCAATTGCCTTCCTCTCCGCTTGTCCTTTTGGATGCTCTTGCCAGGGGATCTTGTGATGGTTATTCACCCTGGGATCAATCCAAAAGCCACTCGCTCCCTGATCACCATTCCCCCCCAGCTCAGGGGCTGCCAACTCTACCGGCAACACGAGCAAATCGCAGCCTCCACCACGAGGAGTATCACAGGGCCCAGGGAGCTGACTGCATCCATCCCTCTCGGACCAGCCTTGACAGGTTCTCTGCCCCAGTATAACAGCATCCTTGGAAATCGCGAGAGGCGGCAGCTACTGACAGCCACTGAGACCAGCTCTGCTCCCATCCCCCCAGCGACCAGGGAGAAGGTAACATCACACAAACAGATTACAATTGTGCTAGCGGTGAAGCCAACCTTCTGATCGACAGAAATGATAATAAATAATAAAATAACATCATAACTTAAGATCTGTGTGTAGTCCAGCTACAAAAATTTTAAAATATGGGATAATTTAACTCATACAATACTGCTCTCTGAATAAGTAAGACATTTTCCTTCATTTTGCCATGAGGCTATAAATTACCACAGTTAAATTCAAACCAATATTTTAACATAAAATGTAAACAAACAAAGCAACAGAAGTACCTGTCCATGGTCCATTCCTGCCATTCATCTCAGGCTGGTGTGCCAGTCTGCAGAGCAGCACCCAGCAGCGTGGCCGTGCACCGCACACGTGTGGCACAGCCGCGCCGGCCAGCACGCTAGGAAGGGCAGAGGGAAAGCTCTTGCAGGGGGACATCAGCTAAGGTGGGGGGGAAACGTGCTCTACTGTTTTGTTCTCTTTAAATATTGACTTAGAAGAGTAGTGTTTGAAGGGAAGGCACTATGATTTCTATCAGAAAACAAATTCTTCTCATCTGCCAATGCCTCAGCCTGTCACATACCAGTACTATCCTCACTTTCACCTGCAGAGTTTCAGCTTGAAGGAGAAACAGAGGCCTCAGGGTTACACCCGAGACACAGCTGTGCCACAGCCATCATCAAGATTCCCTGTGCAACCTGTTTTGCACAAAGCCTGACATGAAGGGCAGGCAGCTGTTAATGCTTTCAAGAATGTACAGTGAATAAGGAGACAGAGCGAGGCTGATGCTCTTATCTAGGCCAGTGATTCCCAGTCTTCCCCCTCAACACACAGCTCTCTGCTGGTTATGGATGCTGTTGTAGGTGAGAGACTGCTTCTCCAAGTCCAGTACAGGCATCTCCAGTTTCCTCCCCAGAAGAGTGCTCAGGCTCTGCAGAATGCGCTTTCCACAGTTCGCAAGTTCTTGCTTTTCCAACACTGATTTGATTGATTTCTTTGACTGACTGAAACAGACAGGAGGTAAGAGGAGGAAGTAAACTGGGAAATGGCACACTGCATCTGAAAGAGGTTTCCCTGCTCAACTGGAGATCGACACTGCCAGAGTGAAGCAAGGACGATGTTAAGAAGTGCTCTTACACCAATTCTCGAGAGGACGAGGTTAGAATACATTTGCAGGATCTCACAACAAAATGCTGATTAAAAAAAGAAACTAAAAATCCTTAAAATAAAACCCACTATTACATTCCTGGGGACGTATCGACTCAGAAGACCCTGGATGTTAGCACCTCGGTACCAATTTTCTCCAGGAACATGTCCACCTTCTGATTAAAAATGACCCAGCTGGTTATACTGAATACGCTTTGTTCACAGGTTACCCTATAGTGAGGTCTTTTTATGCTTCCTCATTTGATAAGACTGAGTGGTTTAGTTTTCTTCTTCTGTTCTTCAACCTTCACGGCCACGAGGCCTGGTCCCCTGTGAAAGCAGCAAGAGAATCCCCCCGTGTTTGTACACAAAGCTGTCCAGGCAGGACTCCCAGGATGTTCTCTGTAATGTGCTTGCTTTCTGAACTTTTTTTTTTTTTGCAACAAGTCTGTGTGTCTATAAATACAATCCACTCTTTACAGTAAAAAGTGTTAAAATGTCAAAAAAATAAATATCCATGTTACAGTAACTAGATTATTCAATAAAATACATCCCTGCCATTCTTGATTGAAATGCTCAAAGAGAATTAATTTCATTTGGACATTTTCCAGAGATTCGGGTTATTGCAAATCACTCCTGGGGTGGGAAGGAGAAGCATCTTCTCTTCCTGTAAAGTGTGATGAAGGGGAATGAAGTGGAATCTCAGGGAAATCAAAATGCCAGTATCAGGAAGCTTTGGGGGAGATCTGTATTACCAAGTAGCAGAGCTGCAGGGCTTATTGGTCCTGACCGTGGCATCAGAACACTCCCCTTCAGAAGAGTCACAGTCTGATTCTCCAAACTGTGCTGGGTTCTGCAAAGGAAAAGGAAAGGGGAAGATGTGATCAACATTCCCGCACTGCAGATCAACCACACCATCCCAATCTGTAACAGCAGACAGGCAAAGGTTACCACCAGCAGAGAAGGAGAGACTGGCAGCACACAGGAGACATCAACAGCACACAATCGCCCTATCAAAGGTCACTTGTCTCCCCTCAGTGAGGGGACAGCAGAAAAATATCTGGTCAGAGCACTATCAAACACAGAGTTATGAGAAGATGGTGCAGCAGGCTCTGCCGTACCCCTCCCAAACACTTGAAAGACAGTAAAAGGAAGAAAATCATTCTAGCTTCGTCAGCAAGGCTGCCAATGGATAAGTGAGGCAGACAGTTTATATCCCTTCTGTTTCATTATCTACTTTATGTGCTATTTTTTATCCCACTTAATGCAACTGCAAATCCGATGGCCTCTCCATATCACACTCATTTTGACCAGCAAATTATGTTCAGCTTTGTTTGTGCTACTTTCCCTCATCTACTCATCTGGCCAAGTATAAGAAAGACTGGGTATTTAAGCAGTTGCTTTGCTGTAGTACATCTACCACAGCATTTCTTAGGCAGTCATCCAACTTTTTGACCCTTGGATTTCTTTCCGTAACTTTTTTTTTTCTCAATAGAAGGAAGAGGTGATTGCTAAACTTACAACTCACCTCACAGCTGTGTTCATCTGCACAAAGTTTGCCCAGAGACATCTGAGTCTTGACTCTCCGCACAGCACACTCTTTGTCTGAAAGCCCATCAGACTGGGTGGAGATTTCAATGGGGATCTCTGGAGTCTGGGACAACATGTCCTCCAGCTTCTCAGCCAGCTCATCTTCCAGCTTGGTGGCCAGCTCATCCGGGCTGTTCGAATGATCGCTTGTGTTCCCCTCCTCTCCATCTGACACAGAGAAGTTCTCCGAGCTGAAGGTTGAGTAGGACTGGCAGCTACTAATGCAGCGGTGAGGTCTGCAAACCAGGAGAGTAGTTTAGCTTGTATCACACTGCCTCTGATTGCGGAGGAAAAGCAATTTCCCAGGTGCCGTGTCCGGCTACCCTCCTACAGCTGGCCTCAACAGACCCCACCCCTGGTGCCCGCTCAGCCCTGGGTGAGCCTGTCCCCAGGAGCCCGCTGCCAGCTAGAAAAGTTACAGCTTCTCAGTGGGCACAGAGTCAGGATGAGCTGGCGCGCCAGCGCAGCATTACAATTCGAACATAAGGAACTCTCTCTCTGACGTGTAGCAGGGGTACCAGGCAGCTTGTTTGCGAGACATATACCGCAGTCAAAACCCTCACGGCATTAGTAGTGCGGTGAATGCAGAGTGGCTGCTACATCCTTACACAGGTTCCCCTGGCAAGTCTCTCATCTTCCTTTCTGAAGCATGCAATGCAGAGCAGATTTTGGCACCTGTACTTCTAACTGGCACCTTCAGCACAACAAGAAGAGGGCTCGCTCACTGTAACGGGCAGCCCAGGCCGCTCAGTCGTGTTCTCCCTGGCAGACACCGCTCAGGCACAGTGCACTCAATACTGCCTGGCTGCTTCTCCACACTGGGCTAAGGGCTTGATCCTTCCAAAAATGTCTTTGAGCAAAACAGGTCCTATCTCTAGAATTACATCAACTCTCCAAGAGCCTCTTCCCACCCTAAGAACATATCTCCAGCTGAGTCATAACTGATCTGCAAAGCTGGCAGCAAGAGCTCTGCAAAGTGTTGGGCTGCCTTTCACATCTTGGAGCTATGGAAATCTACCACCTTTTGAATGATTTAGTTCAAGATCTGCATCTTTAAATTCATCTGTTCTTATTTGATCTTGTCTGCTACATGTTCATAGTAGCTGATCTGCCCTGGAGCATATTTTTCTTTAACAGTCCTTTCTCCTAAAGAAAGGCTGTACTGTAGGGTTCAAGCTAATTCAGCTGGGAATATCTGCATCACCTGGCAGTGATCCCAACAACCAGGCTAGAATTTAGGTATGTGCACTCAAAAAATAAGCTCACAGTTTCTTCAGTGTGGAAATCGCCTCATGCCGGTATTCAACAGTAATGGTACAAAATATCAGTTGACTGAACATGCCAGGAGACCCATAACAGATCATCACGTTGAATTCAGGAAAGGCAATTTGTCTTCCAAGTTAGTAAATCACAGAAGAAGCAACAATCACACAAGAACCGTATGAGTCAGAAAACTCATCTAGCCCAGCATTCTGTCTCCAACCCTAGGCAGGGAAGAAATAATCTGGGAAAAGTATGAGAACAGGGTGTGCAGACAGAGCCTGCTTTCTCCTGGCATATCTTCCCGGTTTGTACCATTCAGCAAATCAGACTTCTGAGCTGAAGATCAAACCCGGATGACAGTGCTTAACAGCCACCGATGGATCTACACGCCATATATTTAATACGTATTACTTGTTTATGTTTTGATTTCCACAGCATACCTTGACAATGAGCTCCACATCTGAAAATGTTTTGGATGGAAAAAGCACTTCCTTTTGTTCATTTTAAACCCCCTGTTTGCTTCACTAGGTGTCCCTAGCTTGAATGTCTATTTTCTCCACATAAATTACAATTTCATGCACCTCCAGTATCGCCTCTCCTCCTGCTAGACAAACATTCCTCACGGATTTAATCTTTTCTTCTGTGGAAACCTTCCCTAACCACTCTTGTCACACTTCTCAGTACCTTTTCAAATTTTACCATGGTCTTTGAGCTGGAGCGATGAAGGTGGCATTTAGGATTCAAGCTGCAGGTGTGCCATGGATGTATACAACAGCAGACAAACTTTTATTTTCTTCTCTGCTCCTCTCCTGAGAACCCTTAACCTATTTGCCCACTGGATCACTTCTGCACTTCAAGCAGCTGCTTTCATAAAACTACTGCAACAATGCCATGATCCCTTCCCTGAGCACAGGACTGTAAAGCCCGCTATTATATATGCTTAGGTAGCAACACCCCCTCAAGTCTCTTATTTTACATGCAACACCACCAAATCTGATCTGCTGTTTTGTCACCTAGCTCTTCAATCCTACCTGAATTCAACTACGAAGATGCTGGAGTCAGCTGCACTGCAGCAACAGTTAATAAACAACATTTGAAAGAGTGCACAAAGGGTCCCAACATCCAGTAAGTCTGATTCTGGTGAAACAGATGCAGCAGCTTATTTTTATAGGCTGAATAATGTTGTCAAGTGTGATCAAGTTGTGCTACAAGCAGCCTGCAGCTGAAAAGCTGTGCTGGAGAAAACATCTCAGAACAGGCTGAAAACAGTGAGTGAACATGAAGGATCACTGAGGGCAGATGGGACGCACTGAATGTGATTCTGTTCTTTTGCCAGCACTTTCCACAGTTTCAATGCTGGTGTGCAGCTGCTGTGACAGTTCTCCTCCTGAGTTTTGTCCCACCAGAGAGAGATTAGAGTGAATTCACCTTTTACCTTTGCCTACGAGGAAACTCCACTTCACTGTCTACTTCACCCTCCTCCTCTTCTGAAGAGTCATCACCGCTCTGGCAGAAAACAAGGACAAGAATGATATCACATTTGTGAAAGACCAAACATGCAACTACATGGCTGCCCCTTGGTCCTCCAGGACAAAGTCACTGTGTCAACGGGCTGCAACAATCTAGACAAAAAAAGAACTTGCGTATCAGTGAAAACTGACTCAGACATCTTCTTACCAGGAGATTATTTCAGGCAGTCTTAATGCTGCCATTTCTGAATTTGGAGTGATTGACTTTGAATACACTGGAGTACTTTAGCAGGCAATGAGTACATAACGTTCCAGATTTTTACAGAAGCAAATCAAGTAATTAGTATCACACTAAAATCTACAAAAATTATTGAGCTGATCTGGCACTCTTGGCTTTACGACTTCGACCCTCTTCTACATGAGCCCATCAAAGAGCAGGATGGGGGATGACACAGCCTTTGCTGGTGGGTTTCACCAACTAGGAAAGCTTGAGTTTTGTTCCATTCTCTACCTCAGTGAGCACAGAGCCTTTTATTCTCCTTTTCCCATCCAAATCTGCCCCCTGCACTCTTGGTTTTTACAGCCTCCTTCCATCCTATCCAACCTGCCAACCCCTGGTTCAGGCTCAGCCTCTATCTCATCCCATTCCCTCGTAATACAAGGTCCCCCTCCTCCCTTCATTCTGGGCCCAAACCACACTCTTGGTCTGGTACTCATCCTCTTTTCCTTCACTCTTCCACTCAGGCCCAGTTTTCCTGCTCTTTGAACTCCACTCAGACTGGTTCCTACTTCTCTCACAACCTGGATGGAAGCAGGAGGAATGAAGAAGAACTGTTTCTGTACAACTGTGCTGTAACATCTTTTTCACTCTTGCAAAATCTTCACAAAATACATGAGAACTATGACGTTTGGTCAAGGGGGACAGTTTCTGGCAGGTGCAGCAAAAGGTATGTCCCCAAGACCATAGCAAATGTCGAATTTCTGTTCCGAGGCACAGCAGCGCTACAGATTCTCAATGAAACTGATACATGATATTTAATTTCACCAAAAGAATGCATTTATGCCTTCCTTTGTTTTGAGAAAGGCTTGAAAACATTGAGACTGTTTCAACAACAAAAATTCAGTGGACCAAGTTTCAGCTGAAACAAAAACTGGCTAAACTGCAAGTAACAGAACTAGGCTCTATCAAAACCACATTTGACAGCCCTCATTATTAGCAGTATGCTCCGATAGGCCTACAGTACTTCTCAATAAAACTGACTTTAAAAGTATGTCCAGGTCACAAAGCAAAGTTCAGATGGGCATGATCTCTTTAAGATAAAGTTGTACATGTAACTCTACTGCTATGTGCCTGGGAAACATGGCTTTGCTACTATTCTATATCCAGATGCTAGCCTATGCTACACACCTTCTTTTGGTGGAGAGGGAAAAGAGCAAGCTTTGGTTTTTTTCAAATCACTATGCTTGTCCTTACCTTTTGAAGGGGTCTTGCTTTGCAAGGTAGCACTGAGGAAGCCATGTGCTGAGGAGTGCCTAGGGCAGACGCTGACTTACAGTTGCTGAAGCCCTCTTCCTCCATCTTCTCCATGAACTGCGCATTTTCGTATAGGGAAACAGATGTTGGTGACTGAGAATGGCTCATCCCTGTTTCAACAGATGACATCTGCACCTGACCACTGTCCTCTTCCCTGCACTGAAGACAGGAATTATATGGATCTGTTTTGCAACACTCCCAATGATCAGCTTTGCCTTCTTTGCTCTCCAGATTCCTTCGGCAATCTGCTTCCATGGCAGCAGAGATGAGATCGGGGCTGGACCCAGACATCCGCCTTTGCGCGTGGTTACTGAGAGGGCTCCGCAGCGCTGCTGCAGGGCCAAAGTACCTTAAGTTGTTTGCGCAGTTGGCAATATCTTGTCCGTGGGCATGAAGCCGTGAGTGATGGCCATGGGGATGGCTGTGGCCATGTTGCTGCGGTAGGCTGGGATGATGAGAATGATTATGAGGTGGAGGTGGGGGTGCATCATCTTGCACTGGCTGGTTTTTCAAGATCCCTGCAAAATCATTGTAGCTGCCTTTGCTGTTCCCTCGGCGGTGACGTGGCTTACTGCGGTAGCGGCTTTTGCCACTCAGTGTTGACATTTTGGGACTTCCTGAGACTGGCGAGCCGTTGGATGCTGCTTCTGTGCTGGGTATGCCCTCTGACTTCAGTAGATCTGGCCTGAGAGACAGTCAGCAGAAGTTACACATTAAACCACAAACTAAGAAATGACATCGGCCCGGAGCCAGGGTGAAGAGGCAGCTGTAGCCATAAGCACACTCTGCTTTCTAAAATCTGCAGACTTCCCTCCCCTTCAGCTGTTTGACTTCTGCATTTAGTTTCCTTTGATTCTCTCCATTCAATGTCCCTCCTGTTCAGCCCATCATGCTCTATACTCCTTTCTTGCTGCTTTTTCCGATATCTGCTACATACTCTCCTTTTTCCGCTCTTATTTCGATGTTCTGCTCCCAAAATAGCTCCCTCCTAAGACCTTGGTGTAGGGCATGTCTCATACCATGTGCATATACAATGCTCAGCACAATAGGGTCCCAATCTGCTGATAGTTATCAGCCTGCTCATTTCAGAAGCACATGTGGATATTAATTCAGAAGTAATTATTCACTGTTAATCAGGACTCTCTAACTCCTGGAAATCCCAGAAAAGGGAATAATAAAATAGACAACTCCTCTGAAAAAAAAAATCTCACTTTCTGAAAGACATGCAGAAGATAAATAGCTGAAAGGACAACATGAATTCCCAAATCTCAAATCCCAATTTAATTCCTCAACAATGAATCCATCCTCCCTGAGGGCTGGCTGATTTCTGCAATCCCTCACCCTGCTTATTACCATTCAAGTCAAGGATGATCTAACTGCTCTTTGCTTGGACAGTTAGGAACTCGAGACAACACATTAGACACCTCCTGTCAAAACACCATCATCTGTGAAAAAATCATATGGACCAAACAGTTCCAGAGAGGGTCGAAGGGATGGTAGGATTCATCCCTTTTACCTTAAGATAATTAAACAATTGTGGTTCTGAGGATCAGACCAGGCCCAAGAGTTAACACCCCTTTGGCCTGTCCTGTGTTGTGTTCAGACTCAAAGGGAAGCAAGCTGCCTGCTCATCGCAGTGGGGATCTACCACTGGTTCCTGGCACAGAACTAGGTTGTTACTTCTTACCGTTTAGTCTGGCTGCCTGGTTTATGGGAGACCCCTTTCCTCTTCATCAGCTTCTCTACTGTATTGGGGTGGATTATTGGTCTGACTGGGTGGCGTTTGTAAGTCCCAGGGTATTTCTTTTCCACGGCTTGTTCCCTCCTGAAACATTGGGGGGGGAAAAAAAAAAAAAAAAAAACAAAAACCCACAACAGATCAGTTCTCTCTTTATCCAACTGCAGCTCCCGCTGGACAGAAACACGGCTGCACTGCGAGCAGACTGTGTGCCTGTTTCTCAGCTATGGCTCGGTGCAACACAACACGCTGTTCTGGGGAAGGACATAGTCATTTTCTAAATTCTCTCTGCAGAGACCAGGCAGTTGGAAGAGGGCCCTGGCGCACAGTCCAGAAACAGCTCTGCTTTTCTCTTTACAAAGGGGCCAAAGGATGCCAACACCAAACGGGAAAGGTGCCTTTCTCCCAGTCAGTAAACACTGGGTAAAGATATGTGCACTAAGTAGTCTGCAGCAATCTACTCTTAAGGGGCTTCTCTCTGCTTGCCAGCTCTTTCTTTACCCTGAAAGTTTGTCAGGGGACACTAAACCTACAAGTACCACTATGCAGTTTAGAAATGAAGCATTGTTTTTTTTTCCTCCTGTATGCATATTGCCACGTGCATGGCATGCCATTATGCCCAGAGATACATACTTTATGAGCTCCTTCTCACGGACCTCCAGCTGCAGCATAATAGCGCTGAGCTCCATGTATAAGTTATTGGCTCGCTCCAGCTTCCTCTCATAGTGTTCGCGGATATCCAATGCATGTCTGAAAAACAGAAGAATCGTTATTCCACAATCTGATATCCATGGACCAAGAGAGAATAAGGAAAAGTACAGGTGCTTTAGGAAAAGGCCTTCTAAAAGTCAAATTTGCCAGCTGTATTGCACTGAACCCCAGATAGAGCTCACAGTGAATGATGATTAAGAGCTTGATACAGCAATGAATCCTGATATGATTTAGAAAGCATTTAACAGTCCTGAAAGAGTGGCAACACTTCTCACTAAGGAAGCTGCAAATGCCTCACATGCATCCACAACCCCTTTGGCCAAGCCCTGATGATCCTGTTTGCACAGAGAAGGGGCTAAAACAGCTTCTAAAGAAACAGGAAAAGAAGTCATCTGTTTGTACTTCGTAAAAAGCAATATGCCCCTACAGCTACAGAATAGTTACAGAAGACATCTTGAACCACAGCTGAAAGATGTGACCATCAAAAGCTCCCTAGGACTCGGGAACACTGATCAACAACTGCATCAAACTGGCTGAACAAGGTTTCCTTTCGTTTCTCAGGTTTGACATAGAACTGCTACTTGGTGTTTTATGTTTCTCTGTCATAACTATATTTGCAAATTTGTATCACAGAAGATAACACTTTCTTTTCTTAAATAAACATTCTGCTTTCATTTTTAAGTTGGTTTAATGTTCAAAATGAATTTCAGTGGGCTGATAAATTGGAGTGTGTTCACTTCTCTGGAAATACCTAATCCAAAGAAAGTATCAGGCAGAGAAAGCTCGCAGCAAACTGCAAGATGCATTTTCCACTGAGATGGATGTACCTGCTTCAGTGCTGTTATCACAAGCACCAAAACTCAGGCAGAAATATTCCCGCGTAAACACACAAGCCCTTGCCCATCTTGCCTGGAGAAAACTGTTCAGACTGCCCACGAGCAGGGACAGTTTCCACTGTTTCTCCCTCTATATAGCTTTCCATCAGCCAAGCAGTGCCCAAGGCCTAGGGCATGCCCATGGGAGCTTCAGTTTCTGGACTCACAAGGAATGTAGGCTGCCCGAATTTATGCCACCAGGAATACTGAGTCCTGTCTTGGGGTCCGCAGTACAAGAGGAGCATGAAGACTGTCAGGGGCTGGAGCACATGCCCTGTGAAGAGAAGCTGAGGGAGCTCGGCTCAGCTAGCTGGTGAACAGAAGGCTGGATGGGAAACGTGAGCAGTAAACATAAAAGACTGTCAACAGACCTCAGCTCTTCTCTTCGACGACGAATCAATTCTTCATCTAGCCGGTGGATACAAGTTCCTTCACTTTTAATTTTCTCAAAATGTTTCTTCACTTCTTCTCTCCATTCAGCCTAGGGAAGCAATTTACTTTCAGGTATTTAAAAAGGACTGGGATCCCTGGTTGCACCAAAGAAAACTCTTGGGCAACATTCTTTGTGTCTGCAGAAAATCACAGGTTTGGGTTTAAAACATGTTTCTGTTAGCTGAATTATTTTGGGTAACAATACTGCAGCATGTTTAGTTTCAGCATTTTCAAATGGTATTTCCAATTCTGTGCTCCGATTAGATAATTTAAAACATACCTGCATTTTCTAAAAAATATTTTCAAAAATTCCTAAAGCTCTTCTCATCCTAAAACATTTTCTTCCCTTTTGGCATTTAAAATAAACAGAAAGGCTTATGATTTGGAAACCTATATTCATGACAATGATGACTGTCACTAAGGTGATAGTAACTCTATTTGCCCCTTAAAGCCCTGGTTCTTGCAGCTTTAATAAATGCACCCACTTCCTCACATACACCCCAACACCGAATAGATCCTCTATACTGGAGGCAAGGTTTCATTCTCATTCCCTCCCTGGGAGCAGACAATAGCTCACTGGGTAGGACTCGGAGGAATCTCTAAGAACATACTTTTAGATCTCCCCTGAAAGTCCCAGAGTCCCTTCACTGCCCCGTAACAGCTCTTTGTCCCACTGGCTGCCTTGCGCATCTGCACTATAAATGCAGCAGTTCCTCCGTCAGCAGTCTCATGCTCTCCTGCACAACAGTACTGGGAGAACAGCTGGGAGCGGAACATCTGAAGTCAGCAGTCTCAGGGAAAAGTGAATGAGACAACATTGAGTTTCTGACTAAAGTCAGCAGATGTCTCAGTTTGTGAAAATTTGGATTTTCAAATACCCATCAGTTTGCTTTTCCCCAAGAATCAAACAGAAATCATGGATCCAGACTTTTGCTGTACTCGATGCAGCCTCCGAAATCAGATCCCTGGAGCTAACTCTAGTGCTTATGGGCTACAGCCATTCTCCCGTTACCTGTGATTTGAAATAGGTTTCCTGAGGAGTAGCCAGCACGTCAGCAGATGCAATATCCAGGTGCATCAGTGTCTGCCGGAAGGAGGGACGATTCCGGGGCTTGCTCTGCCTGGAGCAAAACAGATAAATACCCAAGCATGAGATGAGGTTAACATTGCTAGCTACTCCTATCCTTCGGAAAGGGTTTCTCACTAGAACATATTCTCTGAATAGTGTAGCTGACAGATTAGAGCAAAGGAGCTTTTCTGGTTTTCTTTTTTGCTGAATACGAGTTTATTGTGCTAGAGCTGTTTTGTATACAGTTTTTGGTTTGTGGTGATCTATTCTGAAGAAACAAAAGAGATTAAAACCATTTAAAATAGGAAAATGTGATTACAAAGTGAAAGATAGGATACAAACTGAAACTGTTCCTAACTTGTTTGTCAAGAAGAAACAGATCTCAGTTTATTATCCCGTTAGTTTCCAAATTTTATAGTGGGAATAATCAGTCTAGTAGAAATAATTTACGTTCAACAAAACACCAGATATATCTATGTTGCCACATAGTAAATGCCTGAGCCTACGCAGTACTGTAATGCACTGAACGTCCCTGTAAGATCACATCCAAGTCCAAAAACATTTGCATCTTTGAGAAAAGAGACAAGCACTCGAGCTTCAGGACTGAACCCACCAGACTTGCTGCACGGATTCAGTGCTCGGGACAAGAAACTGCTTCTCCAGCCACCTCTCCCCTACAAACCACCTACTTCCACTAGGTGGGGATACAAGTGTAGGTACTCGGTGCTGAGAGCTGCACAAACCGCGTCCTGCCTTTTGCGGCCGTGCCTAGAAGCACAGCCAGGCAGAGCAGTCTCAGCACAGGTACTGCAACAGCACGACCTGCTGCAGCTCAGGGTCAGAGCGGGTAAACAGCCACTTGAAAAGATCCATGGATGCTCGGGCCTGTTTTTCCCTTTGTGCCATCGAGAGGATGGCTCATAAAACTCATGGAGCGGGAAAATGCTGGAAGACCGCTTACACGCTGTGTCAAGATGCAGTTACAAAGACAAAGCATTGATGCATAACCCAAGACAAAGAATTTCAACTCTAATCTGGCATGTGGAGGAAACTGAAAGCACTTCCCGTATCTATACCTGTAAAATCCTGGTTTCATACAGAAAGCTCGAATTTCTCTTTGTCCCGTTCAAAAGCCAGTCACTTACAAGGGGGTTTCAGAGTGAAGAATCATTTCCTTTCATTCTGGAGCCAGCCTCAAGAAATTTTACTGCTATTTTGCTTCCAGCTCCTTTTCTCTTCCCACAGAGCTACCTTTTATTGCTACAACAAAGCAACCACCTCTGTGAAGGCCACTGAAGATGGCCTTTATGCTGCCTGCTCCTGATTCACCCTGGACAGGCAACTCATGGGTGACTGTCACCCTGCTGGGGCTCCCACCAAGCTCCACTCCCCCACTCCCCTCCTACTCAACTCCTCGCCCCTCACTAGCGTGTCTTAACAGCGTCTGCCCGCTCCCTCCCCTGCCCCGTCCACCCAGCAAACCAGCCAGGTCTCTTCCCAGTTCCTCTAAGCTCCAAACGTCCTTCTGGGGCCCAGGCCTGCTGCCACAAGGAAGCAGAATCCAAAATGTTAAAACTTACTGCTCTCGTGACAAGTGTGAGAGTATTTAAGAGCCCTCTGCTCTGGGCTCAACACTCCCACACTGACTCTGGTTTCATCGGTTTTACTGGGCATCTGGCAAGGGCTGGGAGCCAGCCCTAGGGCTGTGCAGGGTTCAGGCTCTTACCAGGTCTGCTTCATGAGGATTTTGAAGCCGTCTGGGCACGTGGAAGGGACAGGAAGGTGCAGGCTGTTACTGCCCACTCCCCAAATGATGGCCGAAGAGTCCACGTCCTTGTAGGGAATCTCTCCTGTAAGCAGCTCCCACAAAACTACCCCAAACGACCTGATGAAGAAATAAACCAGGAGAAAAACTTCTGTGTGAATTCAACTTAACAGAAACATGTGAAGCTTGGGGGGGGGGGGGGGGGGGGGGGGGAGGAAATCATTCTTTTTGTCAGGTACGTCTGATCTGAAATTGCAAGTAGGTGCAACACTGTTGACATGCCAGTTTTTAACCAAGAATAGGTATTTCATACACGAGGTAACTCTTCCTCCTCTGCCGCAGCACTGGGCTGAACACCAAGCCACACTGGTTTTCACCCACCCTTTCCTATTTCTTTGTGAGATTTTAAAAATCCTGAAAGCACATTAAAAGCTTTTCTGTATAGATGAAATCTTACTCCTGTTAAATGAAGAGGAAAGATAGCTTTTCTGAGATAGCAGATAATCTGTTCTTACCAATAAGAGGTAAGACAGGACAGACAGAACTGGTAAGTGTCTTAGAGACAACAGAACAAAGATTGTGTTTTGTGGGGGTTCTTTTACCTTTCATTTAACTTTTTTTTATTTCCTAGCCAAAAGCTCCCTCTGCTGTTACGTGTACTACTAGGTAAGAGTTTCACCGGTTTGAGACTCATCGCTACAACTACTACAACATAGAAATGAAGAAACAAATGCAACATGCATTGGTGTCAGTATCAAAAGCACATGCAGTGTCATCTGATATTTCTTCTGTGCTGAAGAAAGGAAGGCAAAAAAAGGAAAAAATTAATTAAGAGAGCTCTGCCTGGAAAAGAACCTCTTATTACAAGAACTGAAAGATATAGGTAAGAAAACTCACTTTGCTTCTCTTCCTTAGTGAAATGATCAGTAAGGACCAAAACCTTCACTTATAACAGCAAAGTTATTTGCTTTATTTACAATCTTCACCCAATAAAACACCAAAGAAATATCAAACCAGTCAATACAGAGGTAAACAAAATGCTGCTGAGAACCAACACCACTCTTACTGCACATTAACAACCAGGCTGCAATGTGAGGTGAGGTACAACCATCTCAGTTTCAAACCCAGACGTATCACCTTACTCGCATACCCCATCCATCTGTGGGACACCAACCCTGCCAGGCTTGCTGGCAAGTCAAACCAGGTGAAAAGTGAGAAGTGTGTTTCTGGCTTGTACTAATATCAAGTTGCTTTTATTAAGTACAGAAGAACATCTAAGGGACAAACTGCCTGGGTCTGAAAAACCATCAGTCAGGAAACAGAACTTCATGTGAAAAACATTGCTCTTTCAAAGCCCATTGGCTTCAAATCGTGGGGGGGGGGGGGGGGAGAAGAAAAAACAAACCCAAAATCACAAAACAGGCAGCAATTGAACATTTTTTCTCTCGAAATGTTTTTCCGTGGGCTGCAGGAAAGCAGGGATCCAGGTGGTTGGACAAACTACCAGGAAACTCCATCTGGTTTCAGCTTTGTTATGATTAAGAACTGACAAAGGATTTTCAAGACTCCTGATAAGATTATAGATTTTTTTGGTTTTTTTAGCATGCTGTTAAAGATGAGAGAGCGCAGACATATAAGCAGCTTAGGAACTGTTCTCATTTGTTGTCAGCATTCATGAACATCATTTTTACTCATCTTTGGGGAGGAATGGATGTCAAGGAAGAGTTTGAGCAATCACCACTGCAGCAGAATGAAGAGGAACTTGCACCAACGGCACCTCTAGGTTTGCAGCAAAGAGCAACATCTCTTAAGTCACTGAGGAAAGGAGTAAAGGAGTGCCCACAGTCCCCAGCAGAGCTAGCAGCTGGTTTTTATTGGACATGATGCTCCACACAATATTCCTGAACCTAAGCCACTCTAAAGGACAGAAAGCTGAGGGTGGAAATCCAGCACCATTCCTCCTCATGAACCTGTGATTCACAGGGAGGAGCTCAGAAGACAAATGGTGAGTGTATTTTCTTTCCAAAACAACCCAAGAGCTTCTCCCAGAAGAGCTGGCTATGCTATGGCCTGTAACATCCACACAAAATGAACACGCAAAACACTGCAGGCACAAGAAGAGCTGTATTACTGCACGTTACAAGACTTTCCCTTTCCCTACAGGAAATCTTGACTTAAAGTCCTGGCCCAGCTCCGACCTAAAACACCAGCAGCAGGCAGCTGTCTGACTCCACTCGCACTCTGAACCACCCGCAGCTTTGACCTGCAGCTTCACACTCTGTACGGGAGGTGACAGCATTTGAAGCTGAAAAACCACAAGAAGGAAAATTCATCCTGGCTGTAAAGCAGGGAGAAGGGCATTTGTCCTGGCTCCTGACATTTAATATGCAGAAATAACAAGGCAGAAACAGAATGTGGTTCCCTTGAGGACTCTGAAACCTGTGGAGAGGCATCCCAAAGGAGCTCCAAGGCTGAGTCCTCTCTCAAGCATTTTCAATAGCATGGAGATTTGAACCTTTCCTTGTGTTCCTCTGGACACAGAATACCTTTCACATGGGACGGAAATAGGTGTTCAAAACTCTTACAATATATCCCGGTTTCCTTCCTCTTGTATCCAGGGTTAGATTCACTGGACTATAATCCTGTGGCTGTACATATAACAGCCAAGCCCAGTATGCAGAAAGCAAAAGGTGGTCATACCCTTCAAGCTAGCAGAGTAGAGGCATCCCTACAGCTCAAGCGTGGCCCTGAAGAGGGTAGAAAGCAAGTGAAAAATACCCTGGCTGCAGAAGTTGCTGAAGGGGGCCTGAGCACCGGGAGCAGAAGAAAGCTCTGGCCTGAATAATGACACAGGGAAGAACTGTTGCATTTGCTTACTGCAGGACACAGATAGTCTGCACTGAGTCTCATTAGGTACCTTCAGATCTCAACACGCAGCTTTTACACGTGTATGTCATTTCTCTTTCCATTATAGCCCATAGTTCAGTAACAAAGTTCAGGGCACTAGACAGATGGAGAAAGGAACAGTCCACCACAGAGCAAACTATCCCCATGCCTAGAATGAGAAAAGAGTGCTGAATATGTAAAGTGCTGGGAAACCAAGTGGCTAAACAGAAGGTGAAGATTCTTAAACATTAATACTACTCACCAGATATCCACCTTTTCAGAGACAGGCTCATTGCGTATCACCTCCGGGGCCATCCAAGCCACAGTTCCCGCAAAAGACATTTTGGTACTTTTATCACTGAGTTCTTTAGATGTACCAAAATCTGAAATTTTTACTGCATCTGTGTGTGTAACTAAAACGCTGGAGGGAAAAAAAAAAAAAAAGAAATCAGCATTTTGTAATTTTTCTTGTACCACAACAGCCACTGGGAATAAATCCTTTCCTAACCAACACAAACAGTTGATGAGGCCATGCTGTTCACAATTGCAGCACAAGAAGAAAAGACCATGCATTTTCAGCGATGAAAGCACTCACTTTCTTTGGGGTGGTTCTGTTTTGTGCCTCAAATACATTTCTAAATGCTACAAGTCAAAAATCAATCTCGATAAAATTGCAGATTAACAAGTCACTGAAGATTCACTGTATCTGGGGGTGTTCCAAAGTTTTAGTAAAGCTATACCTTAAACTGTACTGTAAACCATCTAAAAGTATTATCCTAACACACTGTCACAGTCATGTCACAGGCTAAAGGAGTGATAAACATCTACGGAATAAGAATATAAGGAGCCAGATAGTTTTAGTCAGAAAGCAACAGAGAAATGAGAAAGACGCATTCCAGAAAATCAGGGAATTTACAACAGAACAATTAAGAAGGAAAAATAAAAAAGCAGAAGGCAGCAGAATATCCCACTTTCAAAAAGGACCAGAAACCATCAAATCATTAGAAATATTTCCTGACGGCTATATATCATGTAAGATACTGGTAAAATTTCCGGTCTTGTTAAACTGCAGCACAGGAGGGGAGTGTCACTAAGTTTCATTAGTTTCACTCTCATTAGTCTTGAGTCAACATGGAAAAAAAATAACAGGGCTTTTGACCTAACTTTAAACTATTCCTCAAGAAAAAAAAAGACAGACGCAACTGGGGGATGTTTAAGTAGCTAGAGACTCACTTTGGTGACTTGAGGTCTCGATGGATGATTTTGTGAAGGTGCAGATAATTCATCCCACTTGCAATCCCCGTGGACCAATCCACAAGCAGCCGAGGGGTGACTTTCCGCCCTGCTCGCAGAACTTCGTAGAGCTGTCCATGTGCACAGTACTCCATGATAATACAGTAGCACGGGGCTTGAGTGCAAACTCCCCTGTCAAAGAAAACACGCAGCGAGTGAGGATCAGTAGAGTAAAAGTCCCAGAGCAACTCTCAAAGGTGGCAGTCAAGGGGTGGGAGAGTAACCTGTTTATTCTGCCTGGGAAAGCCTCTGCTGAGCAGGAAGGGGAATGTTTCCTGCATGCTTTGCACAGGAGGAACCTCACTGATGACAGGGGTCGGTTTCCTTCAACTTCCACACCTGCAGATTTGTAGGGTTCGCAGCAGGCGTTTTGTGAGCCTGCATGCCAGCTGCAGCACTGGGTGGGCATGGTGTCCATAGTTTTGTTTTCACAAGAATGTGCAACAATTTGAGAGGAAGGATGACCACCCATTTTGTCCTACAGACAGCTTAGTCCCTGGATTTTAAAAAACTTGGCCGGGGTACGTATGCGAATGGCTCTTCCCTGGATAAAGGTACGTTTCTAACAGGTTTCACAACCTACTTGAATGCAATGATGTTAGGGTGTTTGAGTTTCCGCAAGTGCTTGATATCCGTTTCGTTCTGATCTCTCACTTTCTTGATGGCCACCTCCTCCGCCCGGAATTTGCCCAGGAAGACAGCTCCCTGCGCGCCGCTGCCCAGCCACTGCAGCTCCGAGATCTCCTCGAACGGGACCTCCCAGGTATCTAGGCACAGGCAAGCACAGGAAACAACGTAAAAGATCAAGACCACAAAAATGTTCTGCTGCAAGACCATGCCAGGGCAGCACCTGCCATCTCCCTTGCTATATCTTGAGGTGGACTCTTCTGGGGGTGGTAGATGGCATCTCCTCCCAGGACAGGCGCAGCTGAGGCACACACCGCACGTGCTCAGCCCCAGCTTCCCTTTCATCCAGCTCCTCTCCCCCATCACAGTCGCCTCCAGCCTGTTCCTTCCCATCCTCCCAGCTGCTTTTTCAACAGAGCTCACCACCGCTGCTAACCACTCGGGTGAGCCACTTCGACTTGCAGGCAGCCGTTTAACATATCAGGGACATTGGCTTGGAAATTGAGGGAGCAGGTCCTGTACTCCAAAACTGAACGATGATGGTATCTCTTATAAAGTACATGACTCCATTGAAAAGTATAGATGAGAAAAAAAACATTTAACATTGACAACCGACAAAAAAAAATTTGAGGATTCCCCACCCCCAAAACAGGGCAAAAATAGGAAATATAAGGGAAAGTCAGAGGTGGCAGGTTGTAAAACGCAGACCAGCAACCCCGAAGTTACCCAACACAAAGCACATTAACCACCACCACCAGTCACAGAAACTGGTCTTTCCCACACCAACACTGTGTATATCAGTGTCAAACAGGCAAAAAAAATCTTAAGCGATTCCTCCTCTTAGGCAACCGCATGCATCTTGTAGGGATACTGCCAGAGTGGTCCAGTAGCACTGTATAAACTGTTTCAAGACAGTTGTACCCATCAGAACAAAAAGCCTTGCTGCGAGTCTGCGAGTTACCTTGGAATTACCTTAACATCCCACAAACAGCAAGATAAAAGGCAGGCAATAATTTATTTACTATAACCCAATAAATGGGTAAGTTTAGAGAATAAATTATTTAGCAGCAAAAACAAGTAACCCACTGATTTCTGAAATAAAAGAAAGACACGCCTATTTCAGATCCCTATTTCAGATCCCTGCAAAGACGTGTCTTCTTTCATCCAGTCTCCGAGCCATTGGGGTGTTCCCAGGGCTGCAACTAGGATTATGCAAAAGTGTTCATTTTAGATACTGTCACCACTGAAGGGAAACTTATATACCCAAACTGTCTCTGGACTGATCCTGATTCAAACCTTTCCCTCAGACGCTAGCTGGATGTCTCCTGCCGAATGACTGCTCTCCAGGCATGGCCAAGGAAAGCCAGCTCCCACCCCGAGCCAGACCCCAGCGCTCGTTCTGCTCACTGAACTAGAAAACAAACCATTGTTAATTTACAGCAAAAATTTCCTTCAACTCGGCAGGGCAAAGTTCAATCCTCAGCACATATTTCTTCACAGACACAAGTCTATTTTTCATACTGATACATCCGCTTGCAACCTTGCATTGTACAAAAATATTAATACAGCGCATGCAGCTCTCAACTGAAATGCATTATAACCAAGCAACTCCAGTAACCGTGGATTTGCAGCGGACAATCCCTATCCTCAATTTTCAAGAATGCCACGACACTGTGAAGGTGATACTGCCTACCAGCAAATGCATCCTTTGGTATTGAAGCAAGAAATGACTGTCCGTGTAAGAACCTAACAGAAATTGATGCATGAAACATGCTGTGACCACTATCTTGACCACAGGACATTCAAGTATTTTAAAATAATAAGCGTTCCTCTTCACCAAACAACTTGAGCAATTTTTTGTCACAATAATTATAATTGGTATTTAATTCTTTAGACATTTAAACATTTAAAGACAGTTGTTTAGATAAGGAAAATAAAAGAAAATAAGGAAACATAAATAAATTGAGAAGATCGGTATTTCTATTTAATTCACATATGCATGGCTTCTGAAAGAAGGTGGCAAATACAGTTGATTTTTGTGTTTGTTGATGAACAGTATTTTTACGTGGGCAACACTGAAACTACTCCGATGTACTGAAATAGCTGTTTCTTTACATGTGAGAAGACTGCCTTTCCTGTACAAGGCACGCAACATTGTCATTTATTTCCCTGAAGCACCCAAAGTTTGTGAGCAGTAATGGCTCACAATAGCAGAATATATTGCTATCATCTAGAGGCCCTAATTTGCTCTTAATATTACCTATTAACCTCCACAATGGCAAAGGCAGAGAGAGATTGTGAACAAAGTAAGCAAAAGTTGACGCGTTTCCTCCTGCAAAGTCATCTTGTGTTTATTTGGTAAGATACATCCTTTCCCACATCCCACTTGCACCCTGATCATCAAGGGCACGATTCAGGGAAGAGGTTTCAGTGTAGCAACAATCAGTGAAACACCCCACATCTTCGGGAATTTCAAGAAGAACAAAGAGCCAAACCATATGGAACATATAATGCAACAGTAAGACAAAAATCCAACAAAACCCTTTCACTGTACAGGAGCATGTCACTACATTTCAAGACAGCCAGCGTCACTGATTCGTTTGGTTCCCAATGAAGCACTGAAAAGCTTCCTAAAGAAAATGATGCTGGTGGAGGGAAGCACTGGACTACATTCAGTTGAAAACCAGGGTTTGTTAGCATTAGTGGTGCAAACCTGCATTTTCTACTATAACCCAAACCCACCGATTAAAAAATACACCTAAATTATCCTGTGTATGTGCTCCCTACGGCTCCCTGGCACCACCCTCAAGGAGAACAGGCTGACAAGGGTCAGTATTACAAAGTTTGTCTTATCAGTTGTGCAGAGGGGCAATGGGCAAGGCTGGAAAAGAGAGGACTGAACACACCGCCAGCTGAATACAGCTGAAAGTTGGGACCATGCGCATCACCCGGACAGCAGGTTCTAAAGCTCTCCCCACTGCCTGTACAGACCCCTCCTGAACAACCCACAATACCTTGAAGCAAAGAATGGTGAATTACAGCCGTCCCAGCTACGGCACATCTACACAGCAGGTACAATGAGAAACACAGCATGCGAGAGGTGATGCCGAGGTCTCCGTCATCTCAACCAACAGCTCGAAACAGAAGAGGACTTGCATAAACCAGCTGCAAGAACCTGGGTGCATGGCTATGATGACTTACCATCATAGTTACGTCAAAGTGCCTGTCCAAAAGAGTAACACCTCAGATGATCAACAGGGTGGCTGGGAAACACATCTGGACACACTAACCAAGACTAGACTGTACCGACAGCCTTGTTCAAAAAGTCCGTTAAGATTGCTTGGCTAAACATCCTTTGAGATTGCCCAGACTTCAGGGCTTGCTACAGCTCTCCTACCACTCCCCCCTCCTCCAGCAGAAGAGAGACAAGGATATCTCCTACCAGGATGGAGCAGTTTTTATTCCAGACTCTTCTGGGCCTAAAGAAACCAGTGGGACACTTCCCCTAAATAAATTAAAGTGTAATAGCAGCAGGAATTACGCAAGAGCTTGCGTTTCTAAGGTGATTAAGAACCATTTGAGTAGAATGATGGGAATCTTTTTCCCATGGGGAAGAAACGCAGGAGCAGCCTGAGCCATTGAGTCAATCTATTCGAAGCAAATTTTTGCCGTTTGCCAGCGCTGGCTGCTCGCCAGCATTGGCATTATGACAAGAAGCATCTCTGGTTTACAAGAAACCCCACAAACACAAGCACACTTCGTAAAGCACCTTGCTCTCCAGGTTTACACAAAAACGCACATGACGACAGTAAACACGTAACTTGTGAAAGGGAAGGTGAAAGCAACTCCTGGAGACAGATTCTTAATCGAAAGGAAATGGCTCGGAAGTCTAATGAGTCTGTAGAAAACACAAACAAGTCTTACTATAAAGTGCTAGAGTCCCAGCAATCCAAATTAAATAACTGGTAGACGCAAATTAAAGAATTAAGTATATCTCCCTGAAAGCACTCACCAAGAGCCTTTAGAAATCAGGGTAAACAACTGGAAAAAACATAGTCAGGAGTGATTTTATGGGTCAGACCCAAAATACTTAAACCTCAGATAATCAACTGGCAGCCACTGAACAATACAAAAGCAAACACTCCCTGCAGGAATGACTGACTACTCACCAAGCAGGTAGAGCATTTAACAGCAGCAATTGGCACTGCTTAGTCAACCAGCAGACCACCCTGCAGCACCTTCCAGCTGACCAAAGCTCTGCCCAGCGTGGGTCCTCAAGGGAAGCACAGAAACACGCTCCTCTTGATGACCATCTCAGATGTTGAGAAGGAAGCTCAAGGAGTAATTTCAACAAGAAGATAATGTGGAATCATGTAAAAGTTGTTCTTATCTTTTGCCCCATTCACCAGGTCAAGAGCCAAGCCTTCGCAGGCAATATGGACTCAAGTATCAGACATTTGCAAAGGGCGTGAAACCTATTTATATTTTACTACTTGCAACCACACCACACCACCGCCACCATGTCCTAGAGTTTGGGCCTGCAGGAGATCCAAAGCAGGCGAGCAGGGATGCCAGTGAGCAGCAGAAAGTACTAGGAAGCATCTGCAGGCAACACGAAGTCCCCCATGGCTGCACGTCCAAACTGGACTCCTACCCCAGTTGTTGATTCAGCCCAACACAAAGGCTTGCTCCTGGAGAAGGCTTAAAGCAGTTGTTTCATGAAGAGAGGAAAAAAATCATCTGCACAGATCTGTGGCAACTGCCCAAAGCTGTAAATAAGCTCCCAGGGGCATGAAAGGCCACCGCAAACCTCTCTTTACTGCTGAAAGAGCCAGAGACATTTCCTCAGCCTGCCTTCTCCAAACGCATAGCACTTGCACAAACACAAACCTTGCATCCTCTGTGCTCTTGCTAAAAGACAGCAAAAATAAAAGCAATCATATACATCAGTTACCAAACTGCTGGCTTGTATGTAGCTGATGAAATGCTCACAAAGAAGATTTTCTGGTGGCAAGAAGCAAGAATGAGATCATCTGGAAAACAGAACATCAATATTCTGACAAAATCCTCAAATCTTAGCACAGAAGCTGTTTAAAAAGGTTTATCCTCGGGTAATAGAAGCGTACTACTACCGTCGGAGATCTGTCCATCTGATCAGCTCCAGAGGAAGGGGGAAAAAAGAAAAAAAAAAAAAAATCTTCTTTTCACTCTCATTTATGACAGTGTAGACATTGAAGATGCAGCTAAACCACACAGGCCATATATAGCAGATCCCAATTAATCTTCAGTCTTACCACATCCGTAGCCATTTCAAAACTGCCCTTTTAGGAAGGGCCTAATGCCAACAGCAAACTGCAAAGCGTCCGTGAATCTATGGGCTCTGAACATGCTCATGACACTGAGAACAGCAAGATACTTCTGTGCATACGAAGAGGAGCTCTACGTGCACCCCCAAACACAACAACGCTCTCAGCTGCTCATTTTCATTAGTCAGCGCTTCAATCTTTTTTATTAGTGACTTTCATACAAAAGGAAGTGTCCCCTGTGGGCCATCAAAGCACATATTAAACTGTGGTCTCCAATGCATCTGCTGTCCCAATTATATGGGAAATACGATCTCTTCGCCTCACAGGTAGCTTTCCTGAAGCTACCCATCCGAGCTTACAGGCACACGCAAGCACACGATGCCTCAGCAGCAGCCAGAGATGAGAAGTCTGCCCTGGTGAGATAGTGCTTGTATGGGACAGTCACAGAATTGCTGGAAGCAGCCAACGTAAGTCTGCATCTGTGCCCTTTCCTTGGAAAGTTTCAGCTTCACTTAAAAAATTGAGCATACAAACCAAAGAAGCATAACAGACATACCGACACCATGCCTCCTTTGAATGTTATCTGACTGCTCAGAAGCTCATTTTCCTTCACAAGGGAGGCTCCCAGCCAGATGCAGTCTCTTCCAAAACTCACCACATCTGACTCCACATATTGTGCAATCACCCCAATAGCGTTAATTCCCCAAGGAATTTTCAGTCACTTTTTTTATTTATAGATTCAGCCATGTGTGACATACTGAGTTTATGACATGCAGATAAAACTTAGAACCAATTTTGGCAAAGGATTTCAAAAACAAGTAAAATCTTGCTGAGCACATAGGTCTGATAGACAAGAGGCTGCTGCTTAGGAGGCACCTGCCATTCTGCAATGCAGAGGTGGATTTCCCTGCTCAGAGCTATAAACTAGAAACGATTGACTCTAGGAAGTAGTAGTAAGTTTATTTCAAGGCAGATTCACCCAACACGTTATTTAAACAGCTCTGTTCCCTCATAGTAGGAACTGTTCCCCAACCCAACTCTGGGGTTTAGATATGAACCACTCAGATGGGTTTTCTGACCACATATCTTATGTCTATGCCAGAAAACCATTTGATTAATACTGAGTCATGATCACAGCAATACAGGAGACTTCTACCCCACGGTACAGTATGGTGGCCAGGCTGTTCCCGTTTTCGATAAGCCTCAACCATTTCAGCTCCTTAATTCCAATGACAGCTTGTTCTTTTCCCATCTGCCACCTCCCTCCCCCCGTGCTAGGGGAGAAATCAGACACCAAAGGCAGAGCATACTCTGCTCTTTAGCTTTCAGTAACCCCTAAAGATATATGTATGCAATTGACTTAGTCCCAAACTATGTATTTTATTTATATATATTTATACTCACACACACACATTTATACCTTTATACATTTACACTTACACACATACATCTAAATGAAAAAGGTATAAACATTAAAGGACACATTTCTGGAAAGATAAGTACTGAATGGTATTTTAAAGAGTAAAATTACTCCTGAACAAAAAGACATAAAAGTTCATGTAATATGCCCACAGAGAAGCAATACTTCTGCTCCTTGGTGGTCAACTGGAGACAGCCTTCACATGCACATAAAGGAGTAGAAATGCCTATGTCAATGTTTTTTACCTGGCATGGTGAAAATACCTATGCCTATGTTTTTCATCTGGCATGAAAAAACTGCAGAAATGAAGTAGTTAGTACAATCCCTGTGTTCAACACAATTCTTTCTGATCCTTACAAAAATACTCAGTTCAGATTCAGACCTTGTCACAGGTCCAAGGCATGGGTCAGAACAGGCAATTGTTTTTGACTCCATCACAAGCTGCCTTTGCTACAAATGACGGCTGTTGACTATACAGTGCAGAATTTCTCCTTGCAAACCCATAATAGGGCTGCACAAGACAAAAACGGTCATATGGAAAGCTGGGAAAAAGCCCTGGGTTGCTTTCCTCATCTTCACACATTCCCCCGGAAGCAATAAAGTTTTGCTTCCCTACTTACCTTGCTGTTGCAGTTTGTAGTCTGTGGAGTATGCCTTGCCTATGATGTTCCATACGGGCCTCAGACAACCAAAAAGTCCCTCAAGAAACCCACCGCTCCCGCTGCCTGATCTGTTGAACTGGACTTTAACATCATCCGCTCCGCTGTTGCCCTCTCCATCCATAGTGTTCCTGTTGCCCTGAGGAATGGCTGTTTCAGACTCATCCTGCTCTCGCAGCTGCAGCACGCTGTTCTCAAACTGGTCCCTAGAGTCCTCGCTGATGCTGGTCAGCACTGCTGCAGTGACCGGGCTGCTCATGTTTTCGATGAGGTCTGCCTGCAGCAAGCCCTTCTCACGCACGTCCTCTATGAGTTCGGGGGACATGTGGTTTCCAGCAGGTGCATGTTCATCGTGTAACCTACTAAAGTCTTTATCTTCACAGAAAGCTTTGCCGATCGAGTTTGGAGAGGAAGACAAGCTCAGGCGCTCCTGAGTACTGGCCATGATGCCGTGAGTGTGCATCAAGGAGATGGTCTGAGTTGGTACTTAGAGAATTAGTACAACACAATTCAGATGTAACACATGGACCCAGTACCTGAAATGAGAGGAAAAAACAACTTTCACATTTTTATTTAAGTATTTTCACTACGTGCACTTTCACAGAGGCGAGCTGATAATTAACTAGACATTCCAGACAACTGCTGATACTTAGTAAATAATTACTGCCCTAAAAGAAGCAAATAAGTTATTCCAACAGAAACTCCACTCACACAGTACTCTCAGTAACCTACTGCAGGAATTGCCCGGTAAACAAACACTACAAGTTTTAAACAAAAGCCTAAAGGTCAAAACCATGAAAGACTCTCTGCAGCAAAGAGCTGTTTCTTCATGGTTACTATAGCATTTATCAGACTGAAGCTAACCCCCAGGTGTTTCCCAGTTCAGGTCCAGTCACTGTTTCTGGGTCTGGCACAGCCCACAAGCTCAGGATTCTTCTGCAAACCCTTGAGACAAGGCATTAGAGAAACAAAGCACAGATACCTTGGGTCCACCAAGGCATGGTTTGTAGCTGCTCCCTCAGAGCCCCACCTAGTTATGACCATCTTAGTCCTTCAGTTTAATCCTTTCAAGTTCAATGCAGCAAGATACGTTACATTCTCTAACCACGTACATGTCACCCTCGTAAACAGCTAAGAATTATAGAGCTTCACACGAGCAGTGTTCCCTCCTCCCACAAGCCTGAAGAACATCTCTTCCCACTGCTCTGCTTTCCCAGGGAAAAGTATGAAGTTCCTGATAGTCTGCATATAAATTCAGAGCTGGTGTCCCTTTTTAAAAGTCCCCCCATCTCTCTTCTCTTGCTACATGCTCCACTGAAAGACACTTTTTCCACAATCCAGCGTCGTGCCACTTTTCTACAGAGCCAGGCCGACAGCCGAGGTTCGCGCTGCGATAGCTGCCCACTGCCAAAGCACTTTCCTGGGGCAGAGCCACTTCTGAAACAAGAGTCTCTAACTTTGCACCAGAAGTAATTAAGCGCATTCAGCCTGTAACACAGAACAAAGTCCAATTTTAAATTCCATATGAAGTTGAGAGGGGGAAAAAAAAAATGGCAGTAACAGAAACTATTTTGTTAAAAAGTAAGATCAGTTACACTGGGTGCAAAGTCCCGGGCTCTGCAAACAGCCACTGAAAGGAAGAAAGAGGTGGCCAGGTAGCACGCAGCCAATCAAACGGGAACAGCTCAGTCCCGTAACTTCTCAAGATGAGGTCATCACAGAGATGAGAGATAACACCTTCACCCTGCTGTATGAAAAGCTCATGCCCTGGGCTTCAGCCCCTCTCCAACAGCAGAAGCAGCAAATGGGAACAGCCAGGAGCCTGTTCCCATATTTCTGCGTGATCACATGAGGTATGCATAAAGCTTTATTAGAACATCATTTAGGTTGTAAACTTCATTTTTTAAAAGAAAGCAAAATAGCAAATGAGGCAAAAATTGCAGTACAGTCCATACTAGTAAAGGTGCTGAATTAGACTTGTATGTATGGGAAGTTTGGAGTTGTTTATTCCTGACTTACCTGTGACCAGCGTTACAATGACTGATTCCCCGGTGTGGGAAGCTGTAGGGTGACTGCAGTAGTATGGTTACTACTAGTAGCAGTTGTCATATGATCACAGATTTTGTTGTCAATATAAAGAAGAAAAGGGAAAAGTTTCAGACCTGAACAGAATTTCAGAAAAATACCAAAACAACTCCAATTCAGTGCTCCTGGGCACTGCCCCTGCTCATTTCCAAAAGTTTCAGAGAGACAAGTGATTCTTTAAGCAAAAGCAAAATGTGACTAGTGTTCCTACAGAGGAATCTGCTTTTCATAACACAGCATATTAAGCAATGTAAATAAAACGTCAGTCAGTTTCCCCTGCAAGAAACCCTACAGTAAGAGCCAAAACAAGAATTTGGGGTAACAGCATCCCAAAAGTATCTCAAATTTAAACAATGGGAAGTGCATTAAGGATCAAATCAGACTTGGAGGATAAAATTATTTTGCTGGTACATGACTCTCAAAATACGCTATCTAATGAAGGCTAGGATTTTGCTTTTACCTTTGTATGTAGTTTTCTGACTTCACAATGCATGATCGTGTAAGATTTCTCAGAGAAAGAACAGCTTTTCCTGTATATATTTCATATTTTCCTAGTTTATAAATGGATTATCAGCATCATATGTGACTCCTCCTCCCCCCATGTATTTCTCAGTATTGCTTGAAAAGTTAAGTCTCTCTCTTCCATCCTGCTGCTGAAGCACCACAACATATATACATTATGCTGCTAACAGCTACTAGACCACCCTCACCCCCAGTTCACTTCTGCTCTGCTATTATTTGCCCTACAGACCCCTGCAGCCTCCCCCCGAGATCGGGGCTCCATACAGCAGGCAGTGCAAGTGTACACAGAGAGTCCCGTTTTTTGACCTCAATAAACAGACAAAGTTCAGGCAAGTCAGGTGCATTTTCTCTGCTGTATAGTAGGCTGATCACAGAATCACAGGCGTATTGGCTGGAAAGGACCTCTGGAAGTTATCAGGTTCAACCTCCCTCCCACCTGCAGCAGGGCTATCACAACGCAGCTCAGCCATGGCTACGATAACCCAGCCAAGAACAAACCCCCAGATTCGGGGACATCAGGTCTGTCTTACCAGATCAAATTGCCTTCTCCAAGACTTAGCTGTTTCAAATTAAAAAAAAGTCTTTAAGCACAGTGCCCTGCCATCTTATATGCCACTGTATCTGCTCCATAGGCAGAGGAGGCATGCAAAAGTTGCAAAATTATTTTCAAACGGCATGATACAGCCTTATTTAGGTACTTACATAAGCAGCCTGATTTTTTCAGAGGTGTAGTGAACTCATTGTTTTGGAAGCATGAGACTGCAGCATTTATTTTAAAACTACTTTGTATCAAGCCAACTTGAAGTAAAGTGGTCCAGATACATTGGCGGGGGGTAGAAGGCAGTTTCTGCCACAACGCATCAATGCTGACTTGTTGGGGAAATTAATTTTTTTAATTACCTTATATTACAGTAAATTCTGCAATGTAGAATTTTGTCTTAGCAAAATTTGATTTAACACAGACAAATTAGGTTGTCTTCGACCTTGTCATCTCTTCAAACAAGGGATGAAGAGCATTTTTCAAGCTTTATCATCATGCCTCCCCTATTCTTTTAGTCAGAGTACCAAAGATATGGCTGAAATTGTTCATGTTGAACACTTCCCAATAAAAGAAATCTTAGTTTCATTCAATGCAAAGAAAAACATTTTCTTGAAAGTTTAAAGTTTCATTATATATAGACTGTTTGCCATTTGGGATGTTTCTGATCCGTATGTGCCTCCTTAACTTTTACAGTGAAGAGCATAGTCAAGTGGCGTTCTGTTTCTATCTTAGCGATGCTTCTGCTGTAGCAGTCTTCAAGTCAAAAGCTGAAAGCTCTGTGTGTGTAGGAGGACTCTGTGCATATTTAAGATACTCAGATTTCACGAAGTGCTGCTGCAAAAGCAGACTTCAAGGCAGACCCTCTGATTTGAACTATTTTGATGAGTTCATGCACTCTGCAGCTAACAAATTTATTTTACATCTATAAGGAAATTTGAAGCTCAGTGTAATTTTGTACGATCACAACTTCTTGTAAATGATTCCATCTCCAGGCAAAGCATTTTTCCAGGCAAAATCCCACCATGCCCAGACAAAAGGAGCACAAAGTGCACCTCTTCGGGGAAGAGTCAGACTGCACCTCAACACGTCAGACAGCCCAAACTGCAGTTTAAAACTATTAGAAAAGTGCCAGTTTCCCCGAATCAGCACCAGCGCGGGTGAATCAGTTATCACAAGGCATGCTCTCACGTTGCCTGACACTGCGTCTGCTCCTGGAAACATCCATCTAGTAAGTGCTCTCACACACGCACAGAGCAACCAAAGCACGGGGCTGCCTATACGAGCCCAATATTTATGAGAGTGTCAAAGCAATGGTCAGGTTTGAAGACAGGGCAGAGTTAAACTGCCTTGCATGGACCATGATGGAAGTTTCTCCTTTAAAGAGCTGTGCTAAAGATAGAGTAGCCAATCACAATTCCAGATACAGCACACAAACAAAATGTTAGCATGCTGTAAAGGTTGCATAAGTACAAAGCAGTCACCTCTCAGACTCCTAACAGCACAAATGTCTAGTAATATTAAATTAGTTTCCTTGAAGCACTATTTCCTATATTACCCAGTCAAGTATATTTTATGCTTACACTTCCAATATACAAAGGAAATAAAAGCAACTGTCTGATCCACATTTAAGGGCTGAAAAAGAGCAGCTGGCAGAAACTAGCTGGCCGATACATGGCAAATATCAAGGACAGAAGAGATTTCTGTCCATATCACTACTTACATTCAAGCCCCGGAGTTCCCTTGCTTTTTCCTGGTACTCCATGTGATTTCCTTCTGGCTACGTTAGGTACAGCAAGGTAACTACGCCTTTCTGCACCGATAACACGACTGCAATTTATGTGTGTATCATCTCAAGACTAGTGCAATACTCCTGGCTTGGGACAGTACTTTAAAATGTTCCAGAATCTAAAAAAAAAAAAATATGCAAAAAGCATGCTTATAAAGTACAGTTATCTTGCTACACATAATCTTGCAGCTGAGTTCTCCCGCCCCTTGAGATTATCTCTCGATTTCTACATGGAATTTTTACAACAGGTTGATGCACAGTTCTCTCCCATCTCTTGACCTTCCACATTGTACAACTTCAGCACAGGGAAGCACCGAGAGTTGCTGAGTTGGCAAGTACCAGAGCTTTGGCTGTCACTTCTGACTTTTCGGGTTTGAAATCACATGATTTTATTACACAGGATTCCAAGAAACTTTTTCTTTTCCTGGTCTCCTGGTGAGGAAAATGCTGTATGAGTGGATCAGATACTCCTCTTACGCTGCACTTTTATGGTTCTACATTACTTGGAATATATGCTTGTGTTTTGCATCGTTGTTTTGAACACAAACTATAACTGCAGATTGATTAATAGAGAATGAGTTACGCATCATCAAAAGGCAATCTCTTTGTTTTGTGGGTTTGTGGGGGTTTTTTTGAAGTCACATTATTCAGAGGAAGGCATTGCAAATGAACATTTCCTGAAGCTTCACCCAGAATTGCTCTGCCTTTCTCTCCCCTTTCCCTTCTCCAGGGAAAAAAAGAAAAAAAAAAAAACCAAACAACTCTATTTTGTTAGGTTTTCAAAGAAGAAACTACACTATTAAGCTAGCCCATATTAACTTGGTGCAGTCTACCCCACATTACGGCCAAATCTTTAAGCTAACTATGGAGCAGCCGAAGGCAAAAGCTTGGGTTTTTTTAAGCAATCAATCTCTTTCTTGAGACACACTGCTCCTTCAAGGAAGCATGTTTCCTCCACATCACAACATACGTCCCATCTTACACCCACATGAAAGCTCAGCCACAATCCAGCCTTATTTTTAAATATTACAATTATGACATTGCCAAAACATAATTGATTTCTGATAAAACAGTTGAAAATTCTTCATCTGACCCACTTGAGATTTTCTGACTGTCACTGCAACAGCTCTGAACACATCTATGCATGTACCCTAACTTACTCTACAAGAAAACAGTGGGTTTATCTGGGAAAACTGAAGTGGTGTAACACTGGCTTTTTTTGTGCTTTACCCTATTCTTTCTGGTTCTCAGATAAATACTACACTAATTCTGTACCTCCTGCAGAATACCGACTGGAATATATACTTTTAATTCCCTTCTCCAGTAAATATTTGGATGCCACCTCAACATAAGACGACTAACTTTTGCAGACACCATAATCATCACCTGAGCTCTGTGGTAGCAATTGCTTAGGGTTCACAACTGTCATGATCATTCTAAAATGTTAACAGAATATTTTAACATAGCCAAGGGCATTAAGCATGTGAAACCACAGACACGTTGTATGTAGCTATATCCATATTATCACAACAGAAGCTTGAATTCACGTGTCTGCTGATTTAAGTTAGCCTTTATTCAATATATTCAGTCTATCCTAAAACAGGGACGCATAATTTTTGGCAAAAGTGATTTTAAAGCTGTAATATACTTTTGTCTGTTGCTGTATCAGTGAGAAAGAGAACTGTGTCTAGCTTTCTGGTCTGAACCCTTTCTGACAATAACAAAAATAGTATGGTATACCAGCCAAGAAATATTCATAATGGCTGAATTCAAGCTCTGCGCATAGAGCCAGCTGGAGGTTTGCTATCCACCTTATATAGTCCAACCAAGCCTGGCAGAGTAGAAGTAAGTGGCACCTAGACTACAGCCTAAGAAGACACCATACCACACCAGAATGACAGGTTCATCTATCCTCGTTTCCTGCCTCCAAAACCCAAGAAAAGGATGTGCAGGCAGCGAAACCTCGCCAGTGCAGTGCCACCCAGTTCCCCACGATCTGCAGCTCGCTGACTTTCTCCATCAGCAGCACACAGTGGTATTTTTCTATTCTATAGCCCACAAAGTATTTTTCCTGTGCAAACCTGTGAAAGAAATTTTTAACCAGAACACTGTGGCAACCACTATGCTGTGGCAAGGAGTTTTGTAGCTTAACTGCATGTTGCATAAGGTAACACCAACTATTCCTCACTTTGCATCTCTCACCTATTTCCTTTCTTTGAACAACCAGTTGTTCACTGTTTCAGTGACACCTGAACACTATTTACCTTCTTAATGCCAGCTGTGATTTTATGAACGATCTCATCCTCCACTCCAACATCTTTTTTCAAGTCTAAAAATTCCCACTCTACCTTCTCATTCACCATATGAAAGCTGCGCTGTATCTTTGATCACCTCTCTACATCTTTTTCATTTCTCCTATATCACCTTAGAGTTGGGGGAGTAAGACCACAGACAGAATCCCCAATGTGGGCAGACCACAGAAATGTACAAAGACAACATAATGATCATTTTTGTTCTTTGTTGCTTTCCTAATTATTAAGCTACCCAGTGTCTAAGCATGCTTCAGGATGCTGAGCTAACTTCCATGGGTCTCTTACAACCTTAAGATCTCATTCTTGAGCAGTAAAAGCTAGGCCAGAGCCTAATTCTTATGTACAGGATGTTAAGATTAAATTGTATTTAACCAACACTAAATTTGACTGACATTTTATCACCCAAGTTCACGAGAGCTTTCCAGTACTCTCTGCAATTGGCTTACATGTTTATTATCTTGAACACCTTACTTCCATAGTCTCGCAGCCTAAATGCTCTTGCTTCAGCATATTCCTAAATTATCTGGGGAATAAGGGAAGAAAAGGTGGAAAGAGTACAAGTAGTACACTCTCCAAAGCAGAGCCGTAAAACAACTCCTTTTAGAGAAAAATGTTTCAACATTACTGTCTATTTATCCCTCCTGTTATTTCATACCATTTAACCAATAATTTGTCCGCGAGAGGGGTGTCACTATTATTTTATAGCTGTTTAGTTTCTTCAGGAGTCTCTGGTAAGTATTCTTGCCAAAATCCCAACGGATTGTATCAACCAGATCTCCTTTTCTCACATCCTCTTGACTCCTCCAAAGAAATTTAATAGATTCCCAAGGCGCTACTTCACCTTAAAAGAACTGTGTTGACTCTTGAAATTTGTGCATCTGCACTGGCTCTCATCATAGGAATGACTTTCTACCTCCACAAACACTAGACAAATATTTAACTAGGAACTCCTTCAACATAAGGTCACAAATTTGTGGGGAGTGGAGAAGAAGTGCTTGATTTGGAAAAAGAAATCAAGCATCCACTTCTTTTTTTGGCAGAAAGAACAAACAAAGCAAAAAAAAAAAAAAAATCACCTTTGCGAACAAGGCAGACAAAGAGCCAATCCACCCTCCCTTGTATTCAGGGAGACCTCTTCAGCCGATTTCAATAAAAGAGATTGATTCCTGTTTCAATAAAAGAGATTGATTCCTGTTTCACCTGCCAGCCAGCTTTGCAAAGCGCAGTTTGTGAAATAAGCAGCTTACATAACTGTGTATTTTCAGCACTACATACATAAATGCTTCCTCTATCCTGTATAAGGTATTTTTGGATCTGCTAAAATGCTACTGTGTCCTTCCAGGGCTTTGCATTCTTCTGCTCAGAAATTGCATAATCCGATGCCATAGGAAATAAGTGATGTTGCATAATGATTCTTATATTCACTGCAGGATTTTGGTACTACATGTTTCTGTTGCAAAGCAGCCCTTCTCTGTGTTTCTGAACTGAGGTCCTCGGTTTTGAAGAAAGGATAATCTATCAGCCACCTGCCTTTGGAGGGTAGGCGTAACAAACCAAGGACCATCTCGTACCGTACTGTTACAAGAATTTCGCTTCACAAAAATCGGTTTAACTTTGTATGCCCATTTGCTACCTCTGTTTTCCCTCACTCAGGTTGTTTGCATGTCTTGAGCTATGTGCATACATTAAACACCAGAAGTTTCATACACAATGTTCTGACGTCTAATTGACCATTGATACTCTCCATCACAGGCTCATCAATACTATTGTAAAACGTTTAGCTGGTATGAAAGATAGACTAAACGCTGATTAGCCTTTTATACTACTGAATTACTATTGGAATCTGTCTTAGATCAAAATTTAGAAATGACCTTAAGTTACACTCTTCTCTTTCATCTTTCCAGCTGTCTTCATAGTAGGAAACAACTTTTAAAACCCAGTCAGACTTCAGGCTCTGCTCTACTCCTTTTCTCTCTTCATCCTTCAGAATTCTGTGCTTTTTTCTTACCTCATTAAAGATCCATGTTATATTATCAAATAGCAGTAACAGATTAAAGGATTTAAATTCAAATATCTTACAACTACAAAAACCAGGAAAAACTCAGAGTTAAGTTCACAGATACCTTACAGCTTCTTTGACATTGCCACATGAAGCCATTAAAATGTTCCAGTATTACCAACGAACGGTATCTTGTAATTTCCCCCACTTACAGAACTGAAACATCGTATTTTCCTCCAAGGACTAGTGTTAAGATTAATTAATGTCTGAAAGATCTTTGAGGATGAAGATCAATACCAAAGTGCTATTTTCAGGAATCCAGTGAATGAATCAAATTCTCACTTTAATTCATGTGAGGCATCAAACTGGTCTCAGGTAAATTCACTCACACGCTTGTTCTTATTTTTATAGTAGATATGAATTATTCAATATTTGCAAAGCACACTTGACATGTAAAAGCTATACAAACAAACTTCTCAGCATTAACAGCTTACATGCTTCATACCCAGTATTAAAGTAACTAAACAACTATCCATGAAAGCACAAAAATTACCGGGGTACATGCAATGCTTTGGCCTCTATCAACATTACACTAGGTACCAGAGTGTGTCCACCTGATGGGAAGGGGACACTTGAAATCCAGCTGGCAGATCTCTCAGATGAGAAATGGCAGTAGTACTAAGTTGTATTTAGTAAGCACCATAACATTTCTGCAAGCAAAGAGGATTACTCCTTGATAGAGAAGCAAGCACAATGACTTGCTCAGGCGCCTCTGTTAAGCCTGTATTACTGACCCAGCACAAGGGGTTAGAGCAACATCCGAGAGGTGTGATCCTATTCTTAGGCCACTAGAGCTTTACGTGACGGTAACACGATCAAGACAACACACACAACACACAGTCACGGACTGAAGAACCGTGTAGGACCCTCCGGGGGCCTGACATGACACGTGCCATCTAAACACCCTGCAGAGACCTTCCAAAGCAGCGCTCAGCCCCTGGTTCGTCCCTACCAGGTCACTTTTTGGCTACTGTTGAGAAACCAATATTTGAGAACCTCCTCAGACACAAAGGGATGGTGAGGTTAGATTTTCTGTGTTTCAGCAGAAAAGCCACAGCTGTACAGCTGCATTACTGATTTTGGTGTCCTCCAGAAGATCCGAAGGTAACAGAGTAATGGACTGGGGACAGGAAAGGACAAACATCCTAGGAATGAAGAAAATGTCCACACCGAGAGACCTCCATTCCTCAAGCCCACTATGCTGGCAAAAGTCCAGCCTCCCACCCACACCCCACCAGGGCTTTCTCCTTCCTTCCCTTACAACACCTCTCATGCTGAGCTAGAGACTGCTCCAGAAGAAACAGCACAAACAATTACAGGTTCACTGGAGCATTATAAAACCCGAGTACTTTACACAGAAAAATCTATTCTTCACCCTGGCGTACACCCAATTGTTGCTAATGCCTCTGAACCCACTCCAACGACCGACTTTTCGGTTGAAGTTGTAAACAGGGAAGGAGGACAGAGGTCAAAATACATGTTGAGTATTTATAGGGGTGGGAGTAAGTGCACACAGCCTTTCTGCTCCCAGCCCACCTCGGTATTTCTGCCGCAGCTGCCAACTTGCTATTCAATCCAAAGTAGTATGTGTTTTAGGTGAAATATTTACTCCCTCTTCCCCAAGTAGCAAAAGTGATTTGCTGTAATGTCACAAAAACAGCAGCCTACAAAAGACTAAAGCCCATGCACGGGTCATATTTGCCAAGGAGGGATAAAAAAAAAAGTCCCATAAGCTGGCCAGGGCTTGCTGAAGTGCCAAACCCCTGAGAGCTTCAGCCTTTTCTGCAGACGCAGAGGTAACATTTGCCTCAGTTGACTCATCTTGATTCAGTTATAGCTGAGAAACTCACTGGAAGTTGTAAAAGCAGTAAGTCTGCTGCTGTCTTCCTCCAAACACGGGATCTCAGGTGAGAGCTTGACTAAAACGCTCTATGCACAGCAAGGTTCGGGCACCTTCCCCTGCTTACCCTGGCCCCAGGCACCAGAGCTGAAGAGGAACCTGCACTGATTTTAAATCTGTTCATATGACCAATGTCAGACTTCTTTTCTTTTTATGTATGAAAGCTTTATTTAAAGACTCCACCATTTTGAGAAGTCCTACTATTTGAAATCCATTCCACATGTTTCAACTGCAGAAAGCCTGGAACAGGTACCAGATATGAACAACTCCAGTCTAATCAGTCACCATCTCATATTTGCTGTAAAAAAGTCATAAGAAAACAGGAAATACTGTAAAATCTTTCTTATCCCGCCTCTGCTTAGAGCAGAATCATATTTTAGTAACTATTAATTGTGAAACTGCTTACCTATGAAGAGATTTCCAAATAAATCATTACTCAATTTTCTGATCCACTGGAGATAAGCCACTTACCAACTCTTTACAACAGGGGACAAAAGAGGAAGGTTAGTAATGCAACCAGAAAAAAAAACAACCAACCACCCACGCATTTTTAAACACAATTTCAAGTCTAGCTGAGAAGCGGTAAGAGTCCCTACCATATATTCTGTGCTAGAAGTTATTTGCTAATTCCAGGCACAGGGGTCAAAATGAATGCCAGCTATAAATTTAACTATCAGGCAGCAGGGGACAAAGACAAATCTGAATGACAGGACCATTCTAGATCAAAGAATCAGACTGGAGGTCCAAAATACAGGAAACAAAACTGGTGTTAAAGCAAAACAAACAAACAAAAACCCCACTACATCAAAATCATGATTTATTTGTTTTTCACAGTCAAAGTTTGTTGCAGAAACAGAGGTTCAAAGGGTTGTCTCTCTCTAGAAACAAAAAACGGCATACATTTGGGGACACAACAAAAAGGATAGTAACAAAAACTTTTAAACCAATGACAACTTTAACCTCCACATTCTAGGATGTCCCACGACGTCTATGGCTACACATACAGCAGTTACTGTGAAAAGTGCCCACATTTGCAAGTCAGACAGGCTGAATCTCCCTCTCATTTCACTCATCCATTTGGTTTTTATTTCAAATGTTTTCATATTTTCTCCCTGAAAATTATCGATCAAAATATGTTCCTTCTGTTTCTTCTATTGAACAGACTGCCTATTGATAAAATCAGTATATCCAAGCACATGGGCCTGATGTCATCTTTCTCCAGGTCAACTTAAAATACCCAATTTTTCATTTACTTAAGAGAGACACGTGGCTTGATATGATTAAGCTATTGCGGTACCTAAACCACCCCCCCAAAACAAAAATAAAGAGCTGCTCCACTCATTTCATTGGGAGAAAACATGACATCATGCTCCATTCAGGTAAGCAAGAATATGACAAATCTTGCCCCAGTGAACAGTATCGTTAACTGCAACGGTACTCCCAGCTTCATCATCTATTAGGAAAATGAGGGGTGAAAAATCATGTGTTCAGCACAACAGAGACAGCTCAAACTGCTATTTTCAATAATAAAGGAACAAATTCCTGCCCGGCTGATAGAAAGAAAAACACATCTCTTCTTCATCTCAAAAATAAAATGAAATTATTTACTACTGTAACACAACAGAAGAATTGTTTGATTAGCCCACAAGGGGAAAAAAAAAAACCCACAAACTACAATTGCCTAGAAGGCAAAAAATGCAATTCTGCTTCTTTATACTACCTCTAGTAATTCTTATGTCATTCCCTGTACATTACGTATATATCCATTCTCCATTGCCATTCCCTTCCCCTTTAAAAGGGGGGCACAAGAAGATAACGTGCAAAATTGCAACTGAAAAATGTCTTGCACACTGACAAGCAAAAGGACAGGCCAGCTATCAGATGTATATGCAGTGATGGATAAATTGAGGTTTCACGTTTCCTCTTTCCTTCTCTCAGCATCATTTTTTCAGCCCTTTCACATCACAAATGCAACATCCATCTGTCCCTCTGAAATAAATGGCGAAAGGGTAACACTGACCATCAAACACACGCACAAACACACACGCTTCAAAAAAAGACATTTTCATCTAAATACTTACCAGGATTAAGATTTCCTATGTGATGCTCCATTTTCTTGTTTTAAAAAGATGGAAGGCAAAAAAAAAAAAAAAAAAAAAAAGGAAGTGTTGCAAAATAAAAGGAAATTCCACCCACACAATCCTGCAGCCTGCTGCAAAGAAGCACAGAAGCGTGCTGACGTCACGGATTCATGAATGGATGTAAATCGGGCTGTTTCGAGATTCGGCGGCGCTGGCTGGGGCTGCGCACCGCGCGAGAGAGAGAGGGGAGCAGGGGGGCAGCCAATCCGCGCAGGCACCGCCAGCCCCCTTCTGCCAGCAAAAATCTGGGCACCGAACAGCCCGAGCCCAGCACCAAGCCGCCCCGAAACGCGGGGCTCCCCCGCCAGCTGGGAGGGCTGCGCGCCGCTGCACTACGTGTGCGAGGCCGGGGAGAGGACGCCGAAAACAATTTGTTCGTAACTGAAGTGAAGCTGTTGGGTAAAATGGCATCACTGCTGCCATTCCGCAGAGAGGACCGGGCGAGGATATCCTCTAATGCCTTCAAGTCATTGCTCCGGCGAGTTTCTGCCCCTCTGTACAGCTTGGATAACAACAGCATATCAAATAACAGCCATCTGTTATATGAATCAAATGTATTTAGTAATCAGAAAAGGAGTTTATCACCTCTCTGGCTTCCTTCAGGATTACAAACCCTGGGTATTATTATTAAAATAACTAAATATAAGCATGTACTAGAAGGAAGCTGCAGGGAGAACAATAGGAGGCTTGTATTTGATTAGTGATGCAAAAGCACCAACAAAATAAAAATAGGAGCACTAACAAAATCACGCATTCAGCTCTCAAACATTCCCAACAGCGGGCAGACAAGCTCACAACGTCAGAAACATTCAGGAACAAAAATCAGAGGACGCGTATTTTCACACTTGACCCTACGTAACGAACCGTGGGCACAACATCCATGTACCACAGCCTACCAGCCATTTTCATTTCATTTTCAATTCCACGCCAATGAATATATTTAATTCTGCATACCAGATGCAAGGGCACAGGGTGTCATTTTGGACGCCCAAATAGATGGCAACGTCCTGGTGAACACACGCAAGAGCAGCTATGATTAACTTGGATCTAGACAGGGGAAGAGCACAAGTTTTGCCTTATTTTTGTATCTTTGAAATATGAGGGAAGAAGTGGAGGGATGAGCATAACCAGGAATTAAGGTCAAGGTTTCAAGGAAAACCTAGGCTGTAAGCTATGCAATTACACCATCTCAGGGTTTACCAGAATTCATCAATCTGGTCTCTAAAACTCCTTCTAAACAATTTGTAGCCTCCAAATTATTAAGAGCCAGAGTTTCCAAATTTTCACCACCACTTTTCCTAGCAAGTAGGAAGCAATTATGCCAAAATAGAATGTCCCAAAACTTATTTTGATGGAGCACATCTTAAGAGAATGTCTGAGAGAATCCCACCTTTCCTTATAGAAACTGGGTAACATCCCAAAATAAACCAGGACTGGATGTAACAACAAGGCGGATCTGGGTCTAGAGAACAAAGAATTTTGTGCTACTTGATATCATGTGAGCCAGCACCACTGATACTAACTTGTGTGGAGGTAGGAGAAGGGCAGGATGCAAAAGCCTTCCTGGAAGCTAATACAGCCACACTTAGAGAGACAATACTTACCTAAAAATGTACTTATATGAGGGCATAGGTTGGCATTTGCAAGTATTAAGACAGTAGTTTATTTTTTTATGCAACTTTGACACGGAGCAAGGAACAGACAGCCAGGGCAGTACAGCCAGTTCTTCTCTTCTCCAGTTCCATTATGCCAAAAGACACCGTTGGGGAGTCATTGGACTCCTCCATCTGCTTCTCAGCACATCTTTGTCTCTTAGTTGTACCATAGCATATTATTAGATACTATCACTCCACCAAAGAGTTGCAATGATAGGAAAGCATTAGTATGCTCCAAATTCAACAGCAGCCACAATAAATTGAGCTTTGATTTTGGACTTTGGTTTTTGATTTGAGCTTTATAAAGCTGGCCAGAGAAAATTAAAATTAATGCAAATTTCTCGTTACCTACTTTCAAGATCAAAGAAAGTGCAGGTTAACTTTTACTGAAGAAATATCCATTCTTTAAGAGCTAAAAGTCACAAAATACAAATCATGAAATTTCTACCCAGGCAATGCAACCGCTACAGATTGAGTGCTACTATACACAAGGAGGAGCAGGAGTGAAGGTACAGAGAGACACATGCCTTCAAAGGGATCGCTTCGTGTCACGATTTCAAACACCAGTTCCATCAGGTTACTTAGTTCAGAGGACCTGCTCTGACTCGCTGCCTTCCCTTCCCCTTCAGAGCCCAACACTCTGCCTTACAGCCGACCTCACCACCGTGGTATGAAAACAACAGCTTCCAGATTCCCCTGGCATTTTCAAAACAGAAACAAAAATGGTAATTTACTCTCTTACCCTAAAGCAAAAAGCGGTAAATTCAGGAACTAGAAGGGGGAGCACAGTACCACATGCAAGAAGTGGAAGAAAAGGAGAAATATTGCTACAGAACAAGAAAACTCAGAATAAAAACAGAAAGGAAAATAATTTTCAGAGGTTTCCAAGGGTTAATTGCAGTGACATTTAAAAAAAACACCCAGCAGGGAAACTAAATAGGAACAAAACCCCAGAAGACTCCGGTAGAGGAAAGGAGCTTGCACATACAACTTAAGATTTTCTTCTCCATGGTGACTTGGTTCAGCATACCGACACCCAATTTCATCTGTGTCTCAACAGCTCAGGTTAAAATTTTCAAACACAAAGGTCCTGAATTTAAAATGCAAGATAACTACCTTAACTCATTATGAAAAAGAAAGACCAATTATCGGCCTAAAATTGATGGCTGTTACAAGATTATGTTGGTAGCCAAACAACAGCATTAGAAAACAGGATGGTTGCAACCAGTTACATATTTTAACAGTACACATTACATTTTGATGCATCAATGGTGAATAACTAAGTTGATCACTATTAGAAAGAGAAATTATTTTCCTCCTTCTCTTTCAGACAAAAACACTGGTAAAAGCAGGGAACCCTGTGAAGTATCAGATGCTCAAACACGATTCTACAGGTAAGTTTAGTTCACAATTAAACTAAACTGTGAAAACAGAAAAAAAAAAGTACAAAGTACAACAAGAGTATAAGATATTAAAAAAACCAAAGTTCATAAGGAAGCATACAAGTGCTAGTAAAAATTTTACAGGTAGCAGGATTTCTGAAAGGATATATGGTTAACTCGACCCAGCAGGCAAAACTGGTGGTAATGGGTGAAAAAAGGAAAACTAGAAGTATTTAAAAAATATCTGTTCACCATATTTGAAAAAGACAAGATAATCAAGTACTTTCAAGCCAATTAGTAACTAATAGGAATGTTATACAGCATCTGCTAGGCATAACATTTCAAGTTGTAACATCATATTAATTTCAGCCCAGTCCTAAAATAATCATTTAACAAGTTCTCCAATCTTGTGACCTTCAATTTTAATAAATTGGAAAACTACTAAAATTGCAGAAGACTGAGAACAATATTACACCAATATTCAAAAATAGCATACGTTTGCTATTTAGAGGCCTCAGTAACTCGACACTGATCTTGGACTAAAATCCTAATACAACCTTTGATTGGAAAGGATGGTTCTGCTGCATCAGACCAAAGGCTCATTCATCCCAGTGTCCCGTCTCTGACGGTGGCCAGTAACAAACACACAGGGAAGCAGAGAATCAAAGCAAATGCCTAACGCTTCTTGTGGCATATTCCACTAACAAAAGCAGAAAATTAGAAAAGAGATGGAAGTGACTCAAAGGCTAATTTCATAATTATACATCAATACGGCCGTTCATAAATCTGCTCAGCACACACTTGGAGGTACAAGAAGGACTCCACTGTGAAAACTTTCTACCTGAATGAATAAATAGGTGAAGTGAAACAGCAAATTATTCTCTAACAGGAGAAAGCCTAGGTAAATATTTGCATAGATGAGACGGCTAGAGGGATGTTTTATTGTCAAGTTCTAAAATCTGTAAAATCTTTGATCCACTCTTCCAACCCTGTAGGCATACATTCCTCTTCTGAATGTCCTAATCTTCAGCAGTGGGGTGGGTGACAGGAAGGAAGGGGAAAAAAAAAAAAAATCATACTTAAACCATCAGATCTTCAGGCTTTTAGCAGGATCTCCCCAGATCTGAGACTCTGAGAAGTCCTTCCTGCAAAAGCAGGTGAGCAGGACTGCAATTTCACAGGACCAGAGCCAAGAGCTAGGAGCCAAGAAGTGTGACCAAAAGAAAAAAAGTCACTCAAAGAGAAAAAGCCCAAAAGTGGAACATGTGCGATGCCACGAGAGCAGGTGAGCTGCAATTCGAGTCAGGGACCCTAATTACAAGCCCTGTTTTGTAGGGGAGTCTGTTTGCAGTGGGACAGCCACAGTGATTTCAGAGGCTTCCCAGATTTCAGTTCCTGCCTCGCTGCTCTTGTGGCAGCTCCTGAGCCACCACAGCCCAGAGCCTGTAGCTAGAAGATGAGCCCCCTCCGATCCAGGTGTTGCCTTTGGGGTGGGATGAAGCTAGGGTGTACATTTTGGTGACCAAGTTGCTGCTACACAGGCAGAAGGGCTATCCCTGGAACAAGGCTCAGACCCTCGCAGATCAGAAACGTCAGAGCTGCCTCTGCTCACAAAACAGCATCATTAGTGAGCCACGGTGAGACGTTTAGGTCTGCTTAAAAATGAAAGCAGAGAGCTGGAGGTGGCTACAAACTCATGGATATGCAATACCCTGAGAGAAAGCTACCCATATCTTCAAGTGTCTACCCAAGAGCTATTCAGACAAACTCACCGACACTTGTACACCACCGTACAGCCTTCAAATGAAAGTGCTACCAACTTCCATTACCAAAGTGAGGCTTCTTAGAGCAAAACCATCTTCCATACAGTTGCCAGTTGTTTTTTTGACTGAGTGTGCTCTGCAAGATATGATGGGTAGGAGTACATAAGACTATATGATGACTTCCTTTAATGTTGTATTGCCTTTAGCAACACTCCAGAAACTAAAAAATAAGGAAAAAAAAGAAAAAAAAGACACTAAAGACACTAAAAGACAATGACAAGACAAAATGCATTATGTCTTCCCTTGCTTAAGCCTGAGGCTGGTATGGATTCTTTTTTAAGGAGTTTCTGGGTGGTTTGCCCAGCAAGCCTACTTTTTCCAGATGAGCCTTGCCTTTCAGGCTCCTCACCACGATAAAAGTCTGTGCAGTTTCAGGAGAAGGCATGCCACTACAACATTAAGAACATGCACTGATGAGGCCGAGGAAGTTCAAAAGACTACCCTTGCAGATTTTTATCTTCCTGAAGGAAGACGGCCCAGTTCCTCAGACATAAGGAGAAGCTCTGGAACTCCATCAGGGAAGAAAACACCGCTACATAAGAGACTGCTACATTAGAGCCCATTTCCTTGCTGCTAAAAAGGCAGTTAATGCAACAAGCGAACAACGGTCTTCCCAGATTTACAGTCGTGGCCAGCTGGCAGGAAGCACAGAGGAGACCCACGAAGCAGAACGTGCACATAGACACCACCCTTGTGGCTGGGGAAGCTGCTAACGAAGGTCTTCCTCCTTGGGGGAACACTCTGCCCCCTGAAACTGTATGGACTCAGGCCACATCCTTTCCCTTGGTCAGGGGTATGTGAGGACACTTACGTTTATCTCTTTCCAAGCTGTCCATCTGTTTGTACAAAACCTGTAGGAATTTTGTTATCTTAAAACCTCCATCTCTAACATGTGGTTGAAATCAGACAATGGGTTGTAAAATCACCAAGGAGAGGATGAACAAACAGGAAGTCAGCTTAAATACAGATAGTCAGGAGTAGGGTAATACAACTAACGAGATGAAGATGTGTTTATTTGCTGTTTTTTTCCTCTACAAATCATTTGCAGAAACCCTTAGCAGAGGCCCTGTGAGAAAAGCAGATCTATTTGTTCAGGGAAACAGTCACAAAATAACGTTCCTCCCAGAGAACATGCCAAAATGAAGTCTTCCATAACAATAATTAATAGAATTGCCAGCAGTGAGAAATACTGCAAAAGAAGTAAAACTAAGTATATATAATTAGCAGTTATAAGGGACACTTTTAAAGCCAACTGAGCTACAGTCACCTTTCCTCTCCCAGGTTAGGAGCCTGCAAAGGAAATGAGACCTGACAATGAAACCTCAGTATTAGTGCCACATGGAAAGAAAAGTCCTATAATTTATGTTATTTCCACAAAAAGGCATATTCCCACAAAAAGGCATGCATAAATGGGAAGCTATTGGGGGGAGCAATTAATGAAACTAAAGAAGTGATTAAAAAATGTGGTACAATCCCCCAAGGTCAATTTTTGTTCAGAGGAAAAAAATCACCTGCACAAATATAGAAAAAACTGCTGAGCAGCTGTTCTGTAGATAAGGATTTGGGATAGAGAGGATCACAGACTGATCACAAATTATAATATCAAGTTGTCACAAGCAAGGCAACTTCTGTGCATTGACAGGAGCACAAATTCCCAATCTACCCAGTTTTGATAAACCCTTTGGTAAAGTCCATTTTTGGGTCAGGCTTGTCAAGAAAGAGAGAAACGACGACACAACTACAAGAAAAGACAGACAGTTAATAAGGTGAGCTATGAGGGATGACTGAGCTAACTCACTGAGGTTGCTCAATCCGAACAGAGCAAAACGAGAAGATAAGATTGAGATATGATATATTTCTATTAAATATAGAAACAGTTTCTGCAAAGAAAGAGGAAACCTATCTTCCACATCTGTGGTGAGTAGAAAAAGTAATGGACTCAAACTGCAACAAGAAAAATTTATTCAGGCCATCAGAAGAACTTTTCTGAACGTTAAACATACTGAAGCACCAGCCTAAGGAAGTCACATTGTCTCCTATATTAGGAGGTAAAGGAAAAAAAGTCTCACAAGAATTGTCCAGCAACAGTGGATGATTTGATGCAAAGGGTCAAGATGATCTTTTGGAACCTTTCAAGCCTCTTCTCTTATGAAGATAACGAAGTACTGAAAGCTCTGCAGCAAGACCAGAAGCTAAAAAATTAATCTGATCTTTTCCAGTACGAGGTCTTGCTGAATTAAATCTTTCCATCCTTGCTACTGTTATACAACATCTGAGGAATATTATTCAGACTTTTACCAAAAAAACCTACAAAAACTGCTGAAAGCCCATTAAGACAGCAGAATTCAAGCATTTATAAGTTAGAGACTGCCAGAATAAGGCACTATATTTAGTACTAACAGCTTTCTCTGTAGTACTGTGATAAAGTTCCTTCAAGAACAGTGGATCAGCCCCATGTAAATATTCTCAAGACAAACAAAACCTGCTCAGCATCTTCCTCCCAGACTGTCAGTCATGAAGCTATCAGTACTTCTGTTCCCCCACTGCTAAATGCAGACCCTAGAAGAATCCTCTTGATTTGTCTGAGGTATCACGACACAGAATTACTCACTTCGTGAAGAGTTATGACAACACTTTAAATAGTTACAACCATGATTTACAGATTTTTGGTCCAGAATGCACTTGGATTGAGAGCATTAAACTTGGCAGCAGTGGTGATTTTGATCCTTGTTTTCAAGCACAATGTTGGACAATGCAGTACAATGTAGGAGACACCCCAAAGCAGGACACTCTCAGGAGATGCTGTATGGCATACCAAATACTTGCTTTCTGAGCTAAGTCATAGAGCTGTCCTTAAGGGACAACCAAAAATTAATCAGCCTTTACCAAAAGGGCACATAAAAGTTAGCCAATGTCTTAACATTCCAACTCAATCAAACCATCAGCTTTGTATTGCACAAGATTTGCCCATCCAGGGAAAATAAGCACCATTTTAGTAAATTCAAGTCATGTCTAAGAGAGAAAGAATGAGAATCATGTTGAAAAACATGTCAGCTGAAGTATTAACCCTGGGATCTTCCAGGACAACTCTTTCAGAAGAATGTTGTATAACCTACGGTCCTCCATAAGCAGAATAAATAGGTGACTGCATTTCCCTTCAAGCAGAGAGATGTGAGCCTGCTCAAACTCCAATTTCCCCCTTATTAATAAGGAAAGGTTTACAGAAAGTGCTTGTATACTTTTCACAAAAGGAGGGAAAAAACCATGACAGACTACATGATTAGAAGCTTGCCTGGTTTGCTCACTCTCCCATTACCTGCCATCTACTAAATGTCACAGTCCCCCTTACGAGCCATACTTTCTGTCCTTAAGCCACTACTACGCACATAGCACTCCGATAGAGACTGCCTTGTCTATTACTGGAAAAAATAAGATAAATAAGAAACAGCAACGTTAATGAAGCAACTGATGAATTGTTGTTGATGAAGCAAGGACAGGGTAGTTCATGCAACTAATTGCTTTCATTGAGATGAAACCAGGTTCAAATCAAGGGAGAATTTAATTCTTCGGTAAAATACTTCACCTTAATTACAACTCGTAATGAGAGACAGCTACAGTCTAAATATATGGATGCTCTGCCTCTACAGCACCCACCACTCCTCATAGAACGGGTAAAAATTGACAGCTTTTATATTAAGAAATGAATCCCAAAATGTAGCTGCATCTCACATCTTCCTGCAATCCCACTCAGAGGTGGCTCAGGCACCTCCTAAAAATTACGTATCTGTAGCTTTCCCTGCATGAAGTATCTCCTTATGACAAAGATCATACAAACATAAAGAAAATTTATAGAGCAAAACCATTTTCAGTCTCCTTGAGTGAAGCAACTAAATATTTTCTTGCATTATGCATATATACATTCACTTACTGAAGAAAACTTCAGATAATTTTACAGTTAAAGAGACAAGAATAAGTGATTTTTCAGCTAGCATCTATAAAGAAAACAAGAAACAATTTTTTTTAAAAACATTCCTCTAAACTTAATTCCCAAAAGATTACAGAATTTATACACAATTTGCTCCTTTTCAGTTCTTCACCGAGATATATGCGCATTTGGTAACACACAAGTCTTACCATTTAATTTTTAATACATAAAATAGGTATATTAAACTAAAAAACTGCATATATGACATAGATTCAACAGATGATATATTCTTAGGAAAAGCAATATCCAAACACATTAAGTATCATGCTAACACGAAGGCGATATACATTACAAAAAAAATATCACAGGCTCACACAGATGCATTAGAAGATTAGACAATATGAGACAGAAAGAAAGAAACCTCCTGCCGTTTATGTCACATTTCAAAAGTGACAGCAGACCATAAAGACTCACTTTGAGGACAGAGGGGAAGAATAGTACACTTGAAGACCAAAAGCCATCTTAAAGCTCCTAACCCTGTGTCCTAAGTGGTCTCTCTACTGTGTCCAAAGGTGTTCTTACATGGCTGGCCACTCCTCAGAAAATGAAATTGTAATTAGTCAATGATCAACCCGTCTGAGACTGGAATCCTTGTCAGCCACAGCTCTTTGCCAAACACGCAGAGACCTTTGCCTCATGGGGAGCTCCTTGAAGAAAAAAGCCAAGTTTTCTTAGAATATGAACTAGAACGCTTTCAGTAAGGGAAACTCAGAGAGACCGGGTCAGTCAGACTAGAAATAGAAAGGGTTTATATACAACCCTCCCTGCCTGCTGTGCCTTGTTTCCAGGCTTCCATCTACCCCTCAATGTCCAAATTGCAGCAGACTCTGCACAGTGCTGTCTGGCCCCTAGGGAAGTTTCTCATCGCCTCCGAGGACTGTCTGCTTCTCAGTTACCTTAGTCTCCCTGCACAAGCTGCAGGCTCCTTGCTGCCTACGGCATCTCTCACTCCTTCCTCCTCCCCTGCCCTCCTCAGCCACCCAAAGCTTCTCTCCCTGAGCCGAACCCGGCTGTTCCCAGACAGTAGTCACCTCCTCCGTGATGCAGGCTCTGTCTTCTCAAAGACAGGCAGCACAACTGTGAACAGAAGTACAAAACAAACAAATGCTGTCTACCGCAGAAGTGCCAAGTTACTTTTTAATGAATCCCCCTTCACTATAACAAAATGGGCTGTGAGCTTGCTAAAGCAAGTCCCTGATCATGCCTGATACTTGCCAAAGGGAAGCATCGGAGGCAGGACACCAGAGATGCACAAGTTCTGCACTACCTATGGCAACAGACATCAGACACAGAATCAGCAACCAGTGAGCCAGCAAGTACCATCCAAGTACCTATGCAGAGCAATTACCTCCAATAGTAAAGTTTGACACTACTTTAAATATTTGACATTATTTTAGAAATGATAAACAGCTGCTTGAAAACAAACAAATAGCTAAAAACATATAGTTCTTACATTATTGAACCTATAACCTGCTCAGATTTCAAAATGAACCACGACTCTGCACTTTCTGGAACTTTGCTGGTGTCTCTACTCCAGCTACAACACCCTGGATTCCTGTGAGGACATCTGCATTCGCCAGCCAATCACCAGAGTAAGCACAATGAAAAAGTACTTATAACAATAGAAAAATAATATATCAAAGTTATCCCATCACAAAATCAATAAACCTGAATTAATAGATTCAAATGCTTTCAGAGTTCAAGTTATATTTGAAAAATCTAAACATTGTAAGATTAACTTCAACTCAGTCTACGCAAACACCCCTTTGGCACTTGTCCCTTCCCGTTCACTCACATCTGAACTGGATCCCGTTAGGTGTCTGCCACTGAGCTACTGCAAGTGAGCAAGTTCAGCAGTGAAATGGCTATGGACACAATATAAAATGAGATTCCTACCATTGAAAGGAAAGCATACCTAAAATTTAAGGACAACTGCAGGAGTGAGTGCATTATTGTTTCACGTATTCTGAAGTTTCTGACTAGTTACTACAGTTTAAACATCAACGACTGCTGATACCTGATCATTTTTCCAGGTGCACTGAAAGCCCATGTCCTCTTGGCTTACTGCACATGTGCCTCCTCTTCAAGTCAGATAAATCAAGCTGTTCTCTGAAGTTGCACCATGAGTAATGCTTAGGACAGTCCAGCACTGAATTCTTCTCTCTATAAAGAAGAACAAGAAAACACAGAATCCTATTGAACAAAAATGTATTAAATAAATGCTTCCACGATCCATCCGAAACATCCCATTAGTACATCCTCATGTTACATGGCACCTTTAAATGCAGCAGCAAACATCAAAAATGGAGTATGCACTTTCAAAAAGAAGCAGAGAGTTGAAAAAGACCTCAACACATTTAGTACATCCTTTCTTAGCACAGGCATACACTCTATAATCCTTTTACAGTACAATTTTGATCTAAATTAAGCAAGCAGCTCCAGTAAAAGAGCTCACAGCTTTCCATATTAAAAAATTACATCATTCAGGATTGGATTAGATTTTAAAATAAAATACTTCAAGATAATCTATTAATGACTTTTTACACTTAGTTTTATACCTAAATGCCAAGTTATTTGTTCTCCTAATTTTAAGCACATTTTAGAAGAAGCATAAGTTATTACAGTCCTCCTACATATATACAACTCATAATACCATTATTCCTCTTGCTATCAGAAACATGCAAGCGAAGAGACAACAAATACTGAGACTTCCAATCCTGAGCCTACTACATCTCCCTCCCACCCCACAAAAACGTAAAAGGCTGCAAGACTTAGTCCAGCTCTTCATAAAATTAAAAACAATCAATCCCTTGAAATTACAGAACTGACTGATACAAGCCTTTAATGCAAAGACTAAACTAATTGGTCTTAAAAAGATATTAGCTCTACCTGCAATCATCGTTTTCCTTATATCCTTAGTCATCACAGACACAACAAGGCTACTACAACATTGAAGAAGGGATTCAGTAATACCAGCACAATTGCCTTGCCAGAACTAAGAGACTTTAGACATCAAAAGCTAACTGGCCTTGCAAAAACGTAGGAATCATCTGCCTCATGTTATGCACATGCGATTCAGCTGGTCTCAAGACCACTCCCAAAGTTTGGGAAGTTCAGCATATTCCTAATTTTTTGCAGAAGTAAAAGTAAGCATCACGTATTCCCCTCCCATGTCAAAACTGCATACTTCGATTTAATCCAAGATTAACTTTCAGGATTATTTAAAAAATTATGTAGGAAACAATAATGAGATCTATAACAACAATCCTTAGTGAGAAAGAAGGTGCCACCAGCACTTCTGTATAAGAGATAGCAATAACTATCAGCATAGAATCACAGAATAGTTTGGGTTGGAAGGGACCTTTAAAGGTCATCTAGTCCAACCCCCCTGCCGTGGGCACTCTAGCGAGCGGATCCCTGAAGAGGCCAAAGTCTGCTCTCCTGAAGTCCAGGGCAGCGAGCTTGCTGTGCGCCCTCCTCGGTGCCCTGAGGATCTTGACCTCCACCATTTCATGGTCACTGCAGCCAAGGCTGTCCTTGAGCTTCACATTCCTCACCAGTCCCTCCTTGTAAAAATGTCCAATGTTGGGGAATCCACCACTTTGCTGCGGAGGTTATTCCAATGGCTGATTGTTCTCATTGCGAAAAATTTTCCTCTTGTATCCAACTGGAATCTCCCCAGGAGTAACTTGTATCGATTACCCCTTGTCTTTTCTATGCGACTCCTTGTAAAAAGGGAGTCTCTACCTTCTTTGTAGCCACCCTTTAAATACTAGAACATGGGGATAAGGTCTCCCCTAAGCCTTCTTCTCATCAGACACTAGATGCCTGAGGTTGGCAGAATGCCGTTGGAATAAATTATTTAATTTCGCATGAAAAAATACAGCCTTCTAAGGACAGATTTTAAAACATCACTTGATAGCTGCTAGCAAAGGTAGGAATTGTCAGTACCCTAGATGAGAAGGGGCTTCTGGGGCTGACGGACTTTTACCACCAGATGAGTTTAGCTCTTTCTGCACTTCCATTTACTGCCACCTTTTATAGTATTCTATTGGCTTTTAACACTTGCTTTCCAGATTCAGCCTGAAAGATTTTATGCATCTATAAGCCAATATAGAAGACAGCACAGTATATCGCAGATTTAAGCTCTTAAAAATGTATAAATGCACTTACCCACTTGGTAAAAACTGTTAATGCAAACAGAACAAACACAAAAACCAAACGTACGTAATACAGAAATCATACAAACTGGAAACAGGGTAACAAAACATTCCTGCTGATTGGATTTTTTTCCTCTTTAACATAATCATCATGGACCCAAGGAATTTTTTCAATCTAGTATTTCTCATCCTAACAAAATATCAGCAGAATTCTGAGTATTTGGATTCAAACGCTAACCCCTGCAGATGGATTTTATTTAAAGAACTGAACAAACAAAACACTATTTGCTTTGAAAATTCTTCTACTTGTGGTGAAAGCTGAGCTGTACTGAAATCAATAGGACTGTTAGCATTGTTTTCAACAGAGCTAGAATTTCATTTCCTGTGTCCAATTTAAGATCTGTTAAAGACGTTGCTAACCACCATAACATGGTTTTGCACCCTCACGATCACATCTATAGTTCAAAATAAAATGTTTTGTGCAAAATAAATACTTACAATGAAGGTTGCATAAACAGCATGAAACTAGCAGCTGGGGCTGATTTCTTCAGAGAGTATCCTTTGTCCCCAGGCTGGTTGCTCTGCCTGGATTAATGCTGTTCCTGTACGATATCCAGGCCTTGAAGCCTTGGGAAGTTCCTATTCCGACTCAGCAAGGTGGGAGGGTTTGTTATTTTAACTGTTGGCTGATAACAGCTTATCAGCAAGCTTTCAAAGGTTAAACTCAACACATTTGCATGGCAAAAGTGCAAAGAAGTGCAAAGAAGGCACAAGGAAAACGCTGAATTAGTGTTCCCTCTCCTGCTGCTTGTCCCTCCAGCAAGGGCCATTTCATACACCACAACCTGCAGTGCAGTCCAGCAAAGAAAGTTGAACCAAAACTCTCGTTCAAAGAAATCGTAACTGAAAATGTCTTTGGAAGCCAGTGAGAAAGCAACAAAAATGCTTGCTTTCAAAGGAGGAGCTTGCTTTGCCTGCTACATTCCCACTGTCTGCCACACAGGATGGAAACGCTAACCCAAAATCTTTAAGTCTAGTCCTTAAATACAAGGCAATTTTATTACTGTTGCCAAATTTATCACTGACACCACAGCTCCATGACAACTCACGGGAAAACAAACAAACAAAAATCTTCACTTTAGAGCCTGCTATGATTTTTTGATTTCTATCCCAAACTACTGAACCATAAAGGGCTGATGCAACTTTAAACCAGAAAAAAACCCAGAGTTACAGACTCATTACTAATTCATCCTGGCTGAAGCTGCATACCAGCAGCTGCTGCCTCTCTCAATTAACAGCAAATATTGAACAGTATTGTCATTTAACGGTGTTTACTGCCTGCTGCCCTGTCCGCTGTCACATTTTCAGAGCATTCTGGCACAATTTAAAGTATCAACATTAATAAACAGAGCTTAGTTTAACCCCTTATGTATCAGCAGAGTTCACAGCAGAAGTGCTTTACTCACTTCATACATTCATTAGGTGTCTGGCAATAGCTGAAGCCCAAAGATGCAAGGTGCCACCAAAACGGTACTTGTAATTCAGAGGCCCACAGGGTGCTTGGCTTCTGCAGAGGTCTGAGCACAAGTGCGAAAAATGATGGGAGTATCTCCAGCAGAGCAGCTCTCTTCATAAATGAATGCCAAAAAGATGAAACAAAAGAGGAGAAAAAGGAGGAGATCGCACATTCAGCCTCTGTTGCTGAAGATTTTAAAGCAAACAAACAAAAAAAACCCACCACAAAAACAACACAAATGAAAAAAAAAAATCAAGATACAGCCATTCTACCTGGAGATCAGACTGATGCTGTGATTCGTGATGACCCCATCTCTGCACAGGGAAGTCAAAAGAGCCCACATTTGCACCCCATCTTTCTACCCTGGGCACATGGCTGTGCCCACAGCCATGCTGCCTTTTGGACAGACTAGTTTTAAAACAAATGATTATACAATCAATGCAATCAGAGCAAGCAACTGGAAACGATGCACTTCTCCCACAATGCCTCCACAGGTACTTCCAGTGGCCTACTTGCTCTGTGGTGTCAAGTTTGCTGGAAGCCACTTATGTACAAACGACTGTACATACTTTATATTTCATTTACATGATGCGTTCCCAGCAAATCAGCAGGCAGTAGCATCTCAGAGGCTCTCCTATAAGCTTACTGCCAACTGGGCCAGGGCCAACGTGCAGATACCAGCGACCTAGAGAAGAGAGGGGATGCTGAGCCAGCCGAATTAGACTGCAAGGTGCACACTGGCAGTTTAGATACCATGTGAAAAGATCAAGCAGCTTCTGTACGGAATTCATTACAGCAAAAGCTAGCACAACATCATTCAAGATGATATTGAAATTGGAAGAATTCACTTATTTCTGAGGTATTGGAACTTTGTACTAGGCCTTCTGCAGAGGCAACTGCGTTATAAGCATGGGAGCTCCAAGGAACCATGCTCTGAGGGACATGTCAAACATGCAAGGGAACGGCTTTGCAAACTGGGCAGGTAAAAGTAGTCTCGGGATCTGGCCAGGACTTCCTGAGCCTCTGTGAGCATACCCTTCTTGGTTTAGCTCATTTGGCTGCAAGTCCCCTCATTTTCTCAGGTGCCCTCCATCTGTATCATGTGCAACTCTAATACCCAGTCTGATTTCTTAGGAGGACTCATTCCCTCCAGGTTCCTCCACCACCTTTGTGCCGATAGTGTCTGAGGTCTTCAGATATATTAGGTGATATGACTAATACCTGCCATCTGTTCATTGTTACCTTCTCTCTCTCCTCTCCTGAAGAGAAGTCATCAGTGAAGTGCTTGTTCTACTTGATCTATTTTAGGAGCGTGGGCTTTTAGCAGCATGCAGCACTGTTTTAAGCTAAAAAAGGTTAAACCAAAGAAGTAGACCATGCTCTTGCAGGAAAAACTGAGCATTTGCAACATCCCTTAGGTCCTGTAAAAGTCTCTGACTAGGCTCAGAAACAACCCTCTCTTCTGCAAAAGTTATCTTTGCTCCCAATGTGCCCAAGAAACAGAACCACTGCCCAGGTTTCACTCCAGGCTTCAGGCCACAGAAGAGCCTGCAGATAAGATCCAGGCCTTTGAAGGTACCTGACTGCCCTCCACAGAAACCAAGCCAGTCAACACAGCTTACAGCGTCAGTAGGTAACATGCTGCAGCACTGTGTTACCTGGTTTGAGGAATAAGGACCCCCTACTCAATTCTACCACCTCAGTATAGACCACTGAAAACAGAAAAAGGCCAGATCTCTGCCCATCAGACTGGGATGAAATCTTTCAACTCACAGGGAATATTAAGCATTACTTATACCAACAGCTGCTCCCCATAAGCTGCGGTTAAGGAAAAAACAAACTGGACACACAAAGGAAAGATGGCCTGGAAGGGAGAGAGGCCAATGGAGGACAATTTCACTGTATTTCTTGCAGGAGCTGTGTCAAAGTGCAAAGAAAAAAATCATCACACTGTAGGAGGCTGAAAGACTTGAGATGGAGCAGTGAGGAGTCTCTGGCCCCATAAATGTTTAATTTGAGCAAAGCAGCAGATTCGTAGTAAGCATAGCTCTTTTGCTGCTGCACTGCACATTCCTGCTTTGATTTCTAAATGACACAAAGTGAAAACATAAAATAGGAAAAAAAAAAACGGGGAGATTTTTATACCTGGCACTACAGATGCAGCATGCACAAGCCAGCAATCTACTCAGCTCTCTCCCTTCACTACTGCACAACACAGCAGCACACGGGTTAGCAACATACACAGAGCTCTGAAGTAGATACCTCAATTTCACAGCTTTGATAGTTCGACACAATGCTGGGGATAACATCACCCAAGAACAAGAGCTATTGCAGTGCACCTTAGGAAACAGCAAGTGCTGCAAATCTCTGATTAAAGGCAGCATGTTGCCTGCTAAGAAAACTGTGAAACTGTAAAACCAGAGAATGAAGATGCATGTGGAAATACTGAAGAAAATGAATCCACAGAGCCCTGCGAGCAGAAAAGGGACATACCTGGAACTGTTCCTCCTGCAACGCTTCCCCTAAAAGAAGGGCTGATTTTCTCTCTGTGCCACTTCCCTTGCAAATAAAACCCATCAGTAAGGTTCACTCCTTCCCCATCATTTCCTTGAGTTATTCCCATCCCACCCTAAACAGTAAGCTCAGACTGGTTAAATAAATTTGTGATGGGAGAAAAGTTGCTAATTAGTGTTTCTTCCTGCCTAAAATGCAAGAAGATCCTAAAAAGAAATTAATCCATTCCATAACCCCTATAAGATCTCCACCTCCATTTTTCTTCCCTTTCCTGCTCTTCACCTCCCCTAGACTGTCACCTGATCACCATTATCTGCTTCTTTCCCCTCCACCTTCAGAGGAGCCTACTTCTTTTCCCTATTTATATCCTTCCCATCTCAAACTTAATTCTTTTTCCTGCTTCTGTGTCCACTTGCTGAAATTCATACAACTACCTCTCTCTCCTCTGCCATCTCCACCAGCATATCTTGTCTTCCTCCCTGTCTCCAATTCTGAAGAGAAATGTGACTTCACTAAAATCAAACGCAAAGGTTCAATTAGACCCAGATTTCACCCCAGCAGCATAACCGTATTTTATTAGAATTATGTCACTTATCCCGAGCCAGCTATCCCCAAGTACTGAATGGACAAGCATCGAATAAGAGCAGGAAAGCCCTTTCCTTAGCTTTCCTCACTCCCGATACAAGAGCCTCATCTAGCTGAACACACTGGCAAGCTAGGAAACAGCAAACAAATGCTACGGAGCCTATTAAAGTCTGTCCAGCCTCTGGAAAACCTCCACAGAAGTGTAGGTCATCAATAAGTATAGGTTTTATCTTTTAAAAGTATGAATAGATTTAAAAACACATACACTAGCATTCTCATATTTTGCACTCTCCTCAAGGTTGGGAGTATATTTTAGAAAGCGACCACGAGTTTCAGAAGCAGTTCCACAAGTAGTTTCTCTCCTGAGGTAGTGGAAAAAAAATGAAGAAACAGAAACCCACAGCACAGCCTCAATTAACCTACAAGGACACAATTAAATGTTGCAAGTACACCCACACCAGAAGCCTCTTTTTGACTGCAATTAGCTGCTGGCAACAAACTTGCAAAGCCAAGACAGCACCTTGGGCTCTTCCACATACACCCTACATAGGAGGGTATCACCCCTGATAAAGCAGGACCTCCATTTTCACTACTGGCTGCTCTGAATTTTCAGCTTCACGGAAGCTGATGTCACACGGCATTTCTCCTTGCAGAACACTGACCTTTGCAGGCCTCTGGAGAAAGAAGCCAAATCCAATACTAAAAGATACAGATGACAACGAAAATGCTGGTGTGCCATGCTACTCAAATGACAGAAAACATTAAATATTTACATTGACACATTACGATATGATTCTACTGTAATTGCAATCTCCTGAGACACAATCATGCCGTTTTTTCTTATGAGAAACTCTTCCTCTGAATACAAGATAGATGGTACTGAGTAAGTGAAACAGCTGCCCCGAATCTCACGAAACACTGGTTGATGACCTCGCCCTCATATAAAGGCTGCAGAAGAGAGAACACTCCAAGGAAGCAGTTCGCGGACAGACTCACAAAATGCCTCCAGGAGACTCAGCCCTAGTCATACTTTGTGACATTAAGCTACAGGGAAGATCCCTCCTTACCAGGACCAAGGTGACCACAGTTACTCCCCATCTCAGGACCCTTCATCTCAGAAGAAAGCACAGATACATTAAGTAGTTCGAGCCATAGCTATGCAAAACCTTCTGCAGTGTTTCTTGGGCAACCAGTAAAGCTATCAGCCACCACCAGAGCTATATTTTACAATTTATTTCTCACTGAAGAGCCAAAAGGAAGCCTCCCTACATCTCCAGCTGACAATAGCAGCAGTAGCTCCATTCTTCCAGGACAGAACCGGCTGTAAATATTGGCTGAAAACATTTATTCCCGCTGGGGACTGGTAACTATCTTTAATTGTTGTCAGCAGTTGGGGGCCAGGGGAGTCTCTCTTGTGCCAAACAGCAGACAAAACAAAACAAACAAACAAATGATTGCACCTTGCAAATACTGCAATGCCTGAACCTACGTAGCCTTGAAGGGACCACTGCGTTTGTGTTTAGGCAGAAAGCAAAACCTATTTTAGAGCAGCTATTCTCAACTGCTAAAGCTACTTAAAAGCAAAATGATTGAAAAGGTGCTTTATCCTTCATGTCACAGATTCAAGGGTGAGGAAATACCACGTGTGACCAAAACATCAGAGGTTGCAGGCCTGGAGACCTGCACATGGACAGTGGTCCTAGTCAAGATTTTTCTCAGTTTTACAACCCTGATAAAGTTCACTCCAAAAATACAATCCCAGCTTGCTAGGAATGTATTTCTAACTGAGCACAGTTAATAAAATACACACCATGAACAGAAAATACAGGTTAAACAATGGTCTGTGTGTGAAGTCAGACACATCAATATAGACTGTCAGATGTTTTTCCCCATTTTCTTCAACCAGAAAGGGTTCAGGAGTTCTTTCAACTTTTTCCCTAAGAAATTCTTCACACAAGCTGATCAATATAAAGCAATTTTTGGAAAAAAAACTATTAAAGTTCTATTGTGGGACATTTTTTCTACTCCTACCAGGAATCTGTGTAAGCTGCATTGCAAACCTGAAGGTCAAAGCTACATGCTGACATGGGTTTGTTGACTGTCCCCAGGAAGACCAAGAAAATAGTAAAAGGAGCATGCAGAAAGAAGGCCGAAAGACAAATCGGTACGCCTTGTGAAGACTACGCCAAGGTTTCCACAGGAGAACATTTCTGGCTGGGATATAAGTACAAAATAATCCTTGAGAAACTGTCCTGTTCATCTGCTGAAGAACTGCTAGCCGTTATATAGGAAGGTAAACTGGTAAACTTTAAGGCTGAATATAACCTGGTAAACTTTAAGGCTGAAGAGATGGAGAGCAATAGCAGGTGGCCTTTGATATCAAGGTCTTTGCTATTGCAGCTTCAGTACATATTCTCTTGCTCCAGGGAATCACTTTATCTCACGATTTCCAGAAAGACCAAATTCTACTTCAGAGATTGAATGAAGCTCAGGAAACATTTCCTCTCAAAAAAATCTTGAAAACATGAAGCAATTAGAAAAATGCGGCTTTTTCCTCCTGCCACACGCCCAGGTTAACAAAGGTAATCAAGATAAAGGCACAAAATAAGACTTTGACTGTAGATGGTTAGTGCCTAATACAGGTATGATTTTTCTAGGTTGGCTTGTGTGAATTTAATCTTCTGAGATGACATGAAGGACAATTTTCTTTAGCACATTAGAAGAGCTTGCTGAGAAGAAAAGAACACTTAATGCTCACTTCTGCCTCCCCTTTGGGTTTGCCTTGTATCTTCTTCTGTGTAAGAAACACGTTGATCAAACTTCTTCCTTCCCACATGCTTCATTGGGGGGCATTACAGAAATAGCCTCGTTGCTCTGAATAGTTCAAGAGCAAATATGTTGTACAGATAATGAATCTCAACTACATGGGAGGATACGTATTTTAATCTAAGAAACACAGAAACTGACCTTGATGATGAAAAATGCAGACCAGGGAGAGTGATAGAGGGGACTGTATCTTTACCCAAGTGTGAGAGCAGTTTTGCATGCTCCAGACAGATCATCAGTTCAGAATGAGGAAACACAGGCAGTGGAAGTCTGTTCCCTAGGCCCTGTAATACCTCCTGCAAGCCTAAACACACTGGTGCATCTTCTTGTTCTGGTAAGAGCATGACACAGAAAATCCCTAAAATGGGCTAAGGGTAGGACAGACCAAGCAAATGAGTTGCTCAGGACTATCACACTCAAAACCCATTTGTCAAAGGGAATCACTGAATGATGGAACGAGGCATGGTGGTTTCTGAAGATCGCAGTTGGGTTCCTTGTCCCTCTCTGTGTGGATCCTGACACACGAACAGTCTGCACGGGTAAGAGACAGCAGTTAGCCATGAAGGTATTGCTGCTGATTAGCCATGAAGCCATGCCAGGATTTAGTCATTTTTTTTCAAATTCATAGTTTCAAATATCAGCCAGACTGCTGATGGGAGAATAAAGATATACTACTATCAGAAATTATTCCTGAAGATAAATCCTCAAGCACAATGCTGAGTTCCTTGCAAAGAAGAGTTGAGCTGAATATCTTTTCCTTTAGTGAAGAGCCCCATCATTTCTTCTAACAGGTAGTCTATTGATTGTTGACTTGGACTAGAAGGCTGACAGCCAAGAAGCATAACGGTCACTGGTCGTGGCTACTGAGCAAACAGCCTTCACATATGCGGCCGCATGTGGGGCTGTTGTCTAATACCTGCCCTTCCACATTACACCCTTTCATTCCTTCCAGTTGTCTTGTTACACTCGCACTTCAAAAAGAGACTAGAAATTCTGCTTACTGAGTAACTCCCAGTAAGTCACTACAGGTTGTTGCAATGCGAAAGTTAAAGATACCTCTCACACAAGCCCACCTTTCAAGCTCCTTGTCCGTGAATACGCTGCTCAGAAATTTTACTTCTATTGCAATATCATAATCAAGTATCTTAACACATGGCAGGACAGAAACATAATACCTTAAGAAAAGGAGGTGAGAAAGGTACATTAAGAAGTAATTGATGTCACTCCTCCAAACATTTTAGTATCAGCTGGACAGTGAAAGGCATTTACTAGAGTTTCTTAGCTGCTGTGCCTTCCTTGCTCCCAGTATCAGGGGAAGCAAAGCCATCGGATCATGGTAGGTCTCCTGTGTAGCCATGTAGTGCGATTCGGTGGTACTAGGTTGGAGAAAAATGACTCGTAATGGCTCAAGCACCAGGCTTCATAACAGAGAAGAAGCCTTTTTTGACAAACATGCAGGTCAAAGAAAATCACATATTCCTTTGACCTGCACGTCTTACTGCAAACACTCATACAGTTTGGCTTTTCTTTTTTTTTTTTTTTTTTAAGCACCAGCAAGAGTGAAAATCATTCGTAATCCACTTACATGCTTTGGCAACATTAGCCTATTTTCTATTTTCACTGGTAACTGCTACTCACTCTTCTTCTGTTCTAACTTCTGGTACATTGGTGTACTCTCCCCTCTCACTAGCAAGAGTGAGAGCTGACACTTCCCTCACCCTTTTTTCCCCTCTTGTTGAAATCTTACTTCCACTGCTCTAATAGTTCTTGACTTAACTGGGACAAGAAAAATTATTCTAGGCTTCTCTGTCCTAGCAGTTAGGCTATTCTGTATTAACCATCCAGAGTACTGAAAAATCATACTGAAGCCCCAGGCAACCATTCTAACACTCCCTTAAATTCATGGTTTAATAAAATTGCCAATTTTTACTGGACATGTCCATAGCCATATATATATGGCAAATTCCTTTTTGCATAAAATTCTTTCAGTGTTAATGAAATTCAGAAAATTCTCTTCCCTGCTACGCATAGCAAAGTTCATTTAACAGTATTCACTCCAAGAGGTCCCAATAAGCTAAATTTCTACCCAACATTAAAACATAGCTATTTCTTAGGCAAGATGTTTTTTTCCCATCTTTTTAAGCAATATGCAGAAGCGTTTATAATACTTAAGAACAGAAGTCTTAGTCAATATTACACACTAATAAAATGTAGCATTGTATCTACTAGTTTAGACATGCAGATGAAAGATCTAACTTTCAAAAGCTGGCTACACTGCTGCTCCCGCGGCCTCTTTTAATCTAGGCTAGCACATCCAGCTCCCCAAAAATGGAGGGGAGGAATTTTTAAGTAGCCAGGGTATACTCAAACTCTGACCTTAACCATGTATCATCCAATGCCCAATATCAATACCATTGCACCAACATTAATATGGGGATGCAAACCGTTTCTGTACAACCTCATTTTTCACAGCAATGTAATTAAGAATTTGGTTCGTACCTCTGAAGATATGAGCTCTTTTCAGAGTAAACCAAAATGAAAACCTGCAGTGACATACATCCTAACTCCATTACAGAGCCTTGCCATTTCTGGTGCAGAAATAACAAAGTGAAGCTTTCTTTCATATACCGTGAGAAAGCAAATCCCTTGCATTTTTCAGATGGCACTTCCCATAAACTGCCAATCATTTTAAATGCAAGAGACAGCATGCTAGATAAATGTATCATAACTTTCTAGAAGAAAAGTGCATCCAGAAAAGCCTTTCCTTTGAGTCACATTACCTAAGTTTTGAAACTCTTCTATCAGGCAAAATCAGGGCTGGTTTCAACTTCCTGGAGTCTACACCTGAAACAACCAACCATGATTTGAGTTCACCACTAAGTTATGCTGTTCAGGTTCACAGTGCACAATACTCTCCCATCCTCAAGCAAGGAATTAAGCACCAGCTCAATTTGCCATCTCCACTTTGCCCACCCTGAAGCTGGAAACAGAACGCTGGCTGAAGGCTGATACCAGTACAGGGCAGAGCAAATAAAGATACCAGCACAATCACTCTTTAGATACGTCCACCCGTGCAAGCACAGCTGCCTAGAAAATAATACAGCGGAGAAGCAGGAATGTACCAAAGCATAAGTAGGAGTTCTGTTAGACCTGAAATTACATGGACTGAGAATACAATATCCTCTGCTACCACTGCAACATTTTGTCAAGCAAGCATTAAAACATCCCCTTAACTGCCATCTTAGGAGAAAACACAACCAATCTAAAAGCACACAGCTCAACTCTTCAAATACAACAGAAACACTACAAAGTAGCAGCACATGCACTATCAGTTTTTGGGTGTTAAACTATGCACACTCAGTTTTCACTTCATAAGTTACAGCTACAATGGACAACGCAAATGCACAATCCATTTGATGCACCTGCATCTCTCCCGACTCCCACACCATCAGCACAGGAAGACAATAACATTTTTAGGCCCCTGCCAGCAGCAGGCTTCAGTCTGCCTGCAGACCCCTGTCATGAACTAACGAAACAGTCCCCAGCACCGTGAGTTGTCATACTCACCATCCCTCCTGCAAGACCCCTTTGGGAGAACAAATTCGCAGCCCTTACTGTGATAAAGACCAGGTCAGCACAACTTAAACAACTGGCAACTTAAACGACTGGCAACTCAAGCTCCCTCCAGCCTCCCTTGCCATTAGCAAATACATAGTAAAACACACCGATACATCCACTGGATCAGCAAGTGGGTTTGGGGTTTGGGTGGGGTTTTTTGGCTTTATTTTATTTTTGTCTTTTTTTTTTAATCTCAGCAGTATTGTATCTAGCAGTGTTTACAGGAGACACCATTTCTCTCCACTTTCACAAAGAATTATGATCCTCTCGCAAAAAGGCACACAGCTGTATTTGCAAAGGTATATACACAATGTTAAAGTTTGAAACCCTCCAGCTTATTGCAAGCCTTTTTCTGATCCATGTAGGCATATCACTGGTAGGGGTACCCTCCTGATTTCAGCCAGCCCTGTTCAGATTCGGCACAGCTGATCTGCTGGCCGTGCAAGCATATTCTAGTTGAAGTGCAGTACAAAGCTCGCCGTAAGGTGCACGGCCCCTACCTCAAAACCTCGGTGACAGAGCGCTTCACAGATAAGAACAAAAACTTGAAATCAAGTTAATGCGTTGGTAGATGAAATAGCAGCTGAGATTGCCTGCACTTGCCTTCACAGGCTGTGACTTTTAACTGGAGCATACTAGAGTGCATTAATAACAATTTTAGAAAGACCAATATCGACTTCATTTATTTTTATAAAGCCTTTCTCTGCCCTCATCTTCACTGACTACACATGTCAGAGAAAGGTCAAAATAGCTTAATTTTCTGGACAAAAAGGCATGAAGAACAGTAAATTTAGCTTATTTCCTTTTCACTGTGGTTTAAGGAAGAACAGAAGGAATTTATTATCATCAAATTGACTCCAGTATAACCTGGCTGCTTTTATCAAGGTTGCATAAATTAAAAAGATAAAACCAGAACCCCACTTTGCTTGAGATTAAAAAGATGCATCAACCCAAAGACAGTGCTTAGATTTCAAGGAAAAACAAATTGTGGTAACAGACATCTGAACACAGGAGTTGAGCACCTTTCCAAACATAGCTATTTCAAAATAACAAATAATGCAATGCTAATACACCAGAGAATCGAAACCAAATCAAGTGCTAAATGAACTAAGTAAAAGTTGACCTTCGACCTTATCAGTAACAGTAAACTTCTCCTTTACTTGGGAGCGTTGAGCAAATGTTATTTTAATAGAAATGTAATTCTTTTTCAAGATGGCAAGTGCAATGTGCTTGAGAAACCGTATCTTCTTATTTGATAAGGCAACCCACAGACAAATAACACTACCTGGCAAATTTACAGTGAATTGAATGCTGCACCTCTTTCATACTAAACAGTATCTAATCATTACACACGATCATAATGTAATCAAAAAAAATTTTAAATACATCCACACAATATTTAAATGTAGAAAAATAGACCATAAAAACAGAATTGTTTTACTCAGGAAGCTGGAAAAAACACTACAGGAATCTGAAGTGATACCTCCTTTCCCCCTCCAATGTAATAAAAGGTTTTTACAGTTTATTCCCCTAACTAAATGACAACTTGATGTGCTCTGCTTACCAAAACTGATTTTCTTAACAGTAGATCTTAATAAAAGAAGAGTGTGTGGTGGCTTTCAGTCTGGACACTTACTCTCTAACAAAAGTGGGCTGCAGACTCCTCCTGGCACAGTGAGGTCCCAGATCAGGAATGACTGAAGTTTTGTTCATAGAAAGTTAATTGCAGTGCAGTGGCTGTGTAAAACAGCTCTAAAAACAGCAAGCCTCAGGCTGATGTTGACAGTACAGCCTCCTCTGCCATTAAGTGAATCCTATCAGTCCCCAGTGGTAATGTTTAACATCCAATTGAAGCAAAACAAATGGTTCCCAACACAGCAAATGAAACATCCAAAAAAGCCTGCATATGTCTAGCAACCTGTGAAATCCACTGCTGTAACACTGACAACAGCTATAAACTCAATATGGGGATGAATCTGATGGATCTTCCTCTAGGAAACTTGGTGTGTCTCAGGCTCCATACACTACTTGTACCACAACTGAGTTGCATCTATTGTGCTTTCAGTTTATAACATGAAACCCTCAAGATCTCCAGAAAAAAAGAGATAACCCCGTGACTAGCTGGACTTCTTTAAGCACCTCAAGAGACGGCTGGAAGAGCTCCTCTCCGCAGAAGGAGATAAGCAATGCCCTGAAGACAGTATCAGTAGAAGCAAAGGAGTATCTAAAAGTTTATGCAGTTCTGTTCCACAGCTCTCGTCTCTAGTGGCCTGCGTATCTCCCCCAAAATGGTCTCAGCCATCCAGCACTGGAAACATTCCCTCTCCCAGAGAAAGTAAGGATAGCAACTGATTCTGGCTGGGCAGCATCATCCAGTTTGTGAATCTTTGCCCGAGGTTCAAACTGTCCGTATTTAGTCAAGATTCAGGTTAAACTGGTGGCAAATTTTTCTCCTGATGAGATGAGAATTTAATCCAGAACCACTGAGGCATTTTCAAATCCCGTAAGGCCACAAGTGATGACGTATCAGTGACAGACAGGCAAGAGAGAGAAGCCAACAGGGACCCTTATGCCTATCCAAGGTCTTACACTTAAGATAAAAGCCTGCTACAGTCTAATCCATATGAAAAATGGACACAAATCCCGAGTCCTGGCAAAACCCAGTAGTTATCTAATACCTGAATGTGTGCACACTGGAAGCCAGTACCTGGGTGGGCCAGCGGATAACATGCCCTATTCCCTCCCTAGTAGAGCTTCCCAGTGAGCACAAATACTCGAAGTGCCCTGTCCCCCCGTGTAAGCTGCAAACCTCCTCTTCAAGGAGTCAGCAACGTACCATCGCTACTCAGCCACCCTTTGGCTGCAGTGGCTGCCGGAGAAGCAGAGCCCTCCAGCCCTAAAGCCCTATCTGCAGCAGCCAGCTGTCCTTCAAGGCAGTCAAGCAGGAATGAGCTGCTGACACCTCCTGCTCTAGTAACAGCTCTGAACACCGTGTGCTTTGTGCTCCCAGGGGAGGCCAGAGATGCACTTCCTCTGGTGCCCTGTCCTGCAGGAGGGATGCAATCAGAGCAGGCACCAGATCCAGCCTGCAGGCCATCTGGCAAACCACGATGCCGCCTCTGATCAAGAGAAGGCTTTGAGCCAAGAATCAGTACCAACTGTTTTACTGGAAACACCTCCAAATATTTTCCAGCTACTGTTGAAAATATATCCTCTAACAAGGCTGGAACAGCTACTAGCTCCAACGGAGGTCTCTCTCTACAACTGCATACTGTGAGAAGACCCTGGGCTGACAAAATCTGCTGGGGTTGTGATAGCAGCTAAGAAATTAGCAAGTCGACAATAAGCAAGAAATAGGAGCAAGTTCTCAGAGCAGACAATATCAGGAATACCAGCACTGCCTGGTATTTACTTAATGACTCATACAGAGGAGGATCCATCCATTTAGGCTTATTGACCAGTATGTAAACAGGTAATAGAAGAGCTTATGAAATCACTGGGAGCTCAGCTCCTCCTGACCTCAGAGAACAAAGAAGCTTTATAGCAGCAAAGTATCCTCTTTTCACTCTCCCTCTTTCTTTACCCTGTTGCACAATCTTTCTCCACAGATTAAAGCTGCGCTTTTCACAAGATGTGAAAGCAGAAGAAAGAGGAGAGAGCAAAAGGAAGAAGAGGTATTTCTGTTCATTCACATCAACAGATATGTACAGACTACACCAGAATAAATATTTCCAAGTGAGATTCCCTAATTTTCAAGATTTTTTTGGCAAAAAGATTCACAGATAACATCTTTACCTTCAAAACATCCTTCATCCACACATGAACAGCATGTGATATAACTATGGACTTCTGCAATCACTCAAACATTTCAAGAACTTTTTAATATTGGGGATTATTATACAGATAGTTATTTGTGCAAAATTCATAGACTGCACTTAAAATATCCTTCCCTCAAAAAACAACTGAAGATCATTATACAAATACATAACCATTCACAGCCTCTTTACGTACAAGGAACGCATAATGTAGAAGAAACTATGGCACTCCAAGATCTACAAACATGTTTTGAATGTTTAGACTGCAAACACAATACAGCTAAAAATTATTATTTTTTCCATATACGTGGAAAACACTCAACTTACTTACAGATCTTGGAACACATCCTACTTTTCTGTAGCATTAGATTAGTTTCCACATTATTAGGTAGAAAGTGTGAAACATCAATAGCAAGTTCCTATTTAGTGTCTTCCAGGAGTTCTCGGTATCTAACTACATATAACAAAAGAAACTCAAAATCCAGTTGTCCCAGCTGACAAAAAAAGATATTCAGTTGACCTCAGTTTGTACTTTTGAGCACTTCAATATTACTCTTCCCCACACACAGCTATAAGCAACACCCAGGGCAACACACTTACAATTAATGAAAAATTAATCAGAAACAAAGCTGCTGATTCAGGAACATGGACCCAGTACTGCAAATCACTTTCATCCAGGACTAATTTTCCATACAAAAGTCCCATGGCTCTAATGTAACTCTTAAGTTACTCATATATGTTCCCAAAACATTCCGCAGCTCATCCTATTGAATCTGAAGAGGACACTTGCAAAACACAGGCAACTAGTGAATATAAGAGAACCTTTTAGAACTTAGTAACACCTTTTGGTTTGGGGGTTTCAGGTTTCCATCCTTTTATGCAGAACTGTGCAGATTATACCAGAGACCAAATAGCACAAATGAACGTGAACAGTATTTCTCTCTCCAGTTACAAGTCTTTTCTTCCTCCAGTAGTAAGGCCTCCTGACATTGCACCCCCTCCTATCTCTGTCAAGTACTACGCTCATGAGAGGCTCATCAGCACTACAACATATACAAATATTTAAGAAACTCACATGGATAATGAGACACAGCTTCAAATCTGAAAAAAATACAGGAAAAACGAGTTCAGTGTAGGCTGAATTTCTACCAGGCCTTTTTCCTGACACCAAAAAGGATTTGCGCACGAGAGGCCTGTGACTCCAATGCTGGACATTTCAGAACAATTTCTGTGCAGACAGAATGACAACTGACAACCACCTAGACCTATTTTTCACCATTTACACTCCACTATTAGCTTTGAGTACATAGGTGCTAGGCTGTTCATACCAAAAAGATAGAAAAATTAATTATCAGTAAAGTAATCAACAGAAAAGCAAATTTATTAACCTAATTAAAAATCAGAATTAATGCTGCTAAGCAGGCAAACTTAGGCTTACGTAGGCTCATAGCTTCCTTTTATATGTTATTTATTAAACTGACAGGAAAGTCTAAAACAAGATATTTTAAACCTTAACTGTTTGTCTCAGAAATTCTGGGTTTATGTCAATGTTGAGTGCAGGATCTAAGTGACAATTTTCCATTTTGACTTCTGTTATTAAAGGATTTTAAAACAATACTGTACAGTCACTGACTACAGCCCCAAGTGGCTGAGTATAAAAATAACATAAAAGATACCACAAACTCTACAAAATATAATTTTGATTGAAGCATTATGAAATTATGAAATTTCATTGAAGCATTATGTCCTTTACTTTGGGGAAATTAATTTACCATCTTTGACAGCAAGCACTCTTCTTCAGCTACTCTGAACGCTGATAATATCATTTGAGGTACGACTGGAACAGAACTTGAAAATGCCTTACGTAATTTAATACATTCACCAAACTAAGCAAAAGTTTGTCTTATAAACTTAACTTTCTCATCCTGCAAATAACACACCTGCGTTTCCTCCACTCACCAAAAAATATCCATGTTCCCATTGGTTCACCTCTTTCATTAAGCACTCCAGCATTTTCAAGAGCTTCCAAACTAATGATAATTAATTGGTATGGTGGAAAATATTACCTACTTCCCACATATTTCTCCCAATGATAAAATACATATTTCCACAAGTATGCTTCTATGGGCTGTGCCAGCCCAGAAAGGCAGTTGCACACTAACCTGAAATGAGGACAGATGTATCTTTGGGAAGACTGATGGTCAAGGCCCAAGACATTGGGCAGCTCACATACAAAACCTACTCACCTTCAAGACATGTTAGTTTCCAGTAGAAAAGTGTGAATAGGCTCATTTTAGAAGATGTAATAGTCCATCAGTTTTTGTCGTTAACTCTCTTTGCTCTTCCTCTCAGAAACTGGTATTCTGGAGATATAAAAAGAACTTCAATTTAAAATACAGTACGCTCAGATAAAGTTATTATGCTACATAAACATTACATTTTTCCTGCTTTTTACTGGGCACACTGAAAGGTCACCTGAAACCAATCTGATGGGTCCAGTCACTGAAATACTATGTCGTCTTATCTCAAAGAAGGTGGTGAGGGTTTCCTTCTTTACCTCTGCAACCCTCACAGCTTACACATTTATTATCTACATTACAGTAGCATATTGAGAATTTATCCTAAAGATTGGGAACAGGGAAGTGACTCAAAGTCATACTGGTGCCAGAACTGAGAATTACACTGTTATCAAAAGTCCCTTTTCACCTTGTCTGCTACATTTTACATACTGACATATATTTACTACACTTAGGTTTATCTCAAAAGCAGGAACACTGAACTTCTCTGCTTAAATTTGCCAAGGTCCCCTCAATAATAGATTAGCTTCCATAACCTCATTAGAGACCCTTGGTTCCAACTGGGCAGCACAACCAGGGCACTCCTTAGCCTGCTTGGGGTTCTGAGGAGTTTGATATATGTTTGTAAAATAAGGCTGAAAAGGCAAAGCAAAAGCACTGGGATTGTAAATGAGCAAATGTCACATTAGAAACAAATTCCCTAGGAGGCCCATTTTGCAGCCAAAATAATTAAATGACTAGCAAGAATCATCCCAAGTAGATAAATGGTGTGTTACAAGATTAACCAAGGTCATGTTCTCTTATATCCAGCTTTTTAAAAAGACTCCTCCCCTGAAAACTTAACCCTAGGGCTCCATCCAAATTAAGAAATTCGTTGTTGATGTACATCAGTGCAAACTGAATCAAAGCACACTATAGCCTGTCAAGTGCTGACTGCCCAAGGAAAGGCCACACGTCTTCCAAGTGAGAGAAATCTGCACTTGAGAGCCACCTAGACTCTGTGACTGCTGCTGCTGGATGTTCAGAGATAACTGCCAACTCATTAAAATCCAACATTAAAAGTTTATTAAATATGCAAACATTAATGGAATTGGACTAGCAGCTACTTAGGCAGATAAAATTTCAACACAGCATGCCCTGTAGTTCTTGTTATCAATAGCCTGTCCTTTTGGAAGTGTCCGTGAAAGAGTCACAATAATACTCAAGGCAGTGAAACCCTCCATCTCTTAGATTACTCAGGTCACACTCTCAAGGTTCCCACTCAGGTCACACTCTCAAGGTTCCCACTAGCCAGGAAGCCTATGAAAACACAGCTACTTCCCAATAATTACAGCTCAGTATATATTATCCATTTTCACTTTCACACTCGACTGCTTGAGATGCATAGACTCCCCAAGATTTTTTTTTCCCCTTTGGCCATATCTGCAGGGCAAGTCCCACACCTCTTTGCAGGCTCACGGGTATAGAGGTTTTGCATATATCCCAAACTCGCAGTTCTTGTCAACTTGCTGCTGGAGTTTGAAAGAACTACAAAGAGAGAAGGAGTAGAGTGTCATACAGACAATATAGACTAAAGAACATCAGTCACTTAAAAGCAACTCTCCTGTAACTTCAGGTAACTTTGTGCACGCACAACGTGTGCAGAGCTCTGCTTGGAGCTGCTCTTTCGCAGCTATGTAAAAACAAGCGTCAGAGTCCCCCATGCAAACAGCAATTTCAGTACATTTTGCTCCACAAAATGCAGCTTCATTCCTGGATGACTCTGCAAACTCCCAGTGCTTGGTGAGTATCTCAACAAACCTCCAGGTTTTTGCCGTAGAGTGACATCAGACTTGGAAGTGTTCTTCACTAATACTATCAGCATAATCTGAGCTAGCCCCAGGGGAAAGGAGGACAAGGAATATCTCTCATCACACAAAGCATAAACAAGCTCCTAAGAGTCTCTAATGTACCTCCAAGTGACTGTGGCAAGAGCCTTGCTTTCTCAGTAGTAGCTTCAAAGAACATCTGGAAGATTTAATCCTCCAATTATGAAAAAAAAAAAAACAAACCCAAAAGTCCTCCCCCAACACACAAGTGTGGTATAGCACCTCTGCCTTGGAGATGTAAGGTTTCAGAAAAAAGATTGAAATGAAATCCTAGGGAGCAACCTGGACAAAGCATGACTCACCAGGAAAGAAAATGCATGACTTACCAGGAAAGAAGAGAAATTAAGGAATATGAAGTACTGTAACCTCCAAAGAAAACACTGAACTCGTTGAGCACAAAGAGGGGAAACTGGCCATTTGGCTGAGCAGGTCCTTTAGTACCATCTTTCCTGGTACTGATGACAGTCTCGTACTGGAGAAAAGCGGGCTGTTTTAAGTGACAAGAACTACCCAGCACCCAGCCTGTGCGATGCAACACAAAGCTGAAGTTAGGGTTTTCTTTCAGTCCTGCAACCACATGGGCCTCCCACAAAACAGGCAGAAGGTTCAAGGATGCCTTGGCCAGGAAGGAATCAAGAAAATCACTCATCCATCATCTGATGCAACACGAGGCATCACGTGTTGCAGAACCTTGAGTAGCAGCCAATTTGGGGTCAGATATACAATGGCCTCCCACTTCGTGAATCAGGAAGACTGGGCTTAGATTTGGAGTTTTCGAAAGAGAACTGACAGTTCGTGTTGGAAACGAAGGCAAAGAGATCGACTTCAAGGTAAACCAGTTTCTGAAGAGGGCACAATCTCACACTCAGAGTCTGGGGAATGATCTTTGCTGCTTCAGTGTGTTCAGAACCACAGGAAAGCAGCCAGCTCACCGGCAAGCTCAAGACACTGGTCCCAAGATCAACCGTTCCTTGACAAAGCAAAGGAAAACCCATACAAATCCTTTCATCTCTTAGGGACATCATGATGATTCTTTCTGTTGCAATTTGTACATTCTAGCCCTAGACACAGAGGAAAAAATGACTCTGCAAACATTCCCTATGGCTCCGAGCGCTAGGAGGCTTCTACACAGACTGCCTACCTGGGCATCCTACTGAGCTCCTGAACTTGATTGCACTAATCACAAGAACACATCAAATCAGTTAACCAGCACCAGTATTTCCTCCCATTACAGACAGATACATCAAAACTACAGGACATTGTACCTTGAGGAACGTAAATAATCCATTAAAAGAGCGCTCTATTTGTAAGTGAACCAGGAAGGTCAAAGTACTCTCTGTCAGCTATATAACATACTAACCTTCACTTCAGAAGATACGAAGAGAGAGAAGTCCTCCCAGCAATCCTATGACTAAAGCAACTTTTAAACATTCTTGTTCCCAAAGCAGTGACCTAATGCCACTGAGCCACACCGCGAACTTTAGCATTCAGGTTGTTATAAGGAAAGCAGGTAGAAAACAAATGATATTAAGGAAAACTCAGAAATCAATCTGCTACCTGCTGAGGTCCATGCACCACTAGCATGAGACCCCAGCACTATGTTTTCTCTACCTCCACCAATGTTTAGGTGCTTGGCTGATCTGAAGCCAGCAGCAGCGCTGGATACACAGCACCAGTGGGAAACTGCCCTTCGAGGGATACCCAAGTAGTCCAGAAATAGGGAGGGATATAACTGAGAGGAAACTTCATCCCCTTTAGTACTAAGCTATCCTGCCACAGACCAAAGGCCAAAACTATAGTGGCCACAGCACCTGGCACGAAATAAGACAGTGACAATGCAACATGACAAGACAGGCTGGCACAGTGATGCGGAGCTGCGGATGTCAGGGGCACTGACCTTTATCGATGAGTCGCAGGGCAAAGCTGTTGAGCTAAGATAGGAGCAGCCACAACTCACAAGTCTCTGAAAGGTGGACAAGGTGTCTCCTGGCAACAATAACAAACCAATAGAATAAAATTAATGTTTTTTCACCAACTTGCTGCTGGATGACCCCGCTAACACCCGTCTGCAGAAGACAGGATCCTCTCTGACAGAACCGCCACCAACAGCTGATCCAGCACAGTGACACCAAAGCTAACATTGCTACACTCCTCTCTGCTCGGCTCTGAGGTTAGATAGGCTGACCACCTTCTCCCCGAGGGACCTCCAAAAATAGCACACACGAACTGAATGGAGTCTACGGCTGAATAAACCACGGGCAGAGGTCTTTGTTCACAGCTCACACCACAGCAGTATGCTCACTCAGTAGATGGATGCAAGGAGAAATGTAGGCCACACATGCAGAGAAAAAGAGATATTCAGACTTCAAAGACATCGTAGATCTCATTTTCAGAGTCAGGAAATGAATACCCATTAAAATAGCTGGCAAGTACTGGGGTACAGCTCAATATGAGCCAGATGGGCTAAGGGAAAAAACACGCTTCATCAGAAAGTTAAAAAGTTGTGGTTTTTTGCCCACTAAATTGCTCAATGATTCATTAAAGAATAATCTTCATGATGTAACTATTCAGACTTATAAAAAGAACACTCCTAATTAGCTCTCGAAGTAATCCTCTGACCACCATCTGGAGTTCAGCCTAAATCTTGACCTCAGTCACACCAAACATCCATGCATGTTTGAAACACACCTGACAATGAATCACATCACAACATTAAATTCACAAAGTGGGAAAAGTTGACAGGAATGCTAAAAACCTGAATCACCTTTTACTCCATGGGCTCTTCACAGACAGCTCTATAAATGCACGTTCCAGAATATCCAGAGAGTGAGCAAGGAGCAATTCATGCCCATCGCAGTTAGGGAAATGGTTTCAAAGTGAATAAGCAAAAAGGCACGATTTATCAACCCAATCTTACATCTAAAACAAAATGTTTCTTCCATCAAAACCTCAGTTCATAGCAAACGAGTTGACACATGACATACCCAATCTTCTTCCAATAACACAGGAGAAAAATCTTCCTAGAACTAGATTTTGACAGTAAGCCAGAGATACAAAATAGATGTAAAAGATATAAAATAACTTATTCCCCCACCCACATATAAACAGCTCAAAATATCTTACTATTAAAGGATGCAGAAATTCCTTCACCTCAAGCATCTTAGATGACTGGCTCTTTTTTTTTTGCTAACAACCTCCTGATTGGCTTGAAACTCCTATTCCCTACTGGCAAATAAGAAAGTCTAAGATGCTTCCCACCTACAAAGCCTCTTAGCTGGAGAAAAATGAGTTTTCTTTAATATACTGCTCTGTGATGCATCCTGAGCCCCCCACAGCAAAGCATTCAAGAACGATACACGCCGCATCACCAAGGAAAAAAATTTATCTCATCAGTTCCAGAGGAATTCTATTTTCAATGTCAGAAAACCAGATTTTATACCTTTGTAAGAAAGCCCACAACAGCAAGGAAAGAGGCATGGGGCAGGCTGGAAATACTGAACCAGTTACACTTAGTTCATATTTGAAAGTGAATCTTTGCAAGAATGAGAAATGTTTATTTTTTCAAGTGATCATGTGTATACAAAACACAAAGAGCCTTCTATAGTGGGAGGCATGGTCCCAGAGACCAGAACTCCTGACAGCTGGCACACAGAATTTCTTCCAGCTGAAAGTATGTTTAAGTATAAATAAGAGTAAGGTTAGAAAGGACCACCAGACTTGGCACCAGTGATGAGACCCCAAATTCTAGTCATTTCACCATCTACAGAAAGACAGAGAAGGACTGTCACCATCCCCAGGTACAAACTTAATTACCTACTCACATTGTGCTGCAGAGACTACCAACACTGGGCATGACTCTACTACAGGAAGGTTTATGTTTGTGTAGTTAAAGACTACACTGCAAAAAACACTAACATTTTTTACATCCTTATTTTACACTTTTCTTTAAATGGTATTTTAATTAATTTTTGTCTTCCACAGAGACAAGAAAGAGACAGAGGAATTAGCTCTACGTTTAATCAGTTACAAGCATCACCAAGCTGAGCCTCCCCTGCGATCATTAGCTGCTCCTGTGCACAGCTAGACTGGCTTCAGTTTGGTAGGGGGTAATTTTAAGTTGTCATTATCTTTGCCACAATACCTTTCTCCTGGCTGCAGCTTCGGCAAGGGTTACACAAGACCAAAGTCCTACACAGCAAGTCAATGTTTAACTTAAGCACTGTACTGTTGAGACCCACCTAGAGAATTTGATATAGTAACTTATTAAATCTTACACTATCTTTTCTAACAAAGAATTATAAAGGGCATTTTATCTTCTTTATGAGAAGCTGTAAAGATAAATTCTACAAGGACGGCAGTTAGATTCAGCTTTAATGATTTTAATAAGGGACCTAAAAGAAAATGTTTCCATGAAAGGAGTTCTAAACAATATGATGTGTACACTGCAGAACAGGTTCAAGACAGGGGCAGGAGCCAAAGTGCAAAAATCATTTAAAACTAAACCACACCAAGTTCTGGAAATTAAGCACTTTTTCAAGAAGTAGTATGTTAACACTGCAATTAAGCCATTAAACTATGTCACAAAGGCTTATATAAAACTCTTGGACATTACAAGGAGAAGGATTTATTCTCCACTAAATATCTAAATAAAATCTATGAGCTGCTGTACTAACATAGACTTTAAAATAATACAATGAACAAAAAACTGATTTTTTTTTTCAGGCCGATTGTTCTTAGTCTTAGTGAAGCTAACCAAACTGTTTAGATCCCCAAAAATTCATTGCATGCCTCTGATGTAAATAACGTTTTGCTAATAGTCTCATCTTCTATCATCTTTTTGGACAGAGATCTTTCTGATGTTAGAAATAGCTATTAAAATACAGTTCAGACCAAAACTGAGCAACTGAGAGCAATTTTCTGTTTATTACATCTGTTTTAATTCTTTATCCACCTGTTTTTTCTGTCTAAATGCGATTTATTTATTTACTGCTAGTACTCCCATCTTTACATTTAGCAACAACTGCTTTTGTTCTCTAAAAATGAACATCTGTTTTAGCAATGATGCCAGCAGAGTTATTGGTGATAATCACCACGGGTGAACTTCTAAAAATTCTCCAGTTTTACATTCATAACCCTCCACATGTACCAGTTTGGTCATCACCCAAAAGTAAACTTTTTCAAGAAACAAAATAAAAATATTTCTATTGTGAAAGAGAGGAGGGGCTGAGAATATTAGCAACATCAAGAAATAAGGAGACAGACAGTACTGCACAGCTTTCATCTACAAAAATACCAAAACCAAAACAACAACAACAAAAAAAAAGAACCACCAAAAAACCAAACCACAGACAACAGGCCAGCTCACCTGTCCAGGGAAGTGCAGCCTCAGGGAACACTTTCACAAGGACGTAACTGATTTTGATCCATGACGCTGCCTAATGGGTGGACCTGCCTCTTCCTGTTATAGACACTGGCATTAGTACAGACACACAGTCAGCTCCATCAGCTCCCTTTCTGTATGGTGCTAATTGCTGGCCGGTTTGGCGGATGAATCCAGCCGACCACACCACCACTTATACCTGCACACAAGAGGCAATGAAAATGGACAGTCAGAGGGCTGGGAAAGAGGTGCACAGAGCCACCCTTTTCAGCAGTAACATCATCTTAAACCTGCTCTCTTGAAATTCCACGTTTACTGATACATACAGTTACCACAAAAACGTAAGCTTTCGCATCTCAAATGCCTCCTTGGAGCAATCAGATCAGGATTCAAATCCATCTCAGAGTGAACGCCGAAAGTATTTATTTTTTCACTCTGCTTTGAGAATGACATCAGTATGTTAAGACCAGTCTATCTCTGAACTAGTAAAACTAGAGGATAAAAGAACTGCAAATAAAGTCACAACAAGGTCTTAGTAGTTTCTAGCAGCAAAACTCCCACAAAGCTCAAATGAGAAAGCAGGCTGACAGGTTCCTATGCATTTTCTCTAAAGGTTTTATTTTCGCTGTACTATGCTTGCAAGTGTTACTTATATCCATCTCCACCCATTTAGCAAAAATAAGCTAGAGGTACCAGATACTGCCCTGGAAACTGCCTCTCCCTATAAGAGGGCAAGATGCTGTCTTCCTTCACACTTTTAAGTGCTGCACTTCTTACCAGTTTCACTCTACTGGGCTAAGCCAAAGGTAGTCCAAGAGAAGCGCCCACTAAAGCCATCCCTTTCGCTGTGCCAAACGTCTGTCAGATGACAGAAGCACCGCAATTACTACACTTTCCTTTATTTTCTGAATAGGGCACAAAACCATAGAAGTCTGTGCTGATTTTTTTTGATCTGTCAACAGCCTCTGGGACATTTTGCTCAGACAGGATTACGATAAACACCACAGCCTTAACTCAATAATGATCTGCTTCAGATTCTGTCTGGAGATTTACTTAAACGCTTCCTCCTTCCCAGGAAGCGGAGATAATACCCTGCGATTGTTCATCTGCCTCAAAATAGGTATTACCAACACCTGGCTTCGTTATGGGGCTGAGAAACGGCTAGTGCCACGGATGCAACTCTAACTTCTTTTGTTAAATACGAAAAACTCCCTTTTTTTTTTTTTTTTTTTTTTAACATGCAGGCATGGAAGCTACGCGCCTCAACACAGGAGCGGACAAATCCTGGCTCAACCCGCGCAAAGCAGAAGCGAGACCGGGGAGCACCGCTACGCGCCCAGCAAGGCGGCGGGCGGCAGCTCGCACCCCCGCGCGCCCGGGGCTCAGGCGGGAAGCCCCGGCGGCCGTCCGAGGGGAGAGGCGCCCAACGCTCAGGCAGCGGCCGAGCGGGCGCCGGAGCCGCTCACCTCAGGGGCGACCCCCGGCGCAGGGGCCCTGCCCGCGCCGACCCTCCCGCTGCCTCGGCCGCTGAGGGAGAGGAGGGCCCCGGCCCTGGCCCCGCCACCCCCGCCGCGTTACCTGGGCACCGCGTCCGGCGCCGGCAGCACCGCCCCGCTCAGCACCGGGCCTCGCCTCCGTCGCGTCACTTCCGGGGCCGCGCTCCGCCCCGCCGCGGGTAGGGGGCGCGCAGGCGCAGTGGCGCGCGGGCCGCGGGTGGGCTGTGCCTGAGGGCGGGAGGCGGTGAGGCGGGAGGCGGTGAGGCGGCGGGTGGGCTGTGCCTGAGGGCGGGAGGCGGTGAGGCGGG